>CM021108.1:256306248-256906248 GCA_007115665.2 Sequoiadendron giganteum | reverse complement strand
CTTCATCTTCTCCCCATTCATTCAGCCATCCATCCAATAAAATTTTTGCCAACTCATCTATGGATTTGTTTTTCTTGTTCCAAGAGTTCTATTCCTTGGCTAATTCTAAACTCGATGGCTTTCCTCTTAGAAAATTCTTCTTCAAAACATGATTTTTTATTCCCATGCATCTTTTTCACCTTCTCACCATCCTTGAACACTTTTGCTTTAGATTTCTTCTTCTTTGTCTTCTTATTATTGCATGCCTCATATTCCTCCAACATACACCATAACTCATCTAACTCAAATTCTGAATTTTGCAACTCTTTTTGCAGGTCTTTGATTTGTTTCTACCTTTGCCCTATTTTGTCTTCCAACCTGATTATCCTCTTTCTTACATTATGAAACAACTACATATTTTCCATCCACCATACCTCATCTAATGCAAACTCTAATTTTTGTAGCTCCTTTCGTTGGTCTTCAATTTTCTTTTGTCTTTGCCTTTGTCTTATTTTTTCTTCCAACTTTATTATTCTCTTTATTACATTATAATCTAACTCCATATTTGACTTCACAACCAAAGCTCAAACAAACTACTATCCCTCCTAATTGAATAATGCTTCCATAGTCTAAGCCCTCATAACCATTTGCAACTATCCCTGTAAGTACTCATGCTTCCCCCTTCTAACCACAAAAACATTAAAAAACTTATTAAAGCCAAAATAGAGCTCTTACAACATTGCCTTACACAACCTTCATGCCAACGTCCTCTCTCATGGATCGATTTGTTCTGATACCAAAAATTGATGCAGCTCAACACAAATGGCAGAAGCACAAATCTGCAGAAAACAAATAACAAGATCCCAACAAACAAAACAAGAAAATATTCAAATGAATAGTCTTTTAAATTTTGAGTACCAGATTCAATACAGCCATTACATCTCTGAAAACCCCTCCAAGTTTTCCCCAAAATCCACTCCTCTGTTCCTTCCCACCTCCCCCCAACTTAAACCAAAAACTCAACTAAAAATAACCCCTAGTCAGCGTGCAGCTGCCCTGACCACTGACCACTCAGCCAAAAATAGGACCAAGCCCAAAACGGCCACAACAAAACGGAAACAGTAGAAGTGAAAACCAAAAATAGGAGCTTTCTTTAATTCCACGGTCAGAACGTGGGCAGGAGAAATTAAGGGGGGTGCTCCACATCAATCACAATCGGGAATCTACTCTATCCACGAAGAATTGTTTGCATGGATTGTGTAGGAAGGAAAATTGAAACCCAAATGAAGCTAGGGTTTGGACTAAAAATGTTAGAGCCTTCTACTCGCGACAACCCAAGTGAAAATCATAGAGGAAAAATGTTGCTCTCGAATTCACTACCGAACGCCTTTTGTAGCTCAACCAAATCCAACAAGGAAGGTGATGAGGATTCTTCGAGGGGCATGCAAGCTAAGATGGAGGATGTGGCTTGGTGCTTCGTCAATGGCGATCATTCTACTAAAATTACTAGCAATCTGGGGAGAATAACCCTACGATTGGCCAAAATCAGCAACATTTTCCAAAATATTTTGCTTCGGTTATCTCCTGCCCATAGTCCTACATGACGCTTTTTGCGCTTGGGACTTCACCTCCCACCTCTAATCTCTCATCTCTAGGAGAAGACACATTCGACAAGCCTACAAAGGGTTTTACATATTAGAGAGGGCTTCATACAAAAAATATATTTTTTGATAAAAAGGAATATTGCCTCTGTTGTTTCTAATCAGGCAAAGATCATGCTTCAAAAATCAAATGGGGTTTTCTCCCTTGGATAAGAACCCTCCCATAGTAGAACTAGGTAATGTAGCATTGGAAGACGTTGCACACAAAGATCACACTCTAATCTGTTGCTTCCATAATTTTGGTCCAGCTTGGCAGAACTTAAATGGATCATCGAATATTAGCAACCTATCCTTGATGGTGAGATATTTGTTGGCCCCTATTTGAAAGGATTTTTTTGTCATTTGTGATTACCTTAAGGACAAGGCATTGCTGTTTTAGAAGAGTTTGTGGGTCTAGGGCAAGTCTTTCCTAAGCATGAAACTATGGTTTCATGAGTTCAACCCCCTTACAGAGATCCATAGCAACTCCAATATAGGTGGGATTACCCAATTTGCCATTGCATTTCTGGGGCCCTTTGTGTCTATCCCCTATCGACATTTCTGGGGCAACTCCATCAAGAAATTCATTGTTGGGCCAGCTACTTCTCAACCCCACCCCTCTTTCCCCTTTGCTCGAATGTTGGTAGAGATGGATCTCTCCAAACCTCTACTTGGAGAAATTGGAATTAAGTTTAGAACCAATCAACCGATTATGAAGCATTGGCTTTTAGATGCATACGATGTTTCTCTATAGATTACATGGCAAACGAGTGTGCGAAATTTGCCCCTCTACTAAGAAGTCCCTTCCCAAGAAGAAAGCAAATTGGTGGAAAGAGGGGGTTGACCTTTCTCATTGTTAAAGATGGCGTTGTGGACGATGCTCTTTTTGAAACATCAAAGTCTAATGTCTCTCCAACAATAGGGGCAATTCTAGAGAATGGTACATCCTCCCCTCCAAATATTGCAAACAAATTGGAACAAAATGCATCTCCTTTGGTGGAGGCACCTACACAATGTGATAGATCTGATATTGAGAAATTTCAAGAGGAAAAGATAGATCAATGTGAAGGTGCTTTTTTGAAAGCAAAATCAATATACAAAGTGGCCTCAAGGCTGGTTGAGGATTCTTCAAATAGCTTTAGGCTTGTAGTAGAAGAGCCACATGAGGAATACAATCAATGGACAAAAGTCAAGTGGAAAAAGAAAATTGTAAGAAATGAGGAAAGCAAAATGACTACGCTCCCATGTTAAGATAGGTAGGCATGATTCAATAAGAAAATAGCTTACAGTGCTCACCGTCCGGATAATTAAAATAATGATATAAAACTTTTTGTACAAAGTTGGAAGGTACTTTTTCATTTTGTAGACTCGTAAAGGGTATTTTGTGATAAAACCCCACAATGTAATGAACTGGTCTTATTTGGATTTTATATCAATCCAACTAAAATCTATGTAATTTTTATCATTAGTTTTAATGAAAGGGAACAGTTCCCCAGGTCGTGTTTACTTAGCATAAAAATACAAAATAAAAATAAAAACCTAATCAAATTCCTAAAATGCCATCTTACATGAACATAATGAATATCTTTACCAAATGAACCCTTCTTTAGGAAACTTCACTCTCCCTATGCTATAACTAGAAGTGCAAACCATTAGAAGTGGTGATTATTGTAAGTGAACTCTTTATACAACTTAAAATGACCTCACTGACATCTTATTTTGTCAAGACTTGTCAACACATTACCTTTGAAACATGAGATTGGTGTGGGTCAACTTACATACTTATTGAGAGGTGTGTTGTGGATCATTTTTTTTGCCTCAGTTACCTTTCTCATTGGTGTAATTTTACCTTATATTTGTCCCTAAGCCTCATTTCAATCTTTAGATTCTTGTTTTCTGCTTCTTTCATCCTTCATTCCCTTCATCTTTCCTTTATTGTTCCTTCACTATTTGTCTAACATCATTGACACTATCGATAATATTATGTTTGCCTTCCTATCTATCAAACATCATCAATTAGGCAACAATTTTAACTATTTTGGGAATACAATTTTAGTGGTTGGATCTCATTCATAGCTTTTCCTTTATTGTTTCTGAAAGAAGAAATCACCAATCTAATCTGCTCATGCTTGCATCTACCCTTAAATGTTTCTTAGAGGTCTAGAGGAAGGAGTATTTTACCAAAGAAAGACAAGTTGCACACAAGGACAATAAATTCAAAGATAGGTTAGGCACCTCCGATGTATCATGTATATCATGTCTTTAGAGTTCCTATTTTTCGTCTACTAGGGTTGCTTCTATATGCCTCGAATTCACCTACATCCACCTCTTGCTAAAATGCTTAAGCCAAGGGTGAAGTTACTGCACCTAGAACTCAATCGTAGGTGAGTATTTCTAAACTTACCTAATTCATTCCTTTGGGTTTGATTCTCATTGTATGCTTGTTACTTTATTATTGCACGATATTGTAAATCTTATTGTCATATTGTTTCTACATTTAGGCCTTACCTTTATTGTCCTTTACCTTATTGTCTTCCATTTAGCCCTAGCTTAGTTGGTCTTTACCTATTTGCCTTACATATAGCCCTTGGTTTAGCTATCCTTTACTTGGATACCATTTCACCTTGTTCTCTAATACACTATCCACCAACATATCATGTATGTATAGATTGTGATGGTTGTATGTCAACTAAAGGAGGTCTTCCATCATTTTCTCTATTTGGAGATTGATATTAGTGGACATCATGTTAGTGTAAACATTAATAGTAAACTTGACATGAAGCTTACCCTCCCTTTGGTTGGGTCAGTTTTTTCCTTTAGGCCAGATCCCTCAAGAAAATCTATTTCTACCTTCTAAGCATGGATTCCCTTCGATATTTTTTCATCCCTCTTATTTTCCTCTTCAAATGTTCCTTAATTCCATTTCCACCTTTGTAGGATCAATTTATCACCCAAAGACACTTCAAAAACGTCTTCCCTTTGTCAAAGAAGACCCTCCAACACCATCATGCCTAGCTCAACCTTAGGATCTACAATCGCTACCATTTCTCTTACTTCCACCCAAAACACAACTTCTACCCCAGTAGAAAACACTCGAACCCTTACAAGTCATGGATTGATTTGCCCAAGTGTAGACCTCATACAATACTCAAATGCTTCAATTACAACAAATGGTGCAAATGAAAAAATCTTGTCAAAAAGTCACCTAAGGGAATCCTAAATAAATTCCCTCCCACCCTCCTACCATTGTTAATGGAAGACCTTTCCCTTAACCATCAATAAAAAAAAACTCATTAAATCCTTACAAAAACAATCTCTAGCTCCATGTACCACAGTCATTAACATTGGTTCCATCACTTATGATGCCTCTAAGGATTCTACCCTTTCTCTCAAGGTTTTTGACAATCCTTGCAAATATTGGGTCGATATCAACCAATATGCAACAACCAAACTCTATTACAAAACCTTGGTATAATCAACTTCAACCTCACTCCATCCTAAACTTTGAACAACAAATCAATGCCCTTCAAGGATTCAAATCCAACACCTTACCTAAGAACAATCTACAAAAAATTACAAAATCCTTGCAAATATTGGGTCGATATCAACCAATATGCAACAACCAAACTCTTTTACAAAACCTTGGTATAATCAACTTCAACCTCACTCCATCCTAAACTTTGAACAACAAATCAATGCCCTTCAAGGATTCAAATCCAACACCTTACCTAAGAACAATCTACAAAAAATTACGAATGCCAAATAATTTGCACATGATTTTGTCAAGCATTTGAAATCCTTGGAAGATAAAGCTAGAGACAACAAGGTCAACCATAGCTCATTTGAAATTTTCCATGTGTCCTTAAAGCCCAATCTTACATAGAAAGTGTGTTCCTTCTATCCTTCAACCCTAAAAGAAGCCTTTGGGCAAGCTAAAAGACAAGACTATTTGAAGCATACCTTGGAATCTCAAACTCAATCCGCTACTAAGCTCCACAATGGTCTTAGAAGCAATGCCCAAAAACCTAGAACTAAGAAAGTCATTAAGAATGGTGAGCCCAATTCAAACCCCCACACTAAATCCTCTCAATTTCTCTCCCCTAAAGATAAAAGTTTAATATTCTTCACACTCAGACGTTAATCCCATGGACACAACCAAACCCTTGCCACTTCAATATGACCCAAACAAATTTTGTTAGTAGCATTCCAAGTAGGGTTGTTTCCATGAGATTTCTTGTGACTTCAAAAACAAAATTTTAACTTTACTACTTAGCAATATTTTGATCATGATGCCATGATACATAGTGCTAGATAGATTCAATTTCTCAATTGTCAACAAGAACCTTGACCTAAACCAACCTCCTCCCCATACTAATGCTAATAATCTCACTTACATAGAAACAATCACATCCCAAGCCAATCCTACCTAGGACTACAAATCATCAATTAGAGTTGTCCCAATAGTTGAAGGCTCTTCTAACTACAACATAGTCAATTCCCAATATGTAACACTACCAAGTTCAATTGTAGCGAAAATCTAACCCAAAGGACCATATCACCACCCCAAACACTAGAACACATTCTTATGAAGAACTCATCCACAAAGATACCACATTTGATTCCCCTACTCATTGATGTCTAATTCTAAAGACCAACCACAATTACCAACCCTCATAAAAGAAACAATTGAGCCAGCCATTTTCATCCCAATGCTTCCAACTTCTAACCAAGAAAGTATGGTATATATGAAAACCATATATAGGGAAGTTTCTCAGAAAAGCTTAACACCATGCCTTGAAAAGACCCATTCACAAAACTTATGTGTGTATCCTTACATTATAGAACAATCTTGTAGTGCCCCAAAAAACTCAATTATGGACACAACAGAAAACACCAATTTCAACCACAATTAATTGACCAACACACAAAAAATTGATTGCAATGCATGTACTTCGTTAGAACATAACAACACTTAACCATACCATCATCAAATCATCCCATGAGGTCTAGACTGATAAAACAATTGTTTGATGCATCATAGCTAAACTTCCAAATAAAAACATAAACATGATTTTAAAAAATTATATCATTTGGATAGAATAACTAAATTCACCAACGTTTGTTACAGCCCAATCATAGTTGTAACTCCTATCATGCAAAATTTTACTCTAACAAGAGAGAATGGCAAATGAATCGATTTGAAACAATATTCTAATTTGCAAAGATGAAATACAATAACTCATTATGTCAATTAATATAACATAATGTATCATTCCAAGTCATTACACTAAGTACTCCAAAACTAGAATCTGTCAAGTCCCTTGCCAAATCTGATGTTTATTTTCTGTTTTTGGTGCTTGGGAATTTCGTCAAACAGCTGTCTTGCAAACTACTTTCAGCTGGTAAACTATTTTTCTTTTGGATTTTTCCACATCTAATGATATGATATGCATGAACTTGACTTAAACTACCTATGCCAATGTTTGCAATTGGAAAGAGATATGGAAATGCAACTATTATCTGATTTTTCAAGACTTATAAATGACTGAAAATGAAAGTAATTAACAGAGACATTATGACAAACAGTTGTCATGCAACCCAAAACTCCTTTGAATGATATTGCAAATATGTAGTGCAACTTATTACACTGCTGAAATAACTTTAGTTCTGATCACCCTTCAAGATAGACGATTTACAATGCAAATGATCCAACATTAAATGATATTATGCCATTACAAAATGCTTCTATGTCAGCAATATATTATGATGACCCAATGCAACTACAATTGCTGTAAATGACACCAACTCAAGACAATGCAAATGCAAATCTAAATTCGAATTTTATATCAGAATGGGAACCTGAATCGATGCTTTCTTGATGACGTTTTTGACCAGCAATAGCGACTATGAATAATGTCTTTAAACTCCCAAAGTTGAGCTGACTGTGAGCTGTGCCAAAGCCAAGGAAATTGTCCTCCAAAGACGAGAGAAATCGACCTCCAAAGATGACTGTAATTTTCTCTCCAATAGCTGTGCCAAAGATGCCAAGGTAACCACGATTTGCCCAGCCAAGAAGTCGTCCTACAATGATGAAATCGATTTGTCCAATGACTGCAAAATGCTCTTCAAAATCTTCAAGCTATCCTCACAAATCAAACTTTCCAATGACTGCAAATACTTTTCAAAATTCTGCAATTATCTTCTTCAAAATCATCATTCTCCACTTCTCCAAAATTTGGTCATAAACCATTAAATTTTGCCCAAATAGGAAAACTGAAATATCTCCCTCTCAAATCTCCAGCTAGGGTTGATCTTCCACAACCGAAACCAGTACCCTAGAGTATTCAAACCCTCGAGCAATGCAAGCATTCAAGCTCTCACCATATAGGTATGAAAATAGAATAACTCAAGACATGCCCAAATGGCTTACATTCAGCTCCTTATAAAGAATTCCCAATCACCTTCAAGAAGCTTCTAGAAAATAATATTATTTTATTCCCCAAAGTGATTTTATGATATAATATTTTATTTTAGTCACTTTATTAAATTGATTAAATATAAAGCTATCTTATGATATTATTTTATTGAGATAACTTTACAAATAATTAATTTAATTATTATTCCCTTATTTCTCCTTTTAGCCTTCGGGAATAAATAAAAGCTAAACGATCTTTGGGTGGCTACTAAGAAGGGGACATTACAGAATCTAAAAGTGCAACTCTTTTAGCTTAACTATAAGATGTCACAAAGGAATTTCTCTAGCTTCAACAAATAAAATGGATGAATTCCTTAGTGACATCTTATAGTGAAGCTAAAAATGTTGTACTTTTAGAATCTAGTCTTGGAGTACTCAGTGTAATGACTTGGAATGGTACATTATGTTATATAAATTGACGTAATGAGTTAGTAGATTTCATGTTTGCAAATTAGAATATTGTGTCAAATCGATTCATTTGTCTCTCTCTTGTTAGAGTAAAATTTTGCATGATAGGAGTTACAACTGTAATTGGATTGTAACAAACATTGGTGAATTTAGTTATTCTATCCAGGTGATGTAATTTTTTAAGACATGTTTATGGTTTTATTTGAAAGTTTAGCTATGATGTATTAAACAACTATTTTATCAATCTAGACCTCACGAGATGACTTAATGGTGATATGGTTAATTTTTCTTATGTTCTAACAAAGTACGTGCATTGCAATCAATTTTTTGTGAGTTAGTCAATTAATTGTGGTTGAAATTGGTGTTTTGTGTTGTCCTTAATTGAGTTTTTTGGGGCACTACAAATCCTCCTTTGTCAACTTTTGGGAGTATAAAACAACAATCAAAATCCAACATTCGAGCAACCAACAAACAACCTAATATTGACATCCTAGCTATCAACACAACTACCACCAACACACTTAATACCATAGAATTTCCTTTAGAAACAATCAATTCTTGTACAACTAAATTTTGTATCCTTGTCTCTCACATCATTAACATCCCTTTACCAAAATACAAAAATGTGGCCCCTAATTCACACATTACCGTAGAAAATTCCAATGATGATAAACCCAATAAACCCCAAACCAAATGCAATACCACCATCCTACCCTGGGCCATAGACATGCTCCCGTACTTAAACAATGTAAGTGAGAAAGATGCACCATGTAGTGTTGATGGAGCCATATATGATGATGAATTTAAGTGCATTGAGGAAGGCATAGCCAAACTCTTTAAAGAACCTACCTTAATAGTTACACATAAATTTAGCAAGTTAGGCATCACAAACAAGTTTGTACTAAAAAATGCTCAAAACAAACTCACAAAAAAATACTTGTCATATAAACTTCTTATGATGATGATTACTTCATATGAACAAGCCCACCATCTATACCTCCATTACCAACAAGTAGCTCATATGCATTTCTTTACCTATAGGTTGACAATTGCTTGAAAACTCACTAACTCACAAAATTAAAAACTCACCTAAAAACTTCTTGACTCACAAGTTTTTGTGAGAAATTAGGTTACCAAGTCATTTGCATAAAAACTCAAGGTGTACTTTTGTAGAAAATCAATTGAGTTACTTGCCAAAAACTAGTTAAGAAATCACAACCATGACCCAAAAAACTCATCAATTGCAATTGGTTTTGGTGTGCAAACAATTGATTATTTCCTTGTGCCTTGAAATTGTGATTGCATATGCAAATGCCCTTCCCATAGTTGTAAAATGCCCTCACCTTCATTCACAATAGTAGAATGCCCTCAATATTACTAAATAAAACAACTCTTGCAATTACAAATAAAAATGGCATTAATACAGCCGCAATCCTTTGACTTCATGCATTTGTTGCAAAACTTTGATGACCATGCATTTGCTACAAAAATGTGATGACTCGATCATGGTTTTGTGCTTGGACATTTTCACTGATTTAGGGTTTGTTACTGCAATTTAATTTGTGTATGTAATGAATGTTTGATTGTAAGAGATACATTGTAGGTTAAAAAACTATTATTTGAATTTTAGAAATTTATGTGCTAATAGTTGAGATTCTATTTGCAATCTTGCATGTTTGTCCAATCTTCTGGAAAAGCTATGTCAAATCTTGTAAAATTATGTAGCATTTGCAAAAGATTCACACAAGGTTTTATGCTTGTTCACAGATATAATGAAATTTGACCTTTTTTCATTTTTTGGTTTTGTGCTCGTTTGAAGAATTACAGTAGATTGTTTTAGTGTTTTCTGATTTTTTAATCAAAATTTAATTTGCATATGTAATATGTGTTTTATTTTTATATAAAAGTGAAATGAGCAAAAGTATCCTTTAAATTACAGTAACTTCAACTTGGTTGTAGAATTTAGTAAGATCTTTTTGTTCCTGTTTGCAAAAAAACTCAAAGGTGTTTTTTTGTGCTTTAGGTTTAATGTTTGATTTTTTGCCAAGTTTAGATGAGTTTTTGTTGAGTTGTTAAGCTTGCATCAAACTTGAGCCAACTAAGTGTTGCCAAGTCACAAATACACTATGCCTTTATCCATAAGGTCAACTCGGTCCAAATCTCCTACATTAATGATGCACTTAGCTTTGATGATAAGGATGACGACCAAGAAGCAATACTATTCAAGCCTCTCACAAACCCAACCTTAGAAAATCCTAGATGGGTCTTGAATCTCAACTACATTCAAACAATCCCTCTTCATAACCCTACATGTTGTAGATATATCCTCACTACCAACTAAAACGGTTGGTGATGTTCACCTCTCCTTGCCTATAGAAATGGTTGGTGATTTACAATCCCTACCACTTTCCAAAATGGTTAGTGATACACAAGACATAATTCTCCTCTTTCACCAATAGTTTCCAATATCTTTGCCAATACAATCCACCCCACTAGGGCATGCTTCTTATTCCAAAAAGGGGCATTCACTTGCCACACCAACATTTACCAAAAGAAAAAACAATTGTCTACAAAATTATTTAACTCATTTTCTCCACAAATGTAAAACATATAAGAGAAATATCAGCCATCTAACATATCCAAAAACTTATTTAGAAGATCCAAATTTTTACCTCACTCTAGACATGTGGGCATCTCACAATGCCCAATCTCCCTCAGATTGTTGAACTTTTATTTCCAAGTATGGAGCACTCTAACAATTCATCCATTAATCAAACTCATAAGATTAAAACCTCTTCTGAAGAACAACAAAAATCAACTATAATAATGCCACCCAACAAGTGTCCAATTCTTGAAGAAATTCTACACTTAACAACACAAATATCATGCTTTTCATATCATTTAACATTATTTCATATTATTATGTTATCCATTACCACCATTTCCTTTGTCAATAGATTCCTCTTGCATCTCATGTACCTTAATCTTGCATTTAATATGTTAGAATTGTGAAAACACGCAAGAAGCATGATCAAACAACAAACGAGAACATCTTCCACGCACAAGAGTTGCAAACAATGATTTGTTATTTCCTCAAAAAGAAAAACTTAAAAAGATTTCACCTAATTGAATAATACAATGAAGGAGACTGTTTATAAGAGAAAACCCTAAATGAGAAAGGGATTAGATCATGACAAGTGTCGCCATCACATGTGATGAGACAAAATGATCTAATTAAAAAAAACACTCTTAAGTTTAGCTCAAGTGCATAAAGAGAAATTATCCTAATAATCAATTAAAAATTAATTAATTATTAGCTAATGAATGATTAGTCTAACACCCCCCTTAAGTGTAATTTAGGGAGTAGCTAAAAACTCTAAAAGCCAATGCATAAAAAAACAAATAATGCATGAATGGGTCCCAACAAACACAACCTGATGAGGTACCCATGTACAAAAAATCTAATCTCTCATAACTAGAGAAAAGGAGAAAACCTCGTAGGAAAAACTCTTCTCCAAAAGAGAGAAAGGCGAATGAAGGACAAGAAGCCTCCAAAACAATGTCTCAAAAAGAATAGGAACGTGAAAAACATTGGTGAAGCACGAAGTTGTAGAAACTGTCAAAAGATGACTACTATAGTGCTGAAATGAAGTGTAATGTCCCCGATTTAGCCCTACACTCTTCAATTGGTTTTAGCCTATTCTTGGAAACTCATAGGCTAAGCAGAATTGGAAATTAGAGTTTCCTATTTTTTAGGAGGTTTCAGATGCAATTTTGAGGGCTTGCATGCAAGAGTTTTTGATGCATGTCTGGTGGAGCTTTCCGGGTTTTTGGAAAGCTTCAGAATGGTGTAACATGCATCTCCATCTGACAACCTTTTCAGGCACTTACTATTTATAGTAAGTCATGTTGGCTTCCCGGTTTGTGTCCAGAAGGCGTTTGGAAACACTTACTATTTATAGTAAGTCCTGATACTGCTCAGTTGGTGTTCAGAGGAAGTTTTGCAAACCTACTATTTATAGCAATTTTCTATTTTTGGTAAGTCTATCTTTTAGCAGTATCATTCTAGCAACAACTCGATCATTTGCAGTTCAATGTGGTTAATCAGTTTGGCTTTCTGATGGTTTTGAAGTTAACTTACTATTTTTGGCATTTGCTATTTTTAGTAAATCCATTTATGGCAGTGGCATCATCATCAGCTTGGTTCAGCTTGGCAAATGTCAGTTTGCTAATTTTAGCAGTTTGTCAGTTGCAGCTTGGGCGTTGCTCTTGGCTACCTCTTTGGACTAAGTTTTATGCTTAGTTAATTTTATGTTTTGAAGTTGTACCCCATGCCTAGGCTTGATAACTTCAAATCGTTTTTAAAAAGGGGACATAAAGGGGTTGATTTGAACATTTAATATTTATATTTAATGTTTTATTGTGCAACCTAAAGGTGGACGCCTAGAGGATGATAAGTAATGTTTTATTAATTCTAATAAAGTAAATGCTTGAGAGGTGGGGTCCCTTGGAGGAAATTGAAGAGTTTGTTGGGGGAGTTTCAAGTTGATTCATTTTCCAGCTGAAGAGTCTATTTATTGATGCATTGTTCATTCATTCTCATGTTTGGAAAATTATATCGAAATGCTGCTGATTTGATTTTAGAACCCGGCTAAGGGGGGGCTTAGTTTTTCTACACCATTCTTCGGGCTTGAAACTATGGTCCCCTAGATGGTCAATTGGGAGTGTGTTTCATTCAAAAGTGCATATTGAACTTCATCGTTGGAAGATTTTGAAGATTTTGAAGATAATTTCGAGTTTTGTACTTGCTGGTTCAAGCATGGCTGAAATGAGTTTTCATTTACAGCTTTTGAAGTGATTTTAATTTGGTTGTGGGTATTTGACTAAACATTTTCTATGCTTGTGGCGACCCTTTGGGTGAAGTTTCAGATTTTATACTTGAGTCTCCAGTTTTTAAGTGAGGTCGCCCTCTTCCTAGGGCCATACCATCTCCATAGTTGTATTGGGATTCAAGCTCTTTCATTTGTGGCTGCTTTGCATTGCTTAATTCATGTTGTTTGGTCGCCTTGCCTTTAGGAAGCATTGTGTTTCAGTTTTGGAAAGTTTGTGAGAGAAGTAAGCATATTGGTGGTTGTAATGTTTGTTGGTCTGTACTTTGGTTCACTGGAAATATATATCAGACTTAGCGCTTTCCAAGTTTTTCTATATTTCATGGGTGTTTGTGCTTCTAGTTTCATGTGCACTCGATTTGAAGGTGATTGGAGCATTTTGGATGAAGATAGGAGCAAATTGGTGAAAGTATTCTTGCTGATCTGAACATTTAATTTGCTGGTTCAGCTAATCAGGTCTGGCTATTCCCTTTCAGGCTAAGTTTCTTTAGCAATTCTATTCATGCTTGTAATTGGAGATATAGTGTGAACTTTGCAGTAAGTTTGGAACAGATTCCCTTGAGAAATCATTGTAATAAACACTTGTAATTTGCAGACAATATGTATTGTAAGGCTGAGAATTAGTAGTACCATTCCAGTCAATCATGTTCTGCATTTACTTTGTGATTTTAATGCACACATTGTAACCCCTGGATGGTTTACCGCAAGTGTGGAGGAAATTACTTGTATTTTCATTTATCACCCACTGTTAAGTAGAGAATTCTCACTGTTGAGTGGATGCTCGCCGCAGCAGATGAATTAGTTTTGAATTGTAATGTTTTTCCCCCCACTGATAAGTGGTAGCGTGGAAATCTCTCATGGTTGGTTCACCGCCTCTTTTTGTTTTTAGTTGTATTTACTACCAGTTATAATTCAGTTATTTCGCCATATGTTAGCACCTCCCAAATTGGGTCTTGTGTGCACATTATTGGCGTTGAGTGCTTTTCAGTTGATTCTCTTTTGAGACCAACGCTAATCAATTGGCGTAGTGCTGGTTTGTGTTGTGAAAGTTTAAAGAAAAAATTGGTTGGCACATTTCAGTGGTATCAGAGCCTGTTATCCTGCCATCCTGTGAGTTTCAGCACTTCGGTTATCAGATGAGAGTCAGAGAAGACCGATACTACATCCGAAAGCAAAACAAAGTTTAGTTTCAGCTTCAAGTAATTTTGAAGTTGACACTTTTTTTAGAGATTTGGGAAACCTTGTCTTGTCAGATTAAGGTATGGCTAATGAAGAAGAAATGAAGTTGGCAGAGACACTTTATATGGCTTGAAAGAGTCTTGACAAAGAATTTCAGTCAAGGGAGAATGAAGAGAAAATTATTCATTTGTTAGAACAGTGTTTGAGGCAAGTGAGGCAATCACCTTCGGAGGAAATGTAGTTGGCATTAGCTTCTGCAATGATTTTTTTGAATCGGCCCTATTGGCTGAGGCATCCTGATGAAGAAGTAAATTTGTTGGTTACTTCATGCCGCAGTGAAGTGATGAGAATTTTGGCACCCTTGGTGCCCTATGATGATAAAACTATGAACAGAGTTCTTCATATGTTCGTGGAAAGTTTTCAAGATCTTGATTAAACTAATAGCAATCAGTATTCCAGAAGAGCTGCTATACTGAAGATCTTTTCAATACTCAAAACAAGTCTGTTATTGATAGATTTGGGTATGCAAGATCGAATATATTATTTGATCCATTACCTCTTCATTTCAACTTGGAGTGAACAAGAGGAGGATGTAGTCGCAGCAATTAGAGACATTTTAGTTTTGATTATAAATGAGATGGATGACATTCCAAAATCCGTCCTATCTTTCCTACTTAACATTCATGAACAAGAAGGAAAAAATTCTTCTACTGCTGGTATGATAATCAGAGATTTGTTCAAATAGTGTGAGGGAAAATTGAAGCCTCACTTGAAGAAGACAAAGCAAATAAATGAAGTGGTCAATAATGCAGAAGACAAAAATAAAATGTTGTTTCTCAATGATTCTTCGGCGGTTTTTCAAGAAGTACCTATTGATATGCAGTTGTCCGCACATACTGAGGATTAGTGCAATGAGGCAACATCAGTTGTGAATACACATGAAGAGTTTATGAAAAGTAATCAAGAAGACTCCCTTGGTATGCTTGTGACAAATAATGGAGATTTAGGTGGTCTTGAGTTCATTCATCAAACTAGACTCTTGGAGAAAGATTCTTATGAAGATATCAGTTTTGTTGAGTTGGGAGGTGTCTCATTCAAAGAGTCGCCATTCCAAGTGAAGTATGAAGGGCAATTTCCTTTTGATCAAAATAATCAGCCCTTCAACATTTGGGATTCGGGTGTGAAGGAACCTAATTTTGTTAAGGAACTTATATGGGATAAATTTCCCTTTGATCCCAATAAAGAACAAAATTTTGATTTCACTGCAAGCATTGAGATGGCCCTTGGAGGAGAAAATGTCTTTGACAAAGAAGCTTGCATGGATAAGCCCCATAATGAACCCTTTAAGATGGTTGCAGCCACTAAGGAAGAATTTGTTGCTGCTAAAACTTTCAGGACTGCGATCAATAATGACTCATTGATCATGTATCAAGGAGACAGTGAAGGGGAAATGGAGCTTGAAGACCACAGGACCCTTGATGATGAAGATTTTAAAGAGGTTATCAAATTCAAATTAGATTTACCACATCATGAAGCTGATTATAAACAAAGGCCCGAAGAATTGGTAGGATTTGATTCTCTTCATGACCTTGAGCATTTTCAGTTGGTGGGTGGTGAAAGACAAGAGTCTTGGAACAGCTATGGGGGTAGCAAAGACAAGAAACAGAGTTCTGATTTTGAAATACAGCTGATCAGCAATTCACCATCCTTGCACTTTTGTGAGTGGAAAGGTCAATTCATGTTTTCCATTGAGGATGAGGTGCATGCCTTATTCAGATTTGACCGCTCATATAGTTCGATTGAAGAGAGATAGGAAGGAGTTTGGGATGGAGTCACTCTCTTTAATCTGCAATTTATTAAAGACTCCTTAGTGATTATGAAATCAAAGTATCTATTCTGGATTAAAGATCGGGATTACGCCTACGAATTCACAAAGCAGATCATTGGTGTTTTTCAGGGAACTGAAAGAAAGGTTGATAAGCTTACCCTTGAGCTTGAATCAACGAAGTGCATGTTAGAGAATGCTCAGTTGGGTGTAATGGAGGTTGGAGACCAGCTAGCTGATTTCAAACATCTCAGAGAATGTGAGGACAAGTTCGACTCTGTGATTGATAATCCTCCAAGCTTGCTTGTAAGTGAATGCATAAGAGGTTTAGAGAATTCAGTCTCCATATGGAAAGTGTTGATTCATGACGACTTCCCCATTTTTTATTTTTTATTTATGAATAGGCAAATATCTATATTAATATAAAGATAAAATTACAAATTCACAAAAAAAGGGGTGGGTGGTTAGAAGGCACACCCCGAAAGTCACATGGGCAAAGCCCAGAAAAGCCAAAAAAACTGATCACATGGGCCTAGCCCAGACGTTTAAAAGCAGGAAGTAAAAACAGGTAATCATGCGGCCAAAGCAGTGCCAGTGGAGCCTGGGGGATCACTGTCATCCAAATTTTTCCCCCATACATCAGCGGGGTTTGGAGTGACGTCAGGAGGAGCACCCCAACCATCATCATCTTTATCTTTATCTTTATATTTTTCCTCACATTGGGGCGAGATTGCAAAAGTCAGCTACGGAAAACTTTTATCACTGACAGGCCAACCAGAGCTAGAAGTAGGCGGAGCATCAGAGGGCCACCCAAAACCACCACCACCACTCCCCGTAGCACCACCAAAGGGTCAACCTTGACCAGGTCGCAGCGGAGGAGAATGAGCTCGCCTGGGAGGCTAGGAATCCCGCCAAGCAGGAGACTGGGAGCGGGAACGCGCCGAGTCATTCCGTTTCCGGCCCCGAGAGGGCGACCAGCCGCAAGAGGAGGGCGAATCTGGAAGCCAAGCCACAGTACAAGGAGCATTGCCCCAATGCTCCAGGAGAACCTGCAGGTGAGCCACCTCCAGTGCAACCTTATTGGCTTGCACTTGAATCTGTAGAACATTAGAACAAATAACTGTTTTAGCATAAATAGAGACATTAACATCTAAATGAGAATGAGCAAATATGCAAGCATTTCTGTCTTCCCATATATTGAAGAGGATTTCCACCCTGAAAGTGTGCCAAAACTGGGTGAACTTAGCTGGAATTCTAGGCGGGTCCCCCAGCAAAACCATATGCCAAGATAAGAGTTCCGGCCGAAAAGGCCGAAAGAAATCATGAATCCAAGTCCAGAGTTGTTGAGCTCTGGGATAAAACCAAAAAAGATGCTTAAAGCTTTCAGATTGCCCATAAAAAGGGCAGCGAGGGTCAAAAACCCCCAAATGAACAAGCCGAGAACCCACAGGCAAGCCTTAGAAAATAATACACCAAGCAAAGTGGGTCAGCTCCGGATTAACCCTTGCAAACCAAGTGGCATCAAACCTCTTACGTGAAGTATGGGTAGAGGAAATAAGAAGCCACCTCTGGTTCAAAGTACTGATCATAGGAAAATGGGGTGAAAGCCACCTGTAACCAAGCCGCGGCTTGTAGCCCTTGAGAGGGGTGTTTGAAAACCATTCCCAGTCTTTCCACCAAGGTTTGAGCCCACGAATGCCAACTTTGTGAAGCATGTCTGCCGGAATGGCGCTCACCAACCTGTCGAAGGTAGAATGGTCCTAGTTTTGAAGACTGTACTGGGCTTTAAAAGCATCCCACTGCAAAAGACGCATAGTGGGCCAGTGAAAGAGATGATGCAGGGTTTGAATGCCCTTTTTGTGAAATCTAAGGGCCTTGAGCCAAGGTGATTTGGCCAAGGGTTGACCATTTTGAATTAGAAGGGGAGACCACCATAAGTTTTGCTAGTTGATGGAAAGTCCATCACGAAATCCAGCCCTGGCCCATCGGAGCCACGGTTTAACAGTTTCCCAGGAGCACCAGATGCTCTTGGCCACAAAGGAGCCAACAATTTGAACCGGCTCCCTCATAACCAGGAGGGTTTGGAGACCAATTCCTTCCAGGCGGGTCTGTGAATAGGAAAACCAAACTGAATACAATGTCTAAGGAGAATTTTCCGAGCTTCATCTTCGGTAAGAGCCCGGATAATCCATTTGACACAGAGAGCAGTCCCTTGTCGTTGAGTGGAGAGCAGCCCAAGTCCTCCAAAGTCCTTAGGGAGACAACAATACTCCCAAGCAACCCGATGAAAACCTTTGTGGCTTTCAGAGGAGGCCCATAAAAAATCTCGCAGCAACTTTTCAAGCCTACTATAGGCAGATTTTGAAGGAGCCCAATAGGAAGAGTAGTAGACATGAATGGCTGCCAAAATTTTAGAGCAAACCTGGAATTTTTCAACCAACGAGAGAGGCTTAGTAATCCAATAGGCCAACTTCTGCTCAACCCTGGAGAGCACGACTTGCCAAAGCTCCCGAGGGGAAGCCTGAAAGGCGAAGGGGATGCCCAAAAAACGAAAGATTTCTCCCTACCCAATCCACTTCCAATTATAAGTGTGGAGCCACGCAGGAGTGGGGAGCACCGATTGTCTGTAGCATAAGGTCTTGTGCCATTGAATTGCAGAACCGGAGGCAAGACAAAAAGTATCAAGACAATCAAGGGCAGCAGTGATGGATTCTTCATCTTCCAGGAGAGTGAGAAAAGAATCATCCGCAAAGTGGCCATTGACAAGCTGCTCCTGGGAGTCCGGGAGAGAGATCCTTTTAACACATTGCTGAGAGACAGCATGGGCCAGAAGATAGCTAAAGCCTTCAGCAACCAGCACATACAAAGCAAGGGCAAGAGGGCACCCAGGCGAATGGAACGAAAAAGACCAAAAGCAGAAGACTGGCGGCCATTAATGGAAATGCAAGCTGAAGCATCGAAAAAAAGCATACGAACAGACTGAATAAAATTGGGTCCAAATCCCAAGGCTTGCAACATCGCAAGAATGAAAGGCCATTCAATGCAGTCATAGGCTTTGGCAAAATCAATTTTAATTAACATCGCTTTCTGGTTCGACCACCTGGCCCACTCCATGCCTTCCTAAACAACAATAATATTATCCAAAATAAACCTAGATTTGATGAAGCCAGTCTACTCAGGGCGCACAATCTGAGGCAAGAGGTGGCGAATTTTCAGAGCCAAGGCTTTGGCAATGATTTTGTAAGAAACATTGAGAAGCGTGATGGGCCTCCAGTTGCAAATATCCTCTGAATCCCCAAGCTTAGGCATGAATTTTATATTGCTTTTATTTATTAAATTGCCTAAAGAGTTGGTTTGAAAGGCTTCAAGATAAACATGATGCAAATCACCCCCAACACAGTCTCAAAGGGCTTTATAAAATTCACAAGGGAAATCATCAATCTCAGGAGCCTTGTCATCGGCCATAGAGGAAACGACTTCCTTGAGATTATCAATTGTTAACAATTGATCACAAAAATTAATCTGGGCTGAAGAAAGCCTATATGGCACAACAAGGCAGTCCTGAAGGGCTTGCTGGTGCGCAAGCGTGGAGTCCTAAGTAGTGAAAACCTATTCATAGTGACGCACAAAGGCCTGGAGAATGTCAGGTAGGTTAGAGAGCACCTGGTATCTCCGATTGCTTTGATGCCTGGGGAAGAGTGTCGAGCACGAAGAGCCAAAAAAAACTCTTTGGAGGCACGATCACCAATTTTAAGTCAGTGAAGTCGAGCTTTGATTTGAACGCCTCTGGCAGTATAAGCATCGGCCACTTGCTTTTGCTGCCTTAAATCTGCCACCCTAACTTGATGTGATGGAGAGAAAGGACTGGCCGCCAAAGCCTCCGTAGCAGTAAGCAAGTTGGCAGCGGTGGCCTCATAAGAGCGCCAACGAAAGATAGCCAACTGACGCACATAAATGCGCAAGAAATGTGCAATACGAATGATGGCATCATTCCACCAAGCAATCCAGCCTGTATGGCCAGGTGGCCTGCACTCCAAATTCCACATCCGGTGAATGTGGGCCAGGGTGGGCTTATGACAAAGCAAAGACGTCTTCAAGAAAAATTGCGTCTTACACGTGCGGAGCTGACGAGACGCCCATTCAATGCGAAATTGAATTGGGAAGTGATCAGAAAGAGTCACATCCACTAACGACTTTACTAGCAAGGTAGAACTAGTAAAGGAAAAAAAAGATTGAGTCGAGATCATGGCACGATCAAAGCGTTTAAAGACTGTCAAAACCAACCCTGTAGTTACACCAAGTGTGCCAGAGAATGAAAATGGCGGCGACCCATATTGGGATCAAAAATCCCCAATTTATTGCGCATGTAAAACCATGCCTCCCTTTCGCCCGCAGCCCAACGGAAAGGCAAGGTGCCATACGCCATCTCCACCATATTGAAATCCCCGCAGAGCAACCAGGTGGCAACTGGCAGAGAATCAGCAATCCAACGCCAAAGCCGATAGCACTCCACGACATCATTAGAGGCATAAACATTAATAATCCCGAAGGAATGGTTCTCAATATTGAGAAGAACCCAGACAACCCGCTGGAAGGGGTCCACCACGCATGAATGCAATCGTGGGGCCAAAAGAGTGGCAGCTCAACCACGACCAACTTCATGCAAAGTGCAAAACATGGTACTGGTTGGCCAACTAGAGCGACAAGTCGAAGCGAGCAAAAAACTTGAAATTTTAACTTCTTGGAGACAAAGCACTTCAATCCCTGAGTATTTCTGCAAAGTATTCCTAACAGAATACTTCCTGGAGAGGTCAGTTAGACCTCGGACATTCCATGAAATAAAATTCATGGATGAAAATCTTCCATACTTGCAGAATCCAAGTCCTCTTCAACCAGGGAAGAGAAGTTATTCTTCAAAAACTCTTGTGGAACGGAACCAAACTGAATAGGAGGAGAAAACCTCCGTTTTTCGGGCACATATTCTCCTCCTTCCAGTGGAGGAGACGGGCTACGAGACCGTCGTTGAGCTCCCGATGCAAAAGAAAAAGCCGGTTGAGCACATAAAACAGCCGCAGGCTGAGGCGTGGCCTTTGACCTGGGCTGCACAACAACAGAAGTGGCTCCTGAGGGAGCAACTGTCCCCTTCTCTAAAGGGTTTGAAACCATTTTGGTTGGTTCAGGGGCCTTGGGAGCTGATCCAGAACCAGACGACTTATTTTTCCAGTTTGAAACTGTAGTCCACTTTGTTTCAGCCTTAGCAAAAGGCTCTACCTGACGAGGCTTTTCAACATCCCGTTACTGTGAAGATGTACGAGAAACTGTCAAAGGGCAGTCCTTGATCTTGTGGTCAGCTGACTGGCACCGTTAGCACATGTTGGGCAGGTTGAAATATGACTTTCTGGGTGAGTCTAATATCACCAATTTGGAGGTCTACAGACTCTTTCAAATCCAAGCTTCCACACAAACCCTTTTTTGTGGACAGGCTTGGAAGAACCTATCAGGTTCGATACAAACAACCCTCCCCAAAGAGGAAGCAATATGGTTCAGGAAGGGCACGCATGGCAGAGGTAACCCGGGAAACTCAATCCAGATCGGGACACGCATTTTGGTGTCGTCTGAGACAGCAAAATCCCAAGTCCATGCCTGGAAAACCAACGAGGACCTAACATACCAGGGTCCATGACCCAAAATAGCTTGGACATGACTAACTTCCGCAAAACGGAACAAAAAAAAACCTTTGGTCAGATTTTGGACTATATCAAGGCGGACCCCATGAGGGACCCAGGCCTTGCTGACCCAATCTTTCAGCACACTTTCGGGGGGAGTCCTCCCAACAAAGTAACCCACAAGGGTGTGTTGTTTGAGCCATTGGCATGCAGAATCAAAATATGGTAAAGGTAAAACTATATCAGCAAGGGCATCAGAATGCTTACCTCGTGAAAGACTTTCGGAAAAAAATTTTGAGGGCATTTGTTCAGTGGGGGAGCCATTAAACTGCGCCAACGAACCGCTACACCAGCATGAATTGTTGGGTTAGTACCGATTGAAGGCATAATAAACCCCTAAAATTACAGTAAATGCGGCCGTACCAAATGAAGGAAAAAATTTAATGCGCAGGAAGCACAGTATGACGCAAGAGGGGCCAAGGATGACCTCAGAAAACACAAAACCCTAGTAGAGCTCATTCACCTTCCCTGAACACTCTACTTCCCCATTTTTGACACCGAGATGTTGGTAAAACATGTTGTTTACATGCCTGACAGTTTATCCTTTGGATTGAATAATGCTCACACTAACCTATCTTGGGAGATAGATTTGAAGACAATGTTTGTTTCAGGTTCCCTTGTTTTTGAAGCTTTCTTGGATAGACTTCAGTGGTTCACCAAAGAAGTCAATAATTTTATGAGTGTGCATTTGGAGTTGATTGGCACTCAAGAATGTGTTGTGAATTTCTTCAAAGGTGTGGTGGATCATTCTTGGTCAGGTATCTTTGTTTGGCACCCTCAATGTGGAATGAACAATCTTTTGGGTTATGGTAGGAAGGTTCCTTGGAAGGATAAGGATCAAAATTTCAGAATTAATGGTGATGTTCCCTTCCTTGCCAGACACTTGATGATCTCATTTGTTGATTGGAGAGAAATTTTGAGCAGAGATTGGTTCTTTGTTGTGATGGAATTGTTTGAATGGGTGTTCCCAGCTTCGAATCTAAGCACATTGGTCAGATTGAATGAGAATTTTCAGTATGGCAGCAGCTGTTCTTTTCTTAGCATGTTGATTTCTCTTAGATCAGATGTTGAGTCATTCAATTTTGACTTGGTGGGCAGCTGGTATGCTCATATTTACACTTCACAATCTCTTTTCAGAGATGATTTTTGGCCTCAAGTAGGAAAAATGGTAATTCGAACTGATCAAAACCAATTTTTGGAAAGAGTTCGAGTTCTTTTCAGTGATTACCTGCACACATTCTTTGGTATCTATGTTTGGGGCAGCGAGTTAGTAACTGATTTGGTTCACCAGTTGGAGACTCACGAGGTGAAATTTGTAAGTTTTTCTTGGAGTCTTTTCAGTTATATCAGTTTACTTCAAAGAAGGCATTATACATCTTCATGGAATTTTGAGGATGTGATGGGGGATCTTTGCAAGGAGTTGCTCTTCTCTTTGCAAAATGTGTTGGAAGAGTCACATATGTTGTTGTGACTCTATTTGATGTTATGAGGAGTTATGTTGAGGAGCATGTTTATGAGTTGAGTAGTATTTTCTTCTTAATGCTCGGGATTGTGTTTGACATTGGCTTTACAAATTTTAACTCCTCAAAATTTTTAGGACATGAGATGCTGCAAGATTTTGATTTCAGTTCTTCCAAGCCTATCAGTTTGGATCTCAGATATGGTGACTCTTCGAGGTTACAAGAAAGATTAGAGCAGTCTTGGAATATTGGATATGGTTATGTGAACAGTGTGGTGCAGCGTCAGCATGGTGGGTCTTTACAAAGATGGATTTGGGACCCTAGGATCCTACTTGGCATAGTAAGGATCAAACTTTTTTCTCGGAGTGTGGTGGCATTGCTTGAGGACAAGCAATTTTGGGAAGGGCGGATTGTAATGTCCCCAATTGAGCCCTACACTCTTCAATTGCTTTTAGCCTATTCTCAGAAACTCGTAGGCTAAGCAGAATTGGAAATTAGGGTTTCCTATTTTTTAAGATGTTTCAGATGCAGTTTTGAGGGCTTGCATGCGAGAGTTTTTGATGCATGTCTAGTGGAGCTTTCTGGGTTTTTGGAGAGCTTCAGAATGGTGTAACATGCATCTCCATCTAACAAACTTTTCAGGCACTTACTATTTATAGTAAATCATGTTGGCTTCCCGGTTTGTGTTCAGAAGCTGTTTGGAAACACTTACTATTTATAGTAAGTCATGATACTGCTCAGTTGGTGTTCAGAGGAAGTTTTGCAAACCTACTATTTATAGCAGTTTTCTATTTTTGTAAAGTCTATCTTTTAGCAGTATCATTCTAGCAGCAACTCAATCATTTGCAGTTCAATGTGGTTGATCAGTTTGGCTTTCTGATGGTTTTGAAGTTAATTTACTATTTTTGGCATTTGATATTTTTAGTAAGTCCATTTATGGCAGTGGCATCATCATCAACTTGGTTCAGCTTGGCAAACGTCAATTTGCTAATTTTAGCAGTTTGTCAATTGCAACTTGGGTGTTGCTCTTGGCTACCTCTTTGGACTAAGTTCTATTCTTAGTTAATTTTATGTTTTGAAGTTGTACCCCATGCCTAGGCTTGATGACTTCAAATCGTTTTTAAAAAGGGGACATAAAGGGGTTGATTTGAGCATTTAATTAAATGTTTTATTGTGCAACTTAAAGGTGGACACCTAGAGGATGATAAGTAATGTTATATTAATTCTAATAAAGTAAATGCTTGAAAGGTGGGGTCCCTTGGAGAAAATTGAAGAGTTTGTTGGGGGAGTTTCAAGTTGATTTATTTTCCAGCTGAAGAGTCTATTTATTGATGCATTGCTCATTCATTCTCATCTTTGGAAAATTATATCGAAATGCTGCTGATTTTATTTTAGAACCCGACTAAAGGGGAGCTTAGTTTTTCTACACCATTCTTTGGGCCTGAAACTATGGTCCCCTAGATGGTCAATTGGGAGAGTGTTTCATTCAAAATTGCATATTGAGCTTCATCGTTGGAAGATTTTGAAGATTTTGGTAATAATTTCCAGTTTTGTATTTGTTGGTTCAAGCATGGCTAAAACGAGTTTTCATTTACAGCTTTTGAAGTGATTTTAATTTGGTTGTGTGTATTTGACTAAACATTTTCTATGCTTGTGGCGACCCTTTAGGTGAAGTTTCAGATTTTATACTTGAGTCTCCAATTTTTAAGAGGTCGCCCTCTTCCTAGGGTCGTACCATCTCCATAGTTGTATTGGGATTCAAGCTCTTTCATTTGTGGCTGCTTTGTGTTGCTTAATTCATGTTGTTTGGTCGCCTTGCCTTTAGGAAGCATTGTGTTTCAGTTTTGGAAAGTTTTGTGGGAGTTTGTGAGAGAAGTAAGCATATTGGTGGTTGTAATGTTTGTTGGTCTGTACTTTGGTTCACTGGATATATATATCAGACTTAGCACTTTCCAAGCTTTTCTATATTTCATGGGTGTGTGTGCTTCTAGTTTCATGTGCACTCGATTTGGAGGTGATTGGAGCATTTTAGATGAAGATAGGAGCAAATTGGTGAAAGTATTCTTGCTGATCTGAACATTTAATTTGCTAGTTCAGCTAATCAAGTCTGGTTATTCCCTTTCATGCTACGTTTCTTTAGCAATTCTATTCATGCTTGTAATTGGAGATATAGTGTGAACTTTGCAGTAAGTTTGGAACAGATTCCCTTGAGAAATCATTGTAATAAACACTTGTAATTTGCAGACAATATGTATTGTAAGGCTGAGAATTAGTAGTACCATTCCAGTCAATCATGTTTTGCATTTACTTTGTGATTTTAATGCACACATTGTAACCCCTAGATGGTTTACCGCAAGTGTGGAGGAAATTACTTGTATTTTCATTTATCACCCACTGTTAAGTGGAGAATTCCCACTGTTGAGTGGATACCCGCTGCAGCGGATGAATTAGTTTTGAATTGTAATGTTTTTACCCCCACTGATAAGTGGTAGCGTGGAAATCTCTCATGGTTGTTTCACCGCCTCTTTCTGTTTTCAGTTGTATTTACTTCCAGTTATAATTCAGTTCCTTCGCCATATGTTAGCACCTCACCCACATCGAGTCTTGTGTGCACATTATTGGCGTTGAGTGTTTTTCAATTGATTCTCTTTTGAGGCTAACGCTAATCAATTGGCATAGTGCTGATTTGTGTTGTGAAAGTTTAAAGAAAAAATTGGTTGGCACATTTCATGAAGAACCTCTTATGAAAACAAAAAATGACCAAGATCAAGAAGACAAGAATTTGCATAAATGCCCCCTACAACACTACTCAAACAATGAGCAAATGACAAACATCTGGCAATCGAAGATACAAATGGCACATGAATCTGCATGAGTGATGCCAACGACACTACTCAACCATGCAAGAGTAATCTGCATATCAAAAATACAAATACCAATAGTCTAAAGAACACTGATCAAGTGATAATAGATCGCCTCCAGAAAACAGGAATGCAAGAGTGTCCATATGGTAAGTGTTCCATCTCACCGAAATGCATGGGTAACCAAACGCTGCATCTGCCTATTATATAGGAACAAAAACTAGATACATAGATCACTCTAAAACGAAACCAAAGAAGCATTAGCACCAATAATAGAAGCCCCCCACATAATGTTGACAAGGGAGAGGCAAGACAAGTCCACTAAAACTATGTGTCACCAAGAAGTGCATGAAGAAGAACCAAGAACATTTGGATGTGCACACGAAAGTTCTTGCAAATGAAAAAAGGTGAGCAAACAAAGCACACACGCATGAGGCAAGAATCATTGGGATTCGATGTTTTTGTGGAAGGGACACTCACTTGACAAAGGTGTGATAGCAAAACAAAGGCACTACACAACCACCCCCCATAGCACTTTATAACATAGTGCGAGTACAAAAAGGCACAACAAGATGTGCGAAATCCCCCAAAAACATGTAAAATAGTGGCACTTTATCTCAATGCGTCTGCAAAACAGAAAGTACATACCAAAAATGTCTGCAATGCCTAAATAAGACAAAATGTTGGAAATACATGTAAAATAGCCAAAAACAAGTCATCCCACACAAATAGAAATTTTTCAAGAGCTAAAACGTCCAAGTAATTCACCAAAATGTGAAAACACAAAAAATTGAATAAAATGTACCTGGAGAAGATTTTGGAAAAGTGCATGTATAGCTGCGAAAAGCTCAAAAAGACCTTCCCAATGCTGTAAAAATCATGAAAAATGGAGAAACTAGTCTATTGGGTGAAAATTATGTAATCAACTTTTCAACAGATTACACAACCTAGATTTCAACCATAGTTGTGTGAGATATAATCTCTCCTCTCAGAAAGGGGAGGCACCCTTCTTACTGCTTTCAGAAGCTAAATAAAACTAACTAAATATTCACAAGATGTACACTACAACTACGAAATGGGGGGGGTGTGTTACATTCATGCTTCTCTTTTTTTTCAGAGAAGATGTTTTACAATGCTTCACAGTTGATAATTCTGATTCAAAGTAACCTTAAACTAAAAACAAGCAGTAATGCCAATACCTCTATCTTGTCAAAGAAAAGCATAGAGATACTAGGTATGATTATAATAAACAATAAAAATGGAACAGGAAAGCTCATGAAGGCACAAAGTCGTTCCATAGATTTTTCACCGATGGATCTATAAGAGATATACCGTTTGTCGTATTAGAAGCACAAAGTCTTCTAGATATAGCAATTCCATGAACAACATGAACAATTACAAGCACAAAGTCTTGTAGATCATCCAACAATAGTCAACCAAACGTAAACATAAATCCAAATAAAGAATGCAACACAAAGTTTACATAAATTTACTTGAAGCCCTTCAGATCTCATATACTAATCACTACCAATATAATCAATCCACAAGATTATCAATCCCAACAGAAAGTCTGGTATGCAATCCTTTTCTTTATTGATTAGATTTAGATTCACAAAATTGAACACAAAGTCTCAATGTTTGTTTCTCAAAAGAGCAACACTTCGTTGCAAAATCTAAAGGTCCAAATTACAATGGAAATCCCTCTTATTTATAGAAAAGAGGGAAGAGCTAATCTAGGAAAACAATTGAGTAAAAATAGGAAACCCTAACTTTAACTAAGTCAACATGTAATTCATCTCTATGAAATTGCATCTCATATTTTCAGTGTAATTACATTTGACAAAAAGACATTTAAGATGTCAGAAACTATTTACAAGATGCATAAAGGGAAGCATCAAAAAGTTCAACACTGGAGATCAAAAATCTTCATGGTTCCTTGCTTTGGGCGCGGAAGTCTTCATACTTCTTCTTGATCTCTTGTATGAACGTATCATCTGGGTCGACTGTGTAATCCACAAGGGTGTGAATTCTTGTGATTGACCTTCTGGCGGATGAATGAATCTTCTTGCACCTGTGAAGATGCATGTTAAGATTATCAATGGTCAGTCATATATCACAAATGACATGTATGGAGGCTTTGGAAAAACTAGCATCCTCCACTTGTTGCATAATGACTTCCTTGTAGATTCTGGAAAGTTCACTAGCTGGAAGGAAAATCTGGTTTTCTTCAAGAAGGTTTCCTAGCAGCTCCTTGATTCTCTTCTCCAATATAGCACGATGTCCTTCGACATCTTCTTATACATAGTGAAGATCGTCGATAAGAGATTTGATCACATGGATACAATGCTTGAGTGATTCTCTTACCTCTACATATTTCTCCTTGTCGGGAATTACCCCGGCTTGCACCAATTTGTTGAGCTTTGCCTATTTCATCTGTAACCAAAATGATAGGCATTTTTCCATCTCTTTTTGCTCTTGAAGAAGAACACCTTCCTCCTTATCAAGCTCTAATTTGAGTTGGGCTACTTGTGTAGCTTCTCATCAATAGCAACTATTACCTATGAATCGTCTTGTATTAATTCATCAATGAAATCATACAATGCTTTACCTTT
Organism: Sequoiadendron giganteum; assembly: GCA_007115665.2. Classification (NCBI taxonomy): domain Eukaryota; kingdom Viridiplantae; phylum Streptophyta; class Pinopsida; order Cupressales; family Cupressaceae; genus Sequoiadendron; species Sequoiadendron giganteum. Next base: position 256,877,194 of record CM021108.1, on the reverse strand, counting down.
GGAGGCAAGCTTTTCAGCCTTTTGTACTGCTGGTTCTTCCAGGTTTTCAATAGCCATGGGTTGGATATTTCTTGAAGAGTTTGCAAGTCTCCTCAAAACAGCTGCATATTGTTTGGCCTTTTGCTTGTATATGTCTCGGGCTTGCTCCATTTTATCAAGCCTTCCTGCCAATGCATCCAAGACTACTTGTGCAACTAACTTTGCACTTTCATTCGTAACCTTGGCAAGCCGAACTCTTGTTACAGTGTAATCTTCCATGTTCACATCTCCTTCTTCAACCACTATACTGCAGGCAAGGGTTTCCTAGAAATCTCATCTTCGTCATAGGCAGCATTCATGATGTCACCAGGATCCGTGAAATCCTCTAGTAGATCAGCAACACCAAGATCCCTGATCCATTGCATGGTTAGCCTGCAATAATCCATTTTACAGATATCCTCTTCATCTCTGCAATCAGCCCAGATGTCTTCAAAGCGGTATTTGTGCCTGTGATCCTTTTTCAACCTCTTTTTTACATTCCGGAAATCAAAGTCAAATCTAGATTTATAAGTCCTTATGGTCATGACCTGCATTTCTGCATAGACTGATTTGGATTTTTGCACACTATTGATGGTATACCTGCCAATCGTTAGTGGAAATTTGAAACCCGGTTTGTGGATCCTCATGCGTTCTTTGTGAATTGAAATTAGCTGTCTGCATAACTCCATGAGCACCCACTTATTGGAGGGATATCTGGGCAACATGTAAGGGCACCTAGTGTAGCATCCTACCCTCATGTAAGTGAAAGTTGGAAATTGGAAGAATATGCACCCAACCTTGCTTACCACTTTATAGGCCTCGTCTAACACTCTCTTGTTTTCGAGAGCTGGATCAAAGTTGTATAACAGAGGTGCGAAGAAAGCATATGTGACCCTTCTGAAATGGTGAAGACTCTCCTTTAGCTCCAATTGATAGAAATACTTGTACACCGGTATGGAGTGTCAGTTCCCTTTTGTAGAAAGTCTTGGGAAATGTTTCATCACGGCTGTTGCATAAACCAAATAAGAAGTCATATAGAACTTCAAAGTGGTTGGTACATTTTTCAGCTGCTCATGGATCTCATCGCTGATTTGAGTTCCCCAGTCAATGTGAGCCTTCTTTCTTCGTATGATCCGAATGTATTCATACATCCATTCATGAAAATGAGATGATTCTGGTAAGCCTTTGACCCTACTTAGGAGAGTGATCAAGTCTTTGACATCCTCCTTGAAGTCACTTCGTGGAAGTCCTTTCAACCATCTCGAGATAGTATGCTTGGGTTCTTTCAACCACTAACTATTTATCAAGTTCTTAGCTTTATTGGGATCCGAGTCATAGACTTCATGTGCCTGCTGAATAGACATCCCTATGTATTGTTCCATGTGTGGAACTCTGAAAACAATATCAAAGAACTCAGGGTCAAGTCTCATAATCACCTGTCCCGAGGAGTCTATCACACTTCTGCTTTCCCTGATGTAATGGGATGCAACTTGGAGGGCGAACTCTATATTGTGTGCAGAATTCGGGAATGTAGACACCAGATGTAGATTGCTATGTATGATGGCTCTCAGGGAGTTTTCAAGAGGCTTTTGCTCAGTCCTTTTCACGAAGTCTTCAAGGTCTTGATGACCGATCTCAGTGTCTTTCATTTCATCTACCTTGGAGAGCACCACTATAGGTGGGAAAACACCTTGATACTTGTATTTCATCTTGTGCTCTTTTTTGGAAGACAAAGGAGGAATCTTCGCAGTCATCTAGAAATAACTGGCTCAAAGAGGTCACCTTGTGGATCACTTGACGATATCCGGTAAGAAGCTACAAATATGGTGAATCAACAAGCGTTAGCAGAACAAGAAGCATTGGGAAGCATGAAGCGATCAAACGATATTGAGCAAGAATAAATAGAGCAACTAGGCATGGAAAACGATGCGGGAGCGAAGAAACGGGGTCCGGAGCAAAAACGGAGCAATTTGAAGTTTTCTAAGGCAAAAACTGCCAAAAGTGTAGGAGCGTTGAAAATCAACGCTCCTACACTTGGAGAGGTGACTTTCACATGTAAGGGCGCTGAAAATCAGCGCTCTTGCACCTAGCTTGTAAAAACTGTGAAAAATGTAAGGCGTCAAAAAATAGTGCCCTGACACTTAGTCTCGTTTGGAACAATAAAGTGTAAGAGCGGGCTAAATTAGCGCCATCGCACTTAGAGGAAAAAGAGCTCAATGTAGGAGAAAAAAATTGGGTGTAATGATGCGCAAAAACGCTGCTTAGGAAAGCATGTAAGTTTGTGAAGAAAATGGCACGAACTCTTGAAACATTTATTACTCAAATTGGTGTCGCTTCATCATAGATGGAAAACTCGAAATGGTAATCACAGGACGTTGAATGAGAAAGAAGAAAAGATGTGAAATCCAGGGTATGAAACAAAGTAAAACCTGAACAAAGCGAATAGTCAGGAGTTTGAAATGAAAAAGAAGAGCAAGACGTGACTAAGAAGAACGATTCAGATTCGCAAGATGAAGAAGAAAAGGTGGGTCAAAAGCACAGGTAATCAAAACCCTAAATGTATTTACAAACAAAAAGGAAACTACAGACTATAAAACGAATGCAATGAAAGAGAAAACAAAAACAACATACTTGGAAGAACAACAAAAACCTAGCTCGAAATAATGAAGAATCTTCAAAACCACGAGTTTGCAAGAGGAAAGATGGATGCCCAACACGTTGAAAGTGAATGAATGAAGATAAGAATGAAGTGGAGTTACTTAAAATCACTTTTAAGTGATCTACAAGTGAAATAAATGAACAAAAGTCACGCATTTAATTAAGGTGTGTTAGTTGGAGAAAAACTGGGAAAAGTGTAATGTAGACAAAAATCACCAACCAAGACTTAAAATGGCTAAGTGTGGAACTTGGTGTAAGGGTGCTAAAAATCAGTGCCCTTGCACCAAGCTGACTTTTCACTTAAGTGCATAGGCGCTGAAAAACCCTGCCTTTGCACTTTTTATACTTAGACAAATTTCTTCAAAATGTTAAGAGCGCTTTTTTCTCGAGCTTTTGCACTTTTCACAATTTCACTAAGTATAAACAATGAGAGTTCACGAAGATACTCGTTTCAAAGGTCTTCGCTAGACGAACATAGAGGGACGCTCAAACGGACTGTTTGAGACTTTGGAACGCAATTCGAGGTGGATTGAAAATCACCTCGTTTTGCATGCTTGAACATCACGAACCTATGAAACGAACAAATTCCATAGGGGGTTATTCGTGGAATGAGCGCTGCTAGATTCCATGATAACATAGCCAAAAGTTGAGCTCGGGAGTGAAAACAACACATCTTACTTCAACAGGCAATAAAATGTACCAACAACAAAATCTTGTGATGAGACCCACACCACTGGAAAGTATGTAAAACCAACTTTTTGACAATATCTCGTTTGCCCAAATTTCAACACCAAATGCCCAAGTTATGGCCAAAAGAAAAAAAATACTCTTTTAGAGCAAAAAGGGGGCAAAGAGTTTGTTGTACAACTAATGACAATAGAATATTCCCTAACGATTCGAAAAAAATTCAGTCCCCTGCAAAAAATATAGTGAATAAAAATTCCCATAGTCACCTATCGTCGAAAAATTGCGATGGCCACCGGAAAAGAGGAAAACAGTCGCTGGAAAACGAAAGATTCCTCGAGCCGGTTTTTAGTGTAGGTTGTTGGATTTTCGAGTTGGCAAACGTTCAAAGTGTTGCTGGCAGGGCTTTGTGGACCCATCGGTGAGCCATGTTGACCTGTAGGCATACAAGCCCGCAAGGGTGTGCATGTACAGGTACCCTACCTATAGGTTTTTTTAATTTTTATTTTTTTTAAATGTGTACAAATGCGTTGTATAGGGTTCGTACAACCCCTATGCAAATTTTTTTCGCCTCAACAGCTCCCAACAATGAATACAGGCAAATTTATAGTCAAAATTCATCTACTCGACCTTTTGAACACAATGGTGAGGTTTGATTTGCTCTAGCACCCACCAAAAAATGTTGAAGCCCAAAACCTACAAAAAATAATGAAGATTCTAGATTTCACTTCCGTAATCCTAGTCGAGAAAAACCCTCAAAAATGGAGAAGGGGTTTAAAGAATCCACGCTTTGATACCATGTTAGAATTGTGAAAACACACAAGAAGAAAGATCAAACAAACAAGAACACCTTCCACGCACGAGAGGTTGCAAACAATGATTTGCTATTTCCTCAAAAAGAAAAACTTACAAAAGATGAAAAGCTCTCACTTAATTGAATAATACAAAGAAGGAGAGTGCTTATAAGAGCGAGCCCTAAATGAGAAAGGGATTAGATCATGACAAATGTCGACATCACATGTGATGAGATAGAATGATCTAATAATAGCTCAATCTAATAAAATAAAATAAAACACTCCTAAGTTTAGCTTAAGTGCATAAAGTGAAATTAGCCTACTAATCAATTAAATATTAATTAATTATTAGCTAATGAATGATTACTCTGACATCATCTAACTTACTCGTGCACTTCATTTAGCCTTAGCTTGCATCTCATTTTGTACAAGTCATATACGCATAATTTCTTGGCTCTCATGTCATTACATATGTAGTCTCTAACTTAAACCTATATCTTTAGTCTATTGGCTCTTATCCTTTTCTCCCATTGCACCACGTCCTCAAACAATATGCCTTTTCTCCCCCTTATTGCTACCCAAGCTATCCCTTGTAGGATCTAATAATGGCTAGGAGTACCTCTTTGCCATCAAAATTCAATCATATTCTTGTAACCCCAACATTGTTTTCTCCTTCCTATAATTGTCATGCATAATTTCTTCTTCTCTTGACAGTTTCAAGCTTCTTTGTTAGCGTATCATTTTTCCCTTAACTAGAATTACTTGGTCCTTCACAATTTTTCCCATTCCCCTTGCTTATGGGAATACGAAGGTATTCAAAATCACTCTTTTATAAGATGCAAATCTAGAAGCATCTAAACATCTAGGTTTAGGTTCCCCTCTCCTAGCTAGGTGTAAGCTCTCTATGTTGTCATTTTACATGAACATTACTGACCTTCTAAATAGTAAATCCATATGGAGGAGGAACAAATAAAAAAGGAAAAGGAAAAAAATAGTTAAAGAAAAAACTCAAATTAAAAAATTAAAGCACAAATGAAGAAAGAAATTGCCAAAAATCAATTTGAAAAAAAAATCATGAGTACAAAAGGTGTGATGATATTAAATTTGTTGTCATATCTCCTTTTCTAATCAAAAGCTCAAAGTCCACAATTGGTTTGAACAAAAAGTCAAAGTCCATTGGGGTGTGGTATCAATAGACTTGATTAGCAGATCTCATATACATTGTTTCACCCACCTTTTCACAAAAGTGTATAATCCTCATAATTGGTTGTTGTCTTTGGATCCTAAAGAATGAAGAAAAAGTTATGAGAAGGTAGGCACCTTTTCTTTTCATGTTATAACATCATTTACCACCTCCATGAGATATGCCTCATGCTTCACTAGTTAGCCCAAGTCCAGCCCTACTAAGTGTGCAAAGTTTAGAATCTCTTATACCTTATGTCTCTTATATTGCACAATTTTTTCTGTTTGATTTGTTTAGTTATTTCTTTATAGATTGATCGTATAGTTTTATCTCACACACAATTTCTTTGAATTCTTTTGTCACACAACTGTATTGTATTCATTCCTAGATAATTCTCCCTTGCCAAAGAACCAGGGACATGTTGTGACCTTTTCACACATCGCCCCATTCACAATGGGGACCCCCTAAATTTTGCTCCATTTTGGTCTTTTGGCTTTGGTTTTGGGTTGTTTTGCGTCTCTCTCTCTCTCTCTCTCTGATCTTTTGTCCTTCCGGGGATGTCTCCATATTTGACCTAAGTTGGAAATTTTGGCTAAGTCTATGAAGTTAGGGTTTTTATTCTTTAGGCTTGTTTGAGGTCAAATTGAATTATCGAATTGAAATCTGAGCTCGGCATTGCGACCAGATGGCCTCCAGTAGGTTCCCATCAAATTTTCACTGAAATTTGACAACTTATTATTTTTAGTAAGTACTTAATTTGGGGTCTTTTCCTCAGGATTTTGGAATTCTGACTACTCCACCACGTCCAGGACACTTCAAGGTACTCGCAAGCAAAATTTGAACAGATTCAGACAACTTGCTATTTTTAGCAGTTATGGCTTCGGAGCCAATTTTAGGGCTTGCATGTGGGCTTTCTAAGTGCATGTCTGGAGAATCTTTCTGGGCTTTTCAGGACCTTTGCGATGATATAACATGCAAGCTGAGATGATGACTTTCAACAGTTCAGACTTCAGAGGCTATTTTTAGGGTTTGCATGCATACTTTTTCAGTGCATGTCTGGATATTCTTTATGGGTTTCTTAAGAGCTTCACAACGATGTGACATGCAAGCAGAGTGGATCATGTTTTAGAAACTTACTATTTTTAGCCAGTGCACGCATGCAAACCAATTTTTTGGGTTTTTCTAGGTTTTTTGAGATCCCTCGGGCAGTGTGACATGCAAACTCATCCAACAGTGGATTGATCACTTTTTCAGACACTTACTATAAATAGCAGGTTCACTCCAGCAGCCACCCGACACTTCAATATCACAAACAGAGCAACATGCAGCAAAAATCAAGTCAAACAGAGACCGTTCAGGGCACATGCAAGTCAGTTTAGGGTTTCCTACTTTAGTGCCTAAAAGGAAGGGTAAAAAGCCAAAATTTCGAAAAACGAAGATATCCCATCACGATCAGCATCCTTCAGGCAATCCACTAGTAAAATTTGGGCGCAATCCGAGCACTTACTATTTATAGTAAGTTGTCTCCAGAACAGGGCTATAAATAGCATGTCAGCACGAGGGGCAGGTGTAAACAAGTTCACCAGGCAATGAGGATCACATGATGAAAATTTCAGGCTAAACAGAGTTGTGGAAGTCAGAAGATCAGGGACTTACTAAAAATAGAAGGTGATGACAGGCAGAGGAAATCAAAAAAAATCTAAGTATAAAACAGAAGCTTCACCTTCAAAAGGCGCCCTCAAATAGAAGCCTAACAAGTAGAATGCACCCTCACCTTGAAGAAATTGAAGGCATGAGAAATCAAATTAGCCCATGCTAAATAAGCCCATCAAGGTGAAATGACTTGAAAATTTTCTAAGTCATTGAAAATGAAAGTAGAAGGGGTCATATGCACCCAAGGAGGATGATGAAGGTGTTAAGAAGTTTCTAAGGCAACAAATAAAAGCACCACCTTCAAAATGCACCCACCATAAAAGGGCCACCCAAAAACGCCCAAGTGTTGGAAGTAAAAGTAGCACATATGAAATGCGCCCTCAAAATGGAAAGCTTCTACCCTCAAATGCGCCCACCTTAGGAAAGCTACTTCAAAAAGTTTCTAAGGCACAAAAATAAAAGTAGGCACCTTGAAATGCGCCCAAGCTTATATGGTGGCATCAAAATAATTCTAAGGCAACGAAATGAAAGCTCAGCCTAGTAAATGCGCCCTCAAAGAAGGTGATGGTCTAGGAAAATCTCTAAGTGTCAAAACAAAAGCAGCCCGTGCTAAATGCGCCCATCTTGAGGTGAGGATGTTTCAAAAGTTTTCTAAGGCAAAAAAACGAAAGTACATGGGGTCAAAGGCGCCCAAGGGAGATGATGATGCCTTGAAAAATTCCTAAGGCGTTGGAAAATGCTAAGGCATTGGAAAATAGAAGCTAGAGGCGCTAAATGCGCCCACCTGGAGGATGAAAACCTCAAGATGGCATGCACCCTAATACACAGATGTTGAAGGTTTGCTAGTGAAAAATGATGAATTTTGCCACATCCAAGGATCAATCAATTAGAAAATGGAAATTAGGTAAGTAAAGAGATTTTATATTATAAAGCGTTTTGATGCTCTTCTCTTTATTTGTTTTGCAGGATGAACGCCAACCCAAAGAATGATGACTTAAGGAAGAAGATGTTGGAAGAAACGGCTAAGTGTTGGGATTTCTCCACAAACACCTAATATGCACCCAACTCAAGAAGGCACGCGACAAAGTAACGATGAAGAAATTAGGTGAAAAAGTTCCCAAGGCAAAGGAAACTGGTAGTGAAAATTTGTCTAAGGCATTAAGAACATTATGCAAAAGAGGCTAAATGCGCCCAAGGCAGTGGGCTGGAGAAATGTGAAAGTTACAGGAAAGAAATGCGTCCAAGAATTAAGGCAACAGGATGGCTTAACAGAGAAAACTTTTTGCAAGGATGGTTGAACCGAGTGTTGTTGTATGCTCACCTCCTCCTAACGCAACAGAACTGGCAAGCAGAACAGAGAAGTCTTGCTGGACGAGAATCTTCTGATGATAGTGGGCATTAATTGCTCATGGTGGTTTCTGCAGAGGAGTGGAGAATCTTTTGTGCTCATTTATTACCCCACTCCTCTCTGTGGCAGTTTTTAGGGCGGAATCCAGATTAGGGCATATGTGGCTCAATCTGAGCCCTTCGTTATAATCATATCTAAGTCATCCGTTGGACGGGGCCAACTATAAAAGGGCATCCCCCCTCATTTGTAACAGATTAGAATAGCAGAAGATAGAGAGATAGCTAGGAGATAGAGCTTAGAACTAGCATAGCATAGATTGCATAGTTTAGATTGAAGAGGAAATAAAGTTTTCCCATTTAAGGACTTTGTAAGAAGTTGTTGTGAAGACTCATAATACAAAGATTTATCATTGCTTAGTGGTTCTATCTTTTGTTGTGAGTAGCTAGCAAGGCTTTTTCGTCCCTCTGATTCACTTAGGGTCTTAAAGTAGCTTAAAGTTGAGTAGACTTTATTTCATGCAAGTAGTCGGTAGTTGTGGAATGTGGTGTTTAATTTGAGCAAGCTTTGCTTATCCATACCACTAGCGGACTCACTGATGGTGGGTTCGCCTTGCGTGGTCAACCGGAACATTGTGAACTTAACTTCAATTGCGGTTTATATGTTGATATGCGTCGTTGTGACGGTCTCTGCATGGTGAATCGTAGTTTGAATATTTCTCGTTATCCCTTTGAAGATTGCACTAGTCCTGCGGAAGCTGTCCGAAGTGAGGCAAAGCAGAGCTTGGTTTGAAGTTTGCAAGAATTGATCTTCGCGTTCCACATTTAGAGTAGATGGTAGCATCTCTAATCCTTACATCCTTTTACATTCAGCATTATCTGATTAGTTTAAGAACCCGAGCGTCACTGACAAATCTCCCGAAATTTGAGAATCATTTCCTTCTGAATGAGCAACTCACGTAAGTCCCCTTGAAATAACTAGCAAATCACATCGAGCCAACTGAGACTATCCCCTTGCATAAGGAACCTTGGAGTTGAACGTATGATCTTTCTAGCAATCTTAGCATATGGAATACTTTGATCAAGAGAGGATAGAGTATCCGTTGGGAAACTTTATTCTGTGTTGGTGCGGTCATAAAACACCCGTCAACAGGACACCTTGCAAGATACACATGCTCTCCTCAAGGGATTGGAAGGAGAATAAGAAGAAACCATTGGACATTACAACCACTCGAAACTGACCAAAAACACACCATCTTTTAGAAGCCCACCTACAAACAGCATCACTATTTGGATGAGCTTGAGAACCTCACAAAGAGGGCATTCCCCATGCAAGTAGAGGGTTCCTCAACCAAGGCATCTAGAATCCTCAACAAGAAGCAAGGGCCCTTAAAGGCAAAGGAAGCTTCATCCTGGCTGGAAAAATCACCAACCACGAGCTCAACAAAAGGCGCTTTGGCCAACACATCAAGCGTAGGCTTGGCAAAACCCTCCACCAAAGCCACTCCAATACTAGGATCTTGCAGCAATGGAAGGATTGGAGGGGGAGCAAAGGATCCAACAACATCAAAAGGCACCTCAACAAAAGCATTACCTTCCCCAACACCAAGCTGGAAGGAACTCGCGCATAGCAATTTGGGCACATGAGACCCGCCACACACAATCCCCTCATTCACAAAACCTTCTTCGATAGGATCCTTGGTCAGAAGAACAAATGCCTAGGAAAGAAAACCCTTTCGCAGACCCAACGAAAGACCACTATTCAAAGTCTCATTGAGATTCGCTAACATAGAGGAGGTAGGGTAAAGACCCTTCAATATAGCATTGAGCAGGATATCTAGAAGAAGCTCATCCCTATCCATGCCCCAAAAATCCTCCCAACCCTTGACATCTTCATCCTCTTTGTCATCTTTGACCTCTACATCGTCAGAAATTTCTCCACTCACTAAGGATACAAAACCCCCATGCTCTCTCTCGCTCATGCTGAGGAATCTAAATAAGTGTTTAATATTAGAGCCTTAATTGTTATTAAAATCTCACACGATCAAATCATAGAAGTGCAAGGTTCCTACACATTATCCCTCTATTACCTTCCTACCCACTTAGCATTGTCTCAAATAGATTCATTACAGTGAAAAATCAAATGAACTTCATTCTAGTTAAGAGATGACCTAAAAAGCAGTTTAGAGATAGAAAGAAGACATTTGACCATTTTGAACAAAGTGTACAATGATTTGCACCTTTGCCAAAGCATCTAACTCGAGCAAAGCCCTTGTTAGATGGTCGTAGTCCTTTCAACATTTAAGTTACCCTTTACATTTCATAATTGACAGACAAAATCAATGCTCATTTTCTGCACCAAAGTCACATGACACTTAGCATTGGCTTAATCTGTATAAGAGTCAGATTGGGAGATAACTTCACAAAAAAATTTAAAAAATTGATAGTTAAGAATAAGATATAGAGAAAATTATTTAAATTTCAAAAGAAAAAGTTCAGACAGTTTTTTTAGGTTAACTTTGCACCATTTTCATGGTTTTCCATCGCCTTCTGAGATAATTGGAAATTAATCATCAGACTTGAGTTTGACAAAGATTTGACAGGTTTGACTGAATCTGACAAGATTATATACGTGCCATGAAAGAAAAAGGCAACAAAGTGCACAGGAAAACTTATCTGTCTTGCGGATATATTTTGGAAGCTTGGACTAAGAAAATAAGTCATTCACAAATGTTGAGATCATATTCATAAGAACAAGATCTTGCCAATCAACATCAACAGACTTATGAGGACAAGGATGAACTAATAAAAACATGGAATCAATTCATGGACACACTACACTTAGAATAGTATGATTAATATCCTATCCGACAAACGTGATAATACATAAAATTGCATCAATTGCGCCAATGAGAAGATTACTAATCTGTACAAACTACTAGTTTAATTTCTAAAGAAAAAGCTAAGACCATTTTTTCTTATATATTGATGCCAGAAAGAAATTTAGGTTGGATTTGCACATTTTCATGATCTTCCATTGGCTTCTGAGTTAATTGGGACTTAATCATCAGAACTGAGTTTGACAAAGATTTAAGAGGTTTGACTGAACCTGACAAGTCCACGTCAAATCAGTTTATATAGGTGCCAAGAAAGAAAAAAAAGCAAGAAAGTACACAGGAAAATGTGTCAGTCTTGTGCGTATATTTTTGAAGCTTAGACTCGGAAAATCAAGTCAGAGTTCTTTCACAAATGTTGAGATGATATTTGTTGAGCACAAAATCTTGTCAATCAACATCAACGGACTTGTGAGGTCAAGGATGAACAAATTAAAATGTGGAATCAGTTCATAGACACACTACACTTGAATAATATTATTAATATCCTATCAAAAAACTATGATCAATAAATAAACTGGCATCAATTGCACAGTGCACCAATGAAGAGACTACTACTCTGTGCAAACTACATCAACATATTTAATGTTGTGGTTACTAAACTCCAATTTACAACCCATATCATCTAAAAGATCTCAAGTACTGCAGTGGACTCGAGGCTTGGCTCCATATAAATTTAGGAGTTCCTCCTCACAACAATCTTAGAGATGCTTGCAAATTTATCACCAAAATCAAAAATTGCATATGTGCCAACAAGAATGTAAAGCAGAGAGCTCAAGAGAGCAACACATGGAGTCCAAAAGTTCCAACCTTCCCAAAACCAACAGCATAACAGGCAGTGTCAAATGGGTAAGTAGTGTAACTTTCACATGCGCACTAACCAATTGAATGATAAATATTGTGACAACCAATGTTTATCGAAGGCACAAACCACTTCCTCATCTGCAATGATTGTCATCAATGGCAAAGCTATCCTAAATGACACCAAACTGAAGCCACCATTTCTCATGAGCAAGACTTTGCCAATTTGATCATATGGTGTCAAACCTTTTGGTAAACATGGTGTAGAAGGTTGATCTTCTCTTGCACATCACACACATGTTAATCAATGTCAAAGATTGTCAAAATTCAAAAACCTTTACAGCAACTAGTAAGTTTATGGTGATACTCTTGACTCCATTGAAATTTGTGGGATATTCCTTCCCAACTATCTTTCAAAGGAACATGAATTCATCATTTATTATATTTTCCTTGCACTAAGCTATTTCAAATTTTCAAGTATATGAGGAAAAGTAGCAAGAAAAGTAAAACCAATCCAACCTAAGCTTATAGAAGATGACAATGGGCAATACCAACAGATAGTAACAAGAGCACATATATCTGGAAACAATTGTGTTCTATCCAACTGTAAAAAAAGTGGATGAAATCATAAAATACAACCGTTTCCAAATATATGTTTAGAAGATGAGAATCTAGAGAAATATTCTCAAAAAACTAAGAGCGCATTTGTCCAACATATAGCTAACTGAAGAAGAGATGAAAAACATAAATCAATAGGCTAAATGTAAACATGTATAAAGAGTGAAAATTTACCAAGCAACATGTCTAGTTGAATTTTGCCAACCAAAAATGTCAGTGAAGTAAGGAAGCTCATGATGGAAATACTAAGTCTATAAATATTTGATCCTAACGATAGGCTTAAATCAACCTCATTTAAACTAAAAACATAAAGCACGATCCCTTTATTGATTATTCCTTTGTGCATGTGTGCAAGTGTACATGTGTTTTACTTCTATTTGACAATACAATTAGATTACAATTTTTTGTGGTAATACGAGGATAGGAACAGACCTCATAAATGCCAGGATATAGCCATAATTCTGTTGACCACATTAAAGGCCCCCTGCAAAACATATGTCAAGCAGTAAGCTTCTGTGTAGTTTAGAAATCAATACAAGAACAATATATTTAACTGAACATCAACATACCATGAAAAATTATTAAAGCACAAGGCCCATTAAACAAACTTACATACAAAGTTCCAGTATAAGCATACCCCAACATAGAAATCTCCTTTTGATTTTTTCATGAACTAAAATGCACTTATATGTTACTGATTTTTTGTTGAGTTTCCAAAGAGCGGTGTATTCTCTTAAATACATATATTTGATGAAATATATCCAAGTTGTCTTCAATTCCACTTTGTTTGTGGGTTTGCATGTTTATTTACAAATATTACAATGTGACATAACAAGGGAAATTACAAAAGCAATTACCACGTTATCAAATCTCTGTAGCATTGTTGTTTGCATCCCAAAGTTCCATTCAAAGTTACTCACCTCCATAGTATTACTATTCTTGAAGCTATGAATCATGTGCGTGTCTTATTAGTAAATTTGTGAGAAACAATTCAGCTTCTAATCAAATGTTTTTTTAATCTCAAATTAATTTTGTCAAGATGGATGAGATTTCTTTGAACTGATGTCAGAGGTTACATGTCCACACTATCAGTACCAAGTTTAAGAGGTCAAAGAGGAAACACTAAGACCCTTACAATGTAACAAAGGATTAAAACATCTAATGGTACTATTAAGTGAAAGGCTAGAAGCACCAAGAAGAAATTAAGCTAATCAAGTTGAACTATAAGGATAGGAAAACTCTAGGCATATAATATATTGATAAAACATTGGTTTTAGATCATTAAAGAAGTTTCACCTATTATGGTGATATTATTCTTGATTTAAAAAAGTTAAATCAACTCTAACAAATATTAAATAATAATAATAAAATCCACCTCTAGCTGCTTCACTAAATATTGGGCAATCTCATATGCGATAGAGTTTTAATGTCCCTTTCCATTGGTAGAAATGACATTTTAATATCTAATACAACTTTCCTAAATTCCATTTAAATATCATAGCAGCCATTCGTGCATGCCCACCAGAGTACGAAGAGTACAATGGAGTTGCCAAACTAGATGATACACCAGCACATAACTTTGAACGAGACAAGGTAATAAAATGAGGAACTAGCAATAAGGAAATTGAACCTAGGAGAAGAAGGTAGTTATGAGGTAATTATGGTAGGCGATGATTGGGATCTTGTACTTAAGGCTGCTACATTTAATTTTTTTCTGGAATATAAGGACTTGAAAGGAATATCACCAGAACTTAGCATGCACAGAATTCCCTTGGTACCAAGAGCACAACTTGTATGGAAAAAAACCATTCAAGATGAACATGAACTATGCAGCAAAAGTCTACGAAGAAATACAAAAAAATGTTGGAAGTGGTTATAATCTTCATGGTAGAAACTAGTGATTGGGTGTCTCCAATTGTCATATCACTGAAAAAGGAATTTGAACAAATTCAGATATGTGTAGACATCAAAAGCCTCAATGCACTTACTATCAAAGATCTGTTTCTAATCCCCTTCACTAATTCAATCCACGAGGAAGTTGCAGGTCATGAAATTTACTCCTTTATGGACGGCTTCTCTAGGTATAATCAGATAAGTATAGCAAAGGTAGACAAGTTGAAAACCACATTTGTGGTAGACGATGGAGTTTATGCATATAATCGAATGCCTTTAGGACTGTGTAATGCATTGGCTACCTTCCAAATAATAATCCTCCACATCTTTGATAAGATGTCGGTGGGGAGCTTCAAAGCATTCCTCAACAATTGGTCAATCTACAATGACCAGGAAACTCACTTGAAGGCTCTGGCCAAGTGCATGGAATGGTGTAGATTCGCATGGCTAGCCTTAAATCCCAAGAAATGTCGGTTCATGTGTGATGTCCCCTTTTCTCCGGGATCTGTATCTTTGCAATGGTTAGCTTACTATCCAGTTCTCGTAGGCTAATGAGACATTTAGGGGACTCTTTGAGGGGATTTAGGGTCTTCAACAAGCTTGCGTATTCATTCCTGCATATTTAGCTCACTGATCCAGTTGGTTGGTGGCCTTTCGAAGGCAGTTCAGGGCTTATCATTTATACTTTCTATTTATAGCAAGTTATACCAAGTTCAGTGGTTTCATGCCTACAAAGAGGTTTTGTGTCAGAGGCACTCTTAGGGGATTATTGTCAGTTTTGGTCGAGAGTGGGCACTTTAATTAAATTACTAAAGTCGAATTACTTTAAAAATGTTATATTATTAAAGTGACTTTGTAATTTAATGTTATAAAGTAACTTTGATAAAGTACTTTATAATATGGCGTAATAAGGGGATGAAGTAACTTTAATTTGAAAAGATTATATTTTAAGTTACTTTATGGTTTTAATTTAAAAGGCACATCTTTCGAAAAAGTAAATATTAAATTTAATGTGCAAAAGGCCAAAAGGGCATTGGATTTTGAGAAGGCATTATTTGATATTTCATTTAAAAGTGAAATGCCAAGATTAGGGTGTAGGGTTTGGAGAAGGATAAAAAACAAAGAAGAAGTCATTTTCATTATCCAGTTTATTATTTGCAAAACATAAGAGTTGAGCAACAGGGTTTGCAGGCATGGAGTTTCAAGCTATTCCGAGGATGGAAACCCTCGAATAGGACAAGATCTACAAGTGTGAGAATCACCCAAGGATTCTAGATTGAATGGTCACATACAGGGATCATTATTAGAGCTTCATTTGATTTTCCTAGAGATCTTCATTCAAGAATTTACAGAGATTCAGGATTCAATTTGATATTCCATTTGAAGGGACATTCAAGGTGGAATAATATAGGATCGAAGATCGTTGATATCCAGAGCTACTGGTCAAACATTTCTAGATCTGCAATTGATGTTGTTATCTCCGGGTATGAATTATATGTATTCCCTGAATCATTAATAAAATCTAGTTATTTATCTCTTGTATTTGTTTGGAATTGGTTTTTTTGCAAAATTCTATGTTATCTGTATTGTTTGGTGGAAACCCAAATACCAGATCAGGGGAGGTTATTACATCATGGTACCACAATGTAAACTCCTTAGGCACGTAGTCTGTAAAGTAGGGTCAAAGACGGATCCAGATAAAATAAGAGTAATTGTATAGATGGAAGCACCAAAAGATGTCAATGGATTTATATCATTCTTGGGCCATGTAGGGTATTATCAAAGGTTTATAAAGAACTTTGCCCAAATCTCCTACCCAACAGATATGCTCACGAGAAAGGGAGTACCATTCACATGGATAGAAGAAAAAGATAATGCATTCAATGAACTAAAGGTACACTTGATCAGCTCACCAATTCTAGCATATCTAGATTGGAACAGAGAGTTCCATGTCCATGTAGATGCATCAAATTTTGCAAATGGGGCAACATTGGCACAAGTTGGGCCTTTGGGACTTTATCATTTTGTTTTCTTTGCCAAGCGATTATTGTCATGTGTCAAACATAACTACAGTACAACAAAGAGGTAAGAAATAGGAATGGTTTATGCAATACAAAAATTTTGGCACTACCCCCTGGCGACGCCTTTCACATTCCACGTGGATCACCAAGCAATAATGTACATGGTAAACAAGCCTATTATACAAGGGAGAGTAAGCAGATGTTTGCTATTACTGCAAGAATTCACATTTACTATTATTGTACGACCAGGAATAACCCATGTAATAGTGTATCAACTATCAAGGATATAATCAAGAGAATCACCGAAAGGTGTGAATGACGATTTCTTGGACAGCAGCTTGTTTCAGATAATTGCACTACCTCCTTGGTATGAGCACATTGGGGAGTACCTTTCTACATCAACATTTTCAAAGGACATGCCACTAGGGGAAAGGAGGAAACTAGCCCTAATGAGTAAAACATTTCAACTCATCAACAGTGTTGGCATTTCAATTAGCACCTCTGGAGTGCTTATTGGAAATAGACAACTATGCACAGTGTGTAGTAACTGCTCTTCAAATTAGGAGGGGAAGATCCCTCTTTTTGCTGATGTTTGCATAAAAAGTAAAGTAAACTAATGTTCCTAGCGTTTTACTCAACAGTAGGGCACAAGAGTGCATAAAGCACAATACTGCATGCGGATCTTAACTACAACTAAGCTAACTTTTAATCTATCCTATTTCCTCAAGATAAACAGAGCAGGAGGATGTAGGAGCGGGAATGGAATGGTTCAATTACTTAGACGAACTGTCTATCAGAATGCATCCGAAGGCTCTGAACTTCCAGATTCACGCCGAAATAGAACTCATACAAATAATCATCATACGGTAAGTTGAATCTCAAGATTCCCAAGGAGGTGACGACACTTGTCTAAGGTGTAGGCTGAGATTTAGATTACTAGAAACAACAAAGAACGATGAACTGGATAACAAGATTCCCAAGGAGGTGACGATACCTGCCTGAGGTGTAGGCTGAAATCTAGATCATAAAACAACATCAAACGATAACCATTAATCTCCAAATTCCCGAGGCGTCGGCCCCTGTCGAAGGTGTAGATTAAAACAATAGATTATAAAAACAAATGTTGATAAAACTTGAAACTTTGGATCAAATTGCACATTCACCTTTTGATTTATTTCTTCAAACTTGCTCAACGATTTACAAAGATTTGGGATGGAAAAGGTACGAAATCATACACAATTGCTATCAAACCAAACAACTCTCATCCAAGAGTGAATAGATATTGACTTGCAAGCTTGATGGCACAACCGCGCAACAATTTTGTGTAGTAATAAAAGTTAAACAATAATGAGCAAGGATGCTCTTATTTATAGAAGCTCAAAGGAGTAGGGAACCCTAAAATCTCCTTGAGTTAACACTTGGTTCTTGCCAATCTGCAAGATTTATTCCTATGTCTAAAAGTAGGTAACCTAACAGTTAATTGGAAAGTCTACTTTAGTTAACTGATTATAAACTAAAACATAACTCCAATATACAAAGGTGTCTCCAAAATAGACATGCGTAATTAGTGGGACAGTGAGTTAACTTGGAAAGAGGCATCAAGTTAACTCCTATGTCATAAATGTTATTTTGGAGGGATAAGACTTCCTAATTGAGTGTTTACACCTCATCAACTCGAGTTATTATCTCCTCTAACCAGTCATTGAATTCTTCTGCCTCTAGACAATTAATGCTTCGCAGGATGATGACGTGTCGCTGCAACATCTCTTCACCACTCACAATCTGCTCTTGGTATTCAATATTCTTTGCAACTACATCATCCAGTCTTGTTGACATGACTGCAATCTGACTTAACTTGCAACCAGTAGGGTCACCACAGAAACTGCTTCGGATGAGGTTTTGAAACTTCGTCTACACATCACCAAGACTCACGTAGTCACCATCTTCAAGTTTGATACTGGCAAGGAATTGATTGGTAACTTTGGCAGCTCCATAACTGGAGTGATGACCTCTGTTTCTCCCGCAGCTTTGCGCTTCTGATGCTTTTATTGATTCTTCTCAATGAAAGAGTGTTGTAGGATGAAACCGCTAAGTTTGACTGCGAACACTCTAGCTATGTGACATGCACATGAACTCGTTGCACATGCAGAATTCCAACGGTATCAATTCTCTAAACTGGCCTTGGAAGGCTATCAGATATACGAGGTGAAACCATATGGAACTTGTGGATTTGAGTATCTATGCTTGTCAATCTGTCCAAATCGACCTCCGGGTGTGCCCGATGCAGATTAGTGTCAACCGTTTTGTCATGTCCCCCAAAATTGTGATATGAAACACTAAAATACGAATAACAAAATCCCATAAATATCAAAATGTAATTATAAATCAATAATAAAAGCATTGAAATACACATAAATAAATAAAATAAATAATGACAATGTAAATATTAAAATATAAATCTAAATATTAACAAGTTAAATATTGTTATTATAATAATATGATACTCTAAAACTAATATAAATATAACAATAAAATAAGAGACAATAATATATAAACATAAATAATACATATATTAGAAATGGCAGCGATTTACTAATAATGAACAAAGGCAGCGAATAATTTCAAATAAAAGGAAGCAAATCATGTTAGCAATTAAAATAGTTAAATGCAGCATACCAAAAGGAGTGATTCAAAATATTTGAAGGCTGCGATTAGTCTTAAAGAAACAGAAATTAATAAAGAGACGTGACTGTTTGTAAAGTCATCATTTTGTCTAAGGGATGTCTCCCTTCTTATTATATAAAAATAGAATATGAACGATGGGAAATGGGAGGAAAAAGGAAGGAGAGCAGTAAAATAGGACAGAATTTGTCTTATTCAAAAGGGGAAGGAATATATTATTGAATCAGAAATCTGATAAGGCAGCATATGAAAATAAGGATCAAATATATTGTCAAGAATGCATTTGAGCTGTAAGTTTAATATTATTTTAAATAAAGATATATATACATGTGGAATATATATATGCCAAAGTAATCATTGTAAATGGGAACCAACTAGGAATAATAATATGTATATGTTTATTTAGGATATATAGATATATTATATATGATCATGCTTGCAGCAATTATTAAGCCTTATAAGTAATAATGACTCTTTAATATAAACATAAGTAGATTATGTATATTTATGAATTATCCTCATCCTATGATCAATCCAGTATAAGGTTGAAAGAGGTGAGTAAGGAATCAGAAAACATGGAGAGATACAACAACTCAAGTGATGTACTCACTTAGCAATAATATTTAAGCATATTTTGAATATAAGAAATAGACAATGCTAACCTGATTATTGGTGTAATGCTTTCTTTAGTATCATCATGATGATAATGGTGTTGATATTGATTAAAGAATCAGTAATAAATGCAAATGCATTTGATTGCTTAAAGATTGTTTTCTTTGTGCTTGTAAGCCTACTAGGGAGGAGGGGCCTGAGAAAAGTGGTGCCTAAAAACCCCGCTTAAGGTTCCACCCCCAGGACCCAAGGCAGGGATGTGCCATGGAGGGGTGGCAAGTCCACTTAAGGTTCTGCTAGTCCCAAGGCAAGGGTTGGGCCATGGAGGGGTGGGGGTCCCACCTAAGATTCTGTTGCGGCCATGGAGGGGTGGTAGGCCTAGGCCACTATAAGCTCCGCTCGCTTCCCCCAGTAGGTCATGTGTTTTCCGAGGAGATGTCATGGGTGGAGAATGCAATTACAAGTCCCCTAGAGTAGAAGGTTATAGGTTACAACCCCTTGAACTTAGCCAAGGACTTCGAGCAGATATATCCACGTGGATAGAGAATGCAATTACAAGTCACTAAGAAGGGAAGGTTGTAGGTTACCACCTTTGTACTAGGGACCATGGCTTCGGACAGATCCATCCATGCCACCCCTCATGTGCTTTCATGATTGCATTTATGAATATCTTATATATATGGATGCCTAGATATTAATGCTAATGAACATATGCATATGTGGAATATTGCTAATTTTGTGGATGCAGGTGATCAGCCAAGAGAACCCCATCTTAGAGTGTCCATTTGGCCAACCCTAATCCTAAAACAAGCAAGTTCCAAGATAGGACCAGGTAGGGGACATTACAGTGGTATTAGAGCATCTTTCCTGCCATCTTGTGTGTGCTTGAGCTAGTTGCTTGCTTGATTGAGCTATTGGTTTGCCTGCTTGAGCTACTTGCTCGTGTGCTTGAGCTAGTTACTTGCCTGCTTGAGCTACTTGCTCGTGTGCTTGAGCTAGTTACTTGCCTGCTTGAGCTACTTGCTTGAGTTGGTTGCCTACTTGCTTGAGCTAGTTGTTTGCATGCTTGAGCTACCTGCTTGTCTACTTGAGCTGATTGCCTACTTGTTCGAGCCGATTGCTTGCGTGCTTGAGCTACCTATTTGTCTACTTGAGCTATTTGCCTACTTGTTGGAGCTACTTGCTTGCGTGCTTGAGCTACCTGCTTGTCTATTTGAGCTAGTTGCTTACTTGCTAGAGCTACCTGCTTGTCTACTTGACCTAGTTGCCTACTTGCTTGAGCTACTTGCTGGCATGCTTGAGATACCCGCTTGCTTGCTTGAGTTACTTGTTTGCTTACTTGAGCTACTTGCCTATGTGCTTGAGCTAGTTGTTTGCTTGCTTGAGCTACTTGTTTGCCTACTTGAGCTACTTTCCTATGTGCTTGAGCTAGTTGCTTGCTTGCTTGAGCTACTTGTTTGCTTACTTGAGCTACTTGCTTGTGTGTTGGAGCTGGTTGCTTGCTCGCTTGAGCTACTTGCCTGCTTGGTTGAGCTACCTAGTTGTCTGCTTTAATTTCTTATTCAAGTGGTTTTAAGTTATACGGATTCACAAATTCCAACTCGTGGGTTTTGAGAGTAAGGAGAAATAGTAGAAGTTAAGAATATTAGTCAATACATTGTCCTCATAACCGGAATAACCATCACCTGGGTTAGAACTTCCAACTCCTATCAAAGCTAATACCATCACCACAAGGAGCAACATCTCAAAATTACACATGTTAGATTATGATTGCTTGAGGGCAAGCAATCTTGGGCGGGGTGGACTGTCATGTCCCCCAGAATTGTGATATGAAACATTAAAATATGAAAAACAAAATCCCATAAATATCAAAATGTAAATATAAATCACTAATAAAAGCATTGAAATACACATAAATAAATAAAATAAATAATGACAATGTAAATATTAAAATATAAATCTAAATATTAACAATTTAAATATTGTTATTATAATAATATGATACTTTAAAACTAATATAAATATAAAAATAAAATAAGAGACAATAATATATAAACATAAATAATACATATATTAGAAATGGCAGCGATTTACTAATAATGAACAAAGGCAGCGAATAATTTCAAATAAAAGGAAGCAACTCATGTTAGCAATTAAAAATAGTTAAATGCAGCAAACCAAAAGGAGCGATTCAAAATGTTTGCAGGATGTGATTAGTCTTAAAGAAACAGAAATTAATAAAGAGACGTGACTGTTTGTAAAGTCATCATTTTGTCTAAGGGATGTCTCCCTTCTTATGATATAAAAATAGAATATGAACGATGGGAAATGGGAGGAAAAAGGAAGGAGAGCAGTCAAATAGGACAGAATTTGTCTTATTCAAAAGGGGAAGGAATATATTATTGAATCAGAAATCTGATAAGGCAGCATATGAAAACAAGGATCAAATATATTGTCAAGAATACATTTGAGCTGTAAGTTTAATATTATTTTAAATATAGATATATATACATGTGGAATATATATATGCCAAAGTAATCATTGTAAATGGGAACCAACTAGGAATAATAATATGTATATGTTTATTTAGGATATATAGATATATTATATATGATTGAAATGTTCCCCTTAATTTTTTCTTTTGTTTTTCAATTCACAACAATGCAATCATGCACCCGTTAAGAATTAGCTCCAAATCAAAACACTGCTGAA
Organism: Sequoiadendron giganteum; assembly: GCA_007115665.2. NCBI lineage: Eukaryota > Viridiplantae > Streptophyta > Pinopsida > Cupressales > Cupressaceae > Sequoiadendron > Sequoiadendron giganteum. The sequence continues at coordinate 256,854,627 of CM021108.1, read as the reverse complement.
ACAACTCTAACCAAGAATGCGCCCTAAAGCCACTTAAGGAGGAGGGGTGAGCATATGGTCAAAGGATCCCTAGGATCTAATAACTTGATAACAACTGAAAATGAAGAGCTACACTCGACACCAAGAATGTGCACACAAGATCCCTTTGCAAGGCGAAGTGCTAACATATGGTGGAGTGCTAGATATTAAACTGAAATAAAACTTCTTCTGCTGATGCAGGCATCCACAAGCGGTGGGGATACTCCACTTATTCAGTGGGTGTGATTATTACAATTATTTGAAGGCGGCAAGCAAGCCAATTAACCTCACTTCCACTTAAACTGTGGGGGTATACAATCCACACAACCACTTATTCTTCGTGGGGGGAAAACAACAGAGTAAATTGCAGCAAAGTAACTATTGCTGTTAGTACTACTAATCAGCTTACAAACAATTGTCAAACAGCTGCAATATGTCAAAGATAAGCTTTTAAAATAAGCAATGGTTAGAGTATCACTTCCTCTAACATTTACAACTAGAATAGATGAATAATTGAAGCTCAAATCAGCATGATAATAAAACTTAACTAATCTGATCAGAAATAGAAGGTACAGAAAATCAGACCAGCAAGCTATGAATCCACCAAAATGGATGTATCTTTCCCGAATCAACTTGGAAAGCTCCCAAACCACAGCCCAATAATAGCTAAGAGATATGCGCCCAAACCTCAAGGAGAGAACGAGCCAAATACAGCAGCTACAAGAGGAACGTTTCCCAATGCAAGCCCAGTGAGATGGTACACCCTGCCAAGAGGGTCGACCTTCTCTTAAAAATTCAACACTCAACCAAAAAATCCGAAACTTTCCAGAAAGGGGCGCCCTTCACAGTAGAACAGCATGGACGAACACCCAGAATGAAACAAAAATCCATGATGAAGCTATGAGCAGAAATTAGCTTCAGCCTTGGCAAATCAGCAACTCAGAAAACAAGCTTTAAATCAGCAACCTATTCAATATTATCAATTTGAAGCTCCATCTATACTTCAAGGTGAAATACAGTCACAATGATCCACCTAGGAAGCCATAGTTTCAGGCCGGAAAGATGGATTGAATTCGCTAAGCTCCCCCTTAGCCAGGTTCTGGATTCAAACCATCAGCATAACTTTACTTTCAATTTTCCAAGATAATCAGCTCTCCACAAAGCATCAATATATAAGTTTTAGTTGGGCAAATGAATCAACTGTAACTCCCACAAAGAAAACTCTTCAATTCCTTCATGGGACGCCAAACACCACAAAATGCACTTTTAAATATTTAATATTTAAACTCTTCATTCTCCTCTCCAAATCATCCCACTTTAAAAAAAAATAAAACATTTAATAAAATATTAAATGTATCCACTTTATGGCCCCAACTTAAAAACAACTTGAAGTCATTAAGCTAGGCATGGGGTACAACTTCAAAACACAATTTTAACTAAGTATGGAACTTAGTCCAAGGAGGTAACGAAGAGCAATGCTCAAACTGCAACTGATTACTGCTAAAAATAGCAAACTGACATTAGTCAAGCTGAACCAAGCTGATAAAGATGCCACTGCCACAAATGGACTTACTAAAAATAGCAAATGTCAAAAATAGTAAATTCACTGCAAACACCACAAAAAGCCAAACTGAACAGCCACACTAAACTGCAAAAGGCTGAACTGTTGCTAGAATGATACTGCTATAAATTGACTTACCAAAAATAGCAACTACTATAAATAGTAAGTTTGCGAAATATCAATTGAACACCAACTGAGCAGTAAACAAGACTTACTATAAATAGTAAGTGTTTTCAAACGCCTTCTGAGCACAAACCGGGAAGCCAACATGACTTACTATAAATAGTGAGTGTCTGGAAAGGTTATCAAATGGAGATGCATATTACACCATTTTGGAGCTCTCTGAAAACCCAGAAAACTCCCAGAAACACACTTCCAAACTCCTGCATGCAAGCCTTCAAAAATGCATTTGAAACCTCCTATAAAATAGGAAACCCTAATTTTCCATTCTACTTAGCCTACGAGTTTCCGGAAATAGGCTAAAACCTCAAAAAGAAATTAGGGGTAAATTGGGGACATTACAATGATCATGCTTGCAGCAATTATTAAGCCTTATAAGTAATAATGACTCTTTAATATAAACATAAGTAGATTATGTATATTTATGAATTGTCCTCATCCTATGATCAATCCAGTACAAGGTTGAAAGAGCTGAGTAAAGAATAAGAAAACGTGGGGAGATACAACAACTCGAGTGATGTACTCACTTAGCAATAATATTTAAGCATATTTTGAATATAAGAAACAGATATTGCTAACCCGATTATTGGTGTAATGTTTTATTTAGTATCATCATGATGATAATGATGTTAATATTGATTAAAGAATCAATAATAAATACAAATGTATTTGATTGCTAAAAGATTGTCTTCTTTGTGCTTGTAAGCCTACTAGGGAGGAAGGGCTTGAGAAAAGTGGTGCCTAAAAACCCCACTTAAGGTTCCACCCCTAGGACCCAAGGTAGGAATGTGCCATGGAGGGGTGGCAAGTCCACTTAAGTTTCCGCTAGTCCCAAGGCAAGGGTTGGGCCATGGAGGGGTGGGGGTCCCACCTAAGATTTCGCTGCGGCCATGGAGGGGTGGTAGGCCTAGGCCACTATAAGCTTCGTTGGCTTCCGATGGCTTCCCCCAGTAGGTCATGTGTTTTCTGAGGAGATGTCATGGGTGGAGAATGCAGTTACAAGTCCCCTAGAGTGGAAGGTTGTAGGTTACAACCCCTTGAACTTAGCCAAGGACTTCGGGCGGATCTATCCACATGGATAGAGAATGCAGTTACAAGTTGCTAAGAAGGGAGGGTTGTAGGTTACCACCTTTGTACTAGGGACCATGGCTTCGGGTGGATCCATCCATGCCACCCTTCATGTGTTTTCATGATTGCATTTATGAATATCTTATATATATGGATGCCTAGATATTAATACTAATGAACATGTGAATATGTGGAATATTGCTCATTTTGTGGATGCAGGTGATCAGCCAAGAGAACCCCATCTTAGAGTGTCCATTTGGCCAACCCTAACCCTAAAACAAGCAAGTTTCAAGACAGTTGTAGGTAGGGGACATTACACATTTCCAAGAAGTCATGGAGTAAGACCGTCTTGGTCTTGTATTCGACTTGGGAGAACTGCATTCTAAAAACCTTGAAGATTGATTGTGCACACGATACTGTTCGGAAACTTTTCCGCAACAACTAAAAATAGCCTTGCCGAGAAGCACTTTTTATGAAATTTTTTGAGACGTGGGTTTTCTTGGGAATAATTTTCTAAATGGACCCAAAATGTTAGAAATTCCAAAAAAGTCACTTTTCCTTGTACATGCAAGAATTTCTCGGGGCAGAAGCTTTAAAAGCAGCAAGAAGTAGGAAAGCACTATTTTTTTTGAAAAAATCTAACACATGGGTATTGTAGGCGCTTCAAAGCTAAACAAACCCAATTTATCTGTTTTTTGAAATTGTGACTTTTTTCGAAAACCCTAAAAAAAGGGGCGACAAAGCTACTTTTTTTGGAAGAATCTGACACGTGGGTTTTGTTGAAACTGTTGTGTTGATCATACCCAGAAGGTCAGATCTGTGAATAACTGTCGTTTACTTGGACATGCAAGAAGATCTAAGACAAGAATAGAAGAAAAAGAGGGGAAGAAGTTTGGAAGTTATAAACTGCCTCTCTGAATCTTCAATAAAATCATGGTTGGAGATGTAAACTCTGATAAATTGTTCCTCTGTGCAACTTATTCTTGAAAACATGAAGAATGTTGAGAAAACCCTCTGTCAGATCTTCAAATGACATTTGGAGAGAAAAATATTCGTTCTTGAGCTTCAACTTGCAAAGAGAAACGATGAATAATGATGCCTAGACTTGATAAATAGTGTATGATGTGGAAGCAATCAAGTTTAGGCACCAACACTTGATGGAGGAGTCAATCTGCCTAATCAAGAGTTCACGGGAAAAAATTCCACCAATTTGGGGACGTTTTAGACATGAAAAGGCTTTCAAAATAGACAACTTCAATCAACTAGTCTTACTTTGACTTTAGGCGTCCAAGTTGAGGAGTTGAATATTTTTTCATTCTTTTGTCTATGACGAAGTGCCTCCGTTTGATCCTGAAGTGTTGTTGATAGATCCATTGTAGAGTTTGATCAACTCTGAAGAAGTGTGCTCGAGAACTGCAAAGCTTAAAACCTAAATCTGATGCCTCAAATTCTTGGGCACCTTTTCCTAAGAGGGTGCATTTTTCATCAGACAATCATTTTCTTGGATGCTTTTCATTTCTTCCATTTTGACCTTCAATGCTTTGATCTGAGATCTCTGATGACTAATGATTCCGGTGAATGCCCTGAGATATGGAATGGATAACCAGTTCAATACCAAAAAGAATGACTGGTCTTGCAAGTCGTTAAAGCTGATTTAGAGACCCCAAAAGTTTGGGCGCCCCTAGCCTGTAGGAGCGCCTTTGACCTTTTGTGTTGTAATTTTGACTTAGCAATATTTTACGAATAGTCCCAATTTGATTCTCATCGTCAAATGTTTGATTTATCTGTTGAACTTGCTGACGATGTCATTGCTATGATTGATCAAGACGAAGAAGGACTTCCTGGAGGTCATGGAGTTGAAGACTGCATCTGACTGCCCAAAAAGTTGGGTGCCTATTTTTAGGAAGGTGCAATTTCCTTAACACCTAGCCAATTTTTCATGTCTTTCATCTCGCTTTTGCATTTGGTGCTTTCTACTTGATCTTCGTCTGTGAATGCTTGAAAGGTCCTGTGAGCTTGCAACTGGATTGATCGCAGAGCTGAAAGGATAGTGAGCAGATGCCTTGAAGAAAGCAATTGCTGAAAAGTTCAACAGGTGACTCAAAATGAAGGGCACCCCTGGCTAGTAGGGGCGCTTTTGCCTTGATATGCATTGATTTACCCTCCGTTTTATATGCTCGACTGATCAACAATTGTCGTCGTTTGATGTGTCTTGTAGACTAGCGAACAATTTTGTTCCAAAGCTGAGTTGATGCTAGGGAGATCACCTGAAGACAAGCTTACTCAAAAATTGACATCTCGATCATCTTGTTCTTGGGTGCCCCTAAGCTACAAGGGCACTTTTTCCCATGTTTAACTGCCATTTTTTATGGTACTTGCTTTCAGCATCTCTTGACTTCGCTTATGTTTGCCGATGATTGATGAATCAGGGGAATCTGCTTGATGATGCGTTGGAAAGCCAGCAGAATCATGAAGGACATGACTGTCTCGATAAAACTTGATGACTGCCTTTGGTCCTTTGAATTCATGGGTGCCCCTGGCCAACAAGGGCACTTTTGGCTACAACTTCATCATTTTCTTGAAAGTTCTCACCTCTTTGCACTTCGCATTCACCGTTGTAGCTCAACTAACTTGATCATCGTTGTCGACAATGTGAATGCGTTCACCGTAGCAATTGCTTTCACCATGCTGCATGTACGAGTGCTTGAAAAAATTCACCAAGGCATTGACTGCGTAGCAACTTTCTAGTAGCAAGGCGTGCATCTTCCAGACTTGGTCAATTTTCAACATTTTTCACTTTTGAAAATCCCCTCCGTCGCAGAGCACCTTTTCGAGCTCGTTCGCCATGGATTCTTCGTTGAAGCTTTTGAGGCTTAGATGTCGACACCTGATACTGGCCATTCTGCCATTAATGGCTGCGGAGGTCCTATCTTTCTTACTGAAAATGAAAATAGACCCACCAAAGTAAAACAAACTTTTTGGTGATTTTGACTTGACCAGTGTGATCGTGAAGTCAATTTATCCTATCAAAATCATAGGTCCTATTTTTAGGGGTTTTCCTAAAAACAGGGGTGCAAAACCCTAATTTTCAAATTTTCAGAAATTTGCAAGTATCTTCCTTGACATAAACCCACAAAAAGCCTATGTTTTGTTTGACCTAAAACGGACTTTTGACAACAATTTTACATGATTTAGATCATTTTAAGCAAAATGCCTTATTGAAGCAAAAAATTATTTTGGGTACAACAAACAGGCTCTTGTATAAAATGGGATCCAATCACATCCTCAAACGACGTCACATGCGAAGAAATAAACAGTGTGTTAGAAGCACATGATGGATTCGCAGGAGTCCATATGGGACTAGATGCTATAGCCAGAAAAGTCCTTTCAACTGGTCTATGGTGGCCGACACTACATACAAACGCACAAGAATGGGTAGTTGGATGTGACCCCTGTTAGATGGTAGGGAAACCATTGAAGAGAGACTATATGCCACTCTTGCCATCAAAACAACAAGAACTCTTTGAGAGGTGGGGACTGGATTTTATTGGCTCCCGTAAGGTTATCCAATTGCACACGTGTAGATATATCGTTGTCACCATTGAGTACCTAACCAAATGGGTAGAAGCCATAGCACTACCAAACAATACAATACTTAGTACTACTAGATTCATTATGAACAAATCGTCACTAGATATGGTATCCCCATTTAGATAACTAGTCATAAAAGAGGCCACTTTGTCAATGATGTCATTCGACTAATGACAACCAAGTTCTAAATATTTCACACCCTCTCGAGCTCGTATCGCCAAGAGAAAAAGGTCAAGCAAAATCAACAAACAAAGTACTCATCTCCGTCATCCAAAAATCTTGTGGTATTGAAAGAACCAATTGGGAGGAAAAGTTACGAGCTATACTATAGGCCTATCCAACAACGTATAAAGTAACTATAGGTCACATGCCTTTCCAATTGATGTATGGCCAGGAATTTTGGTCCTTGCTAAGTACATGGTAGTAAGCCTTAGAACCACAGTGGAGAACCAATTAGGTGATACTAAAATTTTAAAAGAAAGATTGTTCCAACTAAATAAGTTGGATGAACGAAGAATATTGGCACAATGGGCAAAGAAGACAAATGTACTAGCATGACAAACACCTTCGAATAATGAACTTTTGAATAGGTTAGTTAGTCTTTAAGTATAATGGTCGTAACGAAATCAAACCCGGTAAGTTTAAGGTAAGGTGGTTAGGTCCATTAGGACCCTTTAAAATAAGAGAAGTATTGGAGGATGGATCCATAAAATTGGAAAACTTAGACGGTACCTTGATCATAGATAGTATTAATAGGTCTAAACTAAAGCCATACAAAGAACGACAAGAAGTTGCCCTCACAATAAACTTGATAGATTGGATGGCCAAGGAGAACAAAGAAGCATGGAGAAGCCTGTCATAGAGTTGCCAATTGAGACCGCCATAGCCCGAACACACCTACATCTAACAAAATGTCTATTTGGCCAACCAACAACATGGCTAAGGATATATGGTAAATGGCGAATGCAAGCACCATACTCTAGAGAAAGAATGGGATACATCCATTACAACTTAAACGCAAATGAGGCATGTCGAGATCAACACGATGAAAAGATAGAACGAAGATAGTAATCAATTAGTGGAAGAATACTTAGATCCAAAGGATGAACAAGGTCCGAGTCTATGACCACTAATGATGGTTGAACGTTACATGATAACACAACGTTTAGGGTATGATGACATCGTAAGAGAATATGCAGATAAGCATCATTTAATGCCATCGTCAATAGCAACACAATACACAACCAGACTTTGTAAAACTATACAAATCCTGTAGCACACCCATCCATATGAGGGGATGAAGTCAAGTGGTGCCAGCAATGAGGAAGATTTATCGATTCTGGTCAGAACATGAATTTAAAAAGTATGGAAACAACTCCTGTGGTTGACAAAAATTTGAATTGGAACACATTGACACTTGTTTTGCAAAGGAATGCTATAAATGACCAGACAACACCTACATGTTAAGACACAAAATGCAAATAACATAAAAGAAATAAGTTCAAAGGGCAAAAAAAGGACATTGGAAAATAAAGAGGAATTAGAACGGAAAAAGAGAAAATATTATATTGAAAATTTAAATTTAACAATTGAAGAAGAAAATAATAAAAGGCCCAATTACATCAAAAAGCTCGACTACATTGTGCGGCCTAATAAAGGCCCAACTACATTGTACGGCCTAATTAAAAGCCTGACTACATCATACGGCCTATAAAACATGTATGGCTAAGGCAAAAGAAAAATTTGTTGTACGGCAATCCTTCTCAAGTGACATTGTACAACAACAACAAGACATTGTTGTTGGAAATATTGTCATTGATGTCAAAATAAAGCATAACTACAGTTCAGCAATGAACATATATAGATTTATATACCTTATTGAAGACCAATTCAATTAGCAGATCATCAAATAACAAATCAGCATAAAGGATAACAGATTTATGTACAGATAAGCATTAATGAACAGATCATACTCTAAACAGATTTATAAAGGATAACTAATACCGTCAATATCTGAAGAAGCACCATCTTATGAAGACTTTACAATAAATGAAACAATATTTTAAATACCTTCATAAAAGATAAAGCATGATTTGTAAAATGAAGTGCCACGTTTTTGGAAGAAGATAACAGATTAAATTAAAAAGGCACATAAAGACAAAATAAAGAAAGGGCAAAAGTGAGAAAAAGACAAAATGAAAAGGCAGCGATTCATGGAATGGTGCGATTAATTTAGTAAAGCAAATATCAAAAGACAGATTTAAAGAAGTATATTTTTTGAAGAGAAGTGCTTCACCTCTAATTGTGCGATTTAGTTTATTAGGTGATACAATTTATGTTTATTAAAATCTGAAGTGGTGAGATTTAAGTTTCCTTTTGATAAAAACAAACCAAGGAAGATCTGAAATGATACGATTATTTTGAGAAGTGGTCATTTACAAAAGGTGCAATCTTAAATAAGACAAAATTACATAAAGGACAAAATTAAAGAAAAGACAAAATCTCAGATTAATTTTATGAAGAGGCACAATGCATAAAATTTGAAAGGATGCAAGTTTAAAAGACGAATCTTTTATCAAAGGTTGCTAAGTTGGGCAATATATATAATGAGCATTCAAGTCAGATTTGTGTGTAGATGTGTGGAGAATGAGTATAAAGTCAGATCAGAAAATAAATTCTCTTGTGTGAGCCTTGAAGTGATAGCAAACATCACAAAGAAGAAAAGAAGATTGATGAGAGGTGCAGATATGTTTGAATACAGTGTTCTACCTTCATAATTTCAGTCTAAATCAAGGTTGGTGCCTTGCAATTTAGGAGTTGGTGCTCCTTGTAGGTTGGTTGGTGCCTACTAAATCAGATTTAGGAGTTGGTGCTCCTTGTAGGTTGGTGCCTACTAAATCAGAGATAGGAGTTGGTGCTCCTTGTGGGTTGGTGCCTACTAAATTGTGAAAGTTGGTGATTCAAGTAGGTTGGTGCCTACATTCATTGTAAAACTTATATAATTCATAAAGTACATTCTTTTTACCGTGGTTTTCTCCCGTAAGGGTTTCCACGTAAAATCTTGGTGTCAACTTGTTCACATTGTTATATTCTTGCATAGTTGATTGTGTGATTAACTAAGATTTAAAAGTTTGAAAAGTTAAAAGTTGTACTATACTGATTCACCCCTACCCCCCCGCCTCTCAGTATAGTTGTGTGCTCATCAATTGTATGGCAGCGAATTGACACTAACTACAGCATATGATTGTGATGGCCCTTTGTCTATACCATATGGCGACATTTCCCTTTTCTCTACACCATACAACCCTTGCAATCTTCTACACCGTACAACCTCTTCCAGTTTCTACACCATACAACCTTTGTTATTCTCTACACCGTACGCTCTATGTTATCTTCTTTTTGTGTACGGAAACATCCTTGCATTGTATGGTGCTCTTTCTATAACTATCGCAACCTCCCTCCATTTGCATTGTACAACGAACAAGCAGCTCATCGCCTTCCCCTTATGCTTCTACCGTACAACCTTCTTGTACAGCTCAGCCATCACCTTTCCCTTCTACTTATACTATACAACCTTCTTATATAGCTCAATCATTTGCAAATTCAAACTCCATTAGTGTAGAGCGACAGGGTTTTTGGCTTCAGCATCAATAGTCATACAACTGCTTCGTGGAAAGAAATTAGCTCAAGCAAGCTATATATTTTATTCGTAAGGTGCCATCCACATCAACCATGGAAGGAAGGAAAGGGAAGAAGGAAACAAAGGAAAGCCAATCTAAAAGCTATAGGCCAAACACTTCAACTAGAAAGAGTCGAGCAAAAGGGAAGAAGCAGTCACCCACAATAGAAGAAGAAAAAAAAGTTGATTCCATTTCTTGAGTAAGCTTGATAGCCATCGAATGTCGAACATGGTGGCTTACCAATCCTGATGACCATCCACTAAAGATTGCAGGTAGACAAGGCCGTTCAAATCCCATTTTTTAGTTATTGAGAATTTGAACCATACTTGAAACTTACGGTCACCAATTACAATCAACAAGAAAACAGATTTGTAATAGAGTACATGAATTGTCTAGTTACCATTTCATTTTAGCCTACAGATTTTCAAAGTGTTTTCAGCATACCCTATTCAAGAATGGTTTGTGTCAAAACCTACCATAAAAATAACACAAAGACAAAGAAGCATCTATTTTTAGGCTGTGCAGAACATACTTGACTCAACAGGACACTATGTGGCACATAGGAAATAGAGGGTTGCGAAAGCATCTTTTGGAAAATGTTGAATGGCATTGTATCATGGACTTACTTAAATGCAAGTTGATGGGTGCCACCCAGGTGTCAAATTTCGTTGTCTAGATGGTCAACTACATGATCGGCCTATGTGAAGGTAAGATCTACAATTGGGTGATGCTATTATCAAACTGCATACGGGAGTTCTTGTTTGTGAAGAATAAGGCTTTCTATATGACCCAACATGCCATAGCATTATTTCTTGATGCCATTCTTGCTCAAGTTCCTTCAAACACAAGTTCTAGCCAAACTCAACTAGGAGAGGAAGTCAAGCATTCACGTAGGAAAGAAAAACATGTTGATGTATCTGTTGAAGTGGGAGATAGTACCGAGGAGGATTATGAACAACTTGAATTGACTACATCGACTTCATGCACCACGCTAGGAGACATCCCCTCAGCCAAAGCTAATTCTCCACTTGTCGGGGCCACAATAGAGGCAAGTTCTCCAGTTGCAAGAGACATTCCCAACGTGGAGACTATTTCTACAATTAGTGAAATTCCTCCTGCATCCCTTCCAGATGACTTATTAGTAGAGGCTTCTAAGAAGATGGACAGATGGTTGAAGCTACTTGGGGCTCCTATTCATATCAAGAGTATCCTCCATTAAGCCCCCCATAGGAAATGGAACAACCTACAACGGTCCAGCCCCCCACCGATAGTATTTTTCGCAGCACCCAAGAGACTACACGTAGCATTGAGTCTATGAGGAAGGATATTCTTCTAAGATACATGAGCAGCCCGTAGAATTAAAAAACGGATTCGCCCACTCGGGATGAGGATTCTAGTAGTACTAAGGAGATCACTATTCACATTTTTAAGCCAAACCCACAAGGCCCTTTGGGTACCATTCAGAGATATGTTCAAGACCTAGAATTGATGGTTGTGATTATGAGTGAAGTAATCAACATCGCCAAATGACAAGACAATACTCACTCCTCTCTAGTCTTGCAATAGGCTCATTGTATCTTGAAGTTTATGGAGGAAGGATGCCATGACGAGTTTACGAGAATCTTCCTCTCGAAAGGTTGGCCCACTACCCAAACTCTCGAGATGAAGAAGGCATGGCAACCCGATGCAATTGCACCTTCATTTGGTGGGACTAATGGAAATATGCTTACATCTCTTTATTGCATTGAGTCCATATTTCAAGAAGTCTTCTATCCGCTTCAGCACTATTTGGTCTCCCACAGCCAACTCATGGAGCATGTGGATGAGTCAATATGGATTTTGCAAAAGTTACGTGTCAAAGTGGATGAGCTAGCCCAAAGATTTCAAGAACAACTAGCTCAACAGTCACACCTCATCGAGATTGAGAAGACCAAAGTCGTTAAGAAAGAAAAAGAATTGACTAAGAAAGACCAACAATTGATGGGAAAGGATAGCCAACTCATTGAAAAAGATAAGCATCTTTCTGAACTACAACTTGAAAATGAGAAAACCAAACGCCAATTATCCAAGGCAGCCCAACGAGTGAAAACCACTCACGAACGAGAGCTTTTGGCAGCACATGACTTGAAGCTTCGCACAGAGGAAGTCTATCGTTTGCACTAGAGCATCTCCCAGCAATCCACTCCATCTTCATTGATTTATACACCTTCAGGGATGTTTTCTCAACCAGCCCCTCAGTAAATGTATAGTTTGTTTTGTTCAGTCTTCTAATTTTGTTCTCCAATCATCTGAAAGATGACTCTTTTTTTAGGGGGGGTGATGTAGTTAACATAATAATTCTATTAGTCTTTTGTTAGTCAGCATAATTAGTTTCTCTGTTGTAAGCAATTTCCCTTCATAGTCACCAACGATTGAAAGTTCTCAACAACTGTCGGCCATTTTATATACTTCTATGTACACAAGAAAGGGGACCACATGTATGGGATTCCCTGAATGGCAAGAGCATATGAATAAATATATTGAGATATCTTCATGCAAATTGTTGGTGTGATTCTTTTATAGTTAATAGTTTTATTTGTTTTGTTTATTCCGATACATTCAAGGCACATTGAATAAGGTAGTAAACAATGGGTTATCACAAGGAATTACATTGGATTGGGATAAGAAGTTCCTTCGCCATTTTTGTGCACCCTGTGGAGCAAATTGGGCATGCAATTCAACTATAGCTTGGCATATCATCCACAAATTGATAGATAGACAAAGGTTGTCAATCAAAGTCTCGACAATCTACATAGGTGTCTGGTAGGCCATTATGGAAGATGTCATTCAACTACCACTGGAAACATCCCACCATTGTCCCTAACATTTTTTAACAAGCCATCTCTAGGATGTTTCCACTGCTTGGGAAATCAATCTTGGGAATGTTCCTCATTTTTTTCTTTTTTGGGATGCCACAACATCCCCAATGGACTAGCTTGACTAAGGGAAGGCAGTAGCATTTAAAGATCAGTGATAACAAATCACTCAACTGGTCAATGAGCTCAATCAATAGATCAAAGGCCTCTAGGCACTCCTCAAACATGGGGGGAGGGGAAGAACTTGTCCGATGCTCACAAGCAGTTCATGTACAATTGGATTTTTTTTTCACTGAATTTTATTCTAAAGATATTATCTTGTAGCTTGCTTACACCAAATATGCCATCAATGGAAACTTTGCATTTTAGTCAAGATGTATCCCTATCTTTTCCAGTTCTCACCACTCTTTCCATTCACTTTTTCTGACATTTTTAGAAAATTAAAAAATATATATATCAGACTTAAAACAAATAAAAAAACCTACCTCAGACAGCATTTGTCCATGGCTCAAATACTATTATTACATTTTCTTATTTTTATTTTGAAATTGACCAATTTGAGACTTCCACTCTTGTTGCAGTTATTTTCATGTTAATATAACAATCCAATATTGCATATTTGTGTTCGTCAAACTCAATTCTCATCATTCTATGCCCAATGCCATTGTTCTTATGTTCATATTTTCAATGCAGCTCTTTAGAATGCTTATTGTGCTTCATTATGCAAATGAAATGTAAAATCAAGTATTTTATGTATTTTTTAGTTTCTCTTCTATTCTTGTGTGTGTGTGTGTAATTCTGTCTCTGCCCCATCCACCCATTGTCCCTAAAATTCAGGAAATGATTGATGTACCAAAAAAACACACCCCACCCCCTTGAACATTGGAAACTCAAAGGAATAGAGACATTATCAATTACTGCTTTAGGGAATACGTATGCACACCCGCATGCATATGCACACCTACACACAAGGACACACAACACATATTTTGGCACTTGTATCGAGCATTAACAGGTCGACCTTTTGGTGCAATGACAACCATGGGGCCAACAATTGGTATCAGAGCCAAAGGTGTCGAGTTTGAATCTCCTCAGGTAACACTAAAGGGGAGATTGTTGGCAAATGGTCAGCGCTCCCCTCGGGATTTGTGACATGGCTTAACTGCCTCCCGTGGATCCATTAACTCTAGCGGTTGTATCAAGCATTAACAAGTTGACCTTTTGGTGCAACAGCAACTGTGGGGCTAACAACATAGACACCCATGTATGTGAGCATGGATGCACATGAATGTACATGTGCACACACAAAACTTAGAGAAATAGAAACAATATCAAGTTAATGTTTTAGGGAAGCACATTCAAGAAAATTGTATCGTGTCATCCACAAATGATAATCCCTCAAATGCAATATGCAGTTGTTTCTTTCAACATGCTTCAAAAGTTGAGATTCAATCGAACAAAAATAAACGTTTGTCATCTTTTTGTAGGAATTAATGATCATAAGCCATTAAATTTGTGCTTCTTGGCATCTCCTTATATGTAAATAAATAGAGTATGGAACCATCAAATGTTCAAACCTTGTTCCACTAGAAATTTGAATTTCAGATGCTAGATCTGGTTTCATTGAAACGTGATGCTGCCAACCATTGAAACTGCCTGTCACCTCAACATTTATACCTTCACCCCAATATTCTATCCGAACCTGCAAGAATATAATTTATGAGTCATGACAAGCAACATATAATCAATAAACAACATGACAGACAACAAGATAGACATTACTTAGGAATATGAGAACATTAAGGGACAAGAAAAGTAATAAATAACTTCAAGTCTTCGTAACAGATGCAAGGGAGGTCTAATTTCAAGAAAGTTGTGTCAAACATTAAAATCAACACATATTGTAAACCTTTAATCTTTAAGAAAAATAATAGATTGCTTAAGTTTTTTAGATGGTTTATGAGCCAATTGTAAAATATTTGAGATAATAATGAGAGAGAGAGACCTGCTTCAAATCTGAAAGAGCTTGATCGGCTGCACTTAACTCAGATTCTTTTTCAGAGAGTATCTGTTTTTCATGTGCAACCTCTGCCATTGCTTTTGCTTGTATTGAGTATAATTTTGCCTGAATAATAGAATGATAAAATATTTAGTACCACTTCAACAAGTATGAGATATTACTATAGTATAAAGGACCAATAAATTTAACATATAATACATAACTTTAACCCAAAATTTTGTCAGAGACTTTTTCACTGTCCATATTATATATTCTAGCAACGAGTTACTAAAAGCTTCACAAAATATAGCCACAAAGTAGATTAGAAAAAGAGATACACAACCCTGCATATGGAAAAAATATCATGGAAAGTATGCAAACAAAACTTTGAAATAACACCATAAAAAAACAAAGACAAACATAAAATTGAGAGATTGGTATCGGAAATGCCTTAAAAGAATTCAAAATGTCAAGTGATAAATTTCTAATTTTATCCTCATAGTAAACAATTATATTGGAATTACTATTATGCCATATCATTACAAGGACAATACTAATATGAAAAGTAATTAAGAAGTTACGAATTTAGGATTACTTTGTAACTTAATAATTAAAAACATAGCCATGAAAAATGTAAAGAGAATGTGCTCAGACTCCATCGAATGCCAAAAATATGGCAGTAGAAAGAGTAAAGAAAATATAGATAAAATTAAGAATAACACATATAATAAAGAAAAGTGATCCACCTAAAACAATGACACAAAAAATTAAATGAAAAGTAGAGGTAGATATTAATACAATGGTAATAATCAAAGAGCCTACCCAGCCTTCTCTGCAGGTATGGAAATTATCCAGGCCATTAATCTCTGGACTCATAAATTTCCGGAGCTGAGAGAGCAAATAGAAGCTTTTACAAAGCAGATGAAAATCAAGAAAGATTTTGAAGTTTAGACAGATGGCTACTGAGTTTATGTCAAAACCATTTTGTGTTCTTTGCGCTAATCACAAGCTTCTGGTGGTTATAGCAAGAGATCTTTTGAAAGAATAAACAAAAGTTGTCTCCAAACAAACTAAATCTCAAGAGGATTTTATCAAATCGATAACAGAGTTTATGTCCAGTACCGTCTGTGTCCTTTGTGCAAGCCATGAGTATCTGGAATCAATTTTCGAATTCTCCAAAATTTCACCCAATGAATCTGGAGATATGTGACAAGTTCTATGTCAATATTTTTTATAAAGCGTTGGAGTTTTGTTGATGCCCTCAGTGAAAAAGTTAGCTGTTATGGACCCTGTTTCCCATGTAACCTTGCTAACAAAGGCTTTTATTTGTTATAGTTGGGGTTATAACCTGATTTTGACAATACAGATATTTTAAATTTATTTAAAACATTAGTATAATGATAATAAGCTTATTTAACTTCATTGTCTTATGCAATGTATCTCCTTTCTATAAAGACCTGAATTTATTCTAATATTATGTGGTCATAATATCAGAACCAACAAACATTTGAAAAATAATCCACATTCAAGAGTATTTGCAACTGTGAAAAAAACAGATCAGTATTTAAATTGTTTTAAATTCGGTAATAGTTATTAACTAAAATAATTTATATGGTTGTGACTTACTGTGCGCACTATCATATTCTCAAACAAATTTGTACAATGATTATGTACCATCCATTCTTCATCATACAGAGTACATTTTATACATCCTATATGGATATCATGTAATAAGCCCATGGGTTCATTAAAGTGTTATCAAAAACCTACTCAACAGATCCATTAAAGTGGTATCAAAAAACCACAAATTGGTAGCATGCACTTCTGATGACCAACAATAACAAGCAACTTTGCACTTTGATTTTGAAGACAAGTAGGATCTAAAATCATGTAAAATGAGGTGAAAATCTGTCAAATTATTTTTGGTTATATTTATACCAAAAACTAGCAGAATGATATATACCTTTTCCTTCTCAAGCTCTTCTTTTAGTTCAGAAAGCTCTGACTCCTTTGAGTGCTATCTCATGTCACATATACAAACAAGCTTGTGTTAGAGGTCACAAAATGACAAGATAAATCAACTACATTGAAAAAGTTTTTGTGAAAACATTAAAATTTAAAACCAATATGAAAAGGCAAAGTACACTACCAAGAGAGAATTGAAACGTTGAATTTCTGCCAGCCTATACTTAGTTATCTCTGGCTGTATCACCAACACACAAAAAATTAAAAGTATGTATAAAGACAAATTATTTACCAAATTGTTAGAACTTTCTACAATTCTGTGGTACGACCCAACCTTAATAAGTAGTGTTAATAAATTCAAGAGTATATAGAAATTTATTCTTGATACAAATATCATGAAGACAGAACTGACCTCAAGTGAAAGCCGATTACCTCATGTATTCCATCATCATCGAGATGAAATTGGTCACCGATATTTCTATTAAGAGGATTTGAAGCTTCCTCCCTGCATGGGGCACATTTTTCATTATAGACAAAGCAAAATGACAAAAAGGAGAAAAATAAAGTTTCTTAGTTTATACAATATGAAGGTTATAAAGAAACCTTTGCAATTGGAATTCTTTCTTACTTACATCCATAATTTCAAGTCTCACATTGTGTGCATGGCTTCAAGAACAAAGATTTACAAATATATCAGCACCAAAAACTCAAGATTCAGAAGTTTCAGATGTTGCACACCAAATGATAGGTCTCTAAGAAATATTGGGAAGAGGGGCACGTGCATTTATAAAACAATATTTCTGAACAATACCCAAACAATGAAATTGTTCTTTTTAAAACAAAATTTCACTTCCAAGAAATGAATTCTACAAATAGACCCTATAAGAGACTCAAAATTCAAAAATAGATTTATCAGAATTTGAATGGGATATGATGTTGAATACAAATGCTAGCTCCTGAAACGTCATTTTTCCTGCTCATATTCTGGGGTTAGCAAAATAATGGTATATCTTCAATCAACTCTGAAAAATGCAATTTAGTTTTATTCACTATCATCTCTTTATAATATAACATGAAATAGTATCTATCAATTGTGTAACTTCTAACATACATTGGATTGACCATAAGAAGCACATACCACAAGATCTTGAAGATATATATATATATATATATATCTTGCCTCACTATCTTTTGATTTTGAACATATGGGTTCGATGAGGGTTATCCTTGAAAACATTCTTCTTAAATATGTTTAGCATGATCAATAGGCAATGTTTTGTTGAAACATGGTGATAAGTGTTGACAGTCATTTTGACATAACCAACAACTGTTAGGTAAAGTCACAAGATAAATTCATCTCTTGTGAAAGACAGCTAACTTCCAAAATAAATTAATTTGCCCCAAGGTATATATTACTAGGTCATGGCGATGCAAGATAGCTCAGTGATCTATGTAGCTGTCCCTTCTCAATGGGCTTGTGGTATGGAAGTTTGATATACAGTCGATTCACAAAAAAAAATTACCACACAAGTGATTACATGTACAAACAATGGCTATTTTGGTTTAATACACAACAACAAGTGGATCCAATAACTTAAACCTCCAGATCTAATAATTTCAGATTTTCAAAACCTACATCTGATCCTTACAACAGCAATTTATAGCTTCGCTCCAAAATTATTAGTGTTTCAGATTTGGTGAATTTTAAATAAACCAATCGAGATGATTGCCGCCCTTTGGATGCTATCATATTAATCTTTTCAAGCAACATAATTATTTGCAAATCCTAGATCTAGGAATTTTAATAACAGATCTACAAATTTTTATTTTCAAATTGATCTTAATTTACTCAAATTTAAAAGAAAAGGCAAACGGGTTAGGGTTAAAAGAAATGAAAAATAAAAATGGATCTATTTTGTAATAAATTCAAATTCCAATTCTGTTGAGACAATGAAATCCAGTTAAACCAACTTTGCTTGATCTGTATTACACAAAATCTTTAACACAAAGCAAAGCAAATGCCCAGGGATTTTAAATAAATGGAAAGGCGCAAATTAAATTACTATATTACACATGCAAATTTCATACATCAGCTCCCACAGCCCATTAACTTGAAAGATTTTTCACATAACATGCCTTGGATTCCATCCTTCTTATTTGAATTTCAGTAGTCGTTCATTACACCATGACCCAGTTTGGAAAACTTGGATCTACAATGAAAATGCTAATAATGCCAAAGTTGACTAACTTGCTACTCTATCTAGCTTGCTAATTAACAAGTTTCCAAACATTTACAATGCCTTTGAAATTTACATAATACCCAACTTCTTGGACACCAAGTTCGAAATCCCTAGGCCCAATTTTATATTTTTGAAAATTAAAACTTGTCCCAAGACTTATTTGTCTTTTGGCCCACATTAGAATAATGTTTCAACAAATGAAAGTAAGTGCTCCACTTTGAGAAGTGGAACATTATTACAAAGGGCCAACATTAAATAACAAAAAAACATTGAGATCAAAAAAATTAATAGGCCTACGCCTGTAGGAAGACTCACACTACTCTGCCTTGGTGTGCATCTTCCTTGTAGTCATGCTTGTAAATTATCAATAGGCTCCTTCACTATATTGAAGCTAGGAGAATGAGAATATTCATATTGGAAATGCACCTTCCTTGACAAGAGATTCTTTGCAATCTACTTTGAAACCTTCTTCATCTCTGCCAGGCATTCCTCAAACATATCAAAGTTTCCTTTTATTCTCATAAGATCATCTATGATCTCTTTTGTTAGATTCTCCTTCAACAAATCTACAAATTCGTTGACAACTGCAGTAGCTGGGAAGACTTTATCAGCATTTTCCTAGAACGTGCATTGGATAGCCTCAATGAAATTCCAAATTTCAGCCATAATTGTTTCTCATATGCTTTTACTACTAAAAAATTTCTTCTTGCATTCTTGCAAGATCTCTATTCTCCATTTTGTGGCCTATCTTTGGATGCAACAGCAACAAGTGCCTCCTCTTCCATGGTTCAATTCCAAAAGGTGGCAGCAGTGGAAGATCTTGTCAATTGGGGCATAGTAGACGGTGAACAGCTTGGATGCTGTTGTATCTTCTAGGTTTTTTCTGGTCTCTTTTTTTGCTACTTTTGTCAAGTCTACTTTTGGTTTCAATGTGTACTGTGGTGCTTGTTTCTAGTCTTGCAATTTGGATATGGTGTTTGTTTGGATGGCAAGTGGTTTTAGGTGGTTGGTCAGTTTTCCTATTGGACTTCAACTGTTGTCCATTTTGGTCATTCCTTTGTAACTTTGATGTTATGTATAGATTCTTCTTCTTGGGCAGGGGCCCCAATAGAATCCTCCACTATTGAATTGAATTTCTTTTTTTCTTGACTCCCCTTCAACAACAAAAATTAATTGTAGGCTTTATTCTAAGCTTCCTCTCTCAACAATTCACTCTTGATTTCTCAGTAGAATGAATGTAAGGAAAAGCTCCAGAAAATCTATCAACACTATAAACCAGCAACAATCCAGGGCTAGAGCTAAACAAAAAGCTTACAAATCTCCAGATTTTAGAGTCCACAAAAGAAGAAAAATGAAAATAAAAACTCATAATCCAAGCATGAAAAGTGAGCATAGCCACTCTACTAGTTCTTCCCAGCCCATCTTTGTTAATGATGAGGACTAGTTTCCTACTTCTGTGGTAAAATCTCAATCCAGTCCGTCATTATGTTGGCTGAATATCCTCACCTAATGGGAATTAATCTCAACCAAATTGCCCATGCCTCAACTGGCTTCAAAACTCTGGTCCATTTCTCTAGCCCAATCTTCTAACCTTCTGTTTTGACCAAACATCCCATTATCAATGTTGTTGATACACCAGTTACTTCTAATGCTAAAATCAGACTCAACTCCTATCCCATGCATAGCACTTGCACTGGCCCCTCTTGTTCCCTTTTCCATACCTGTTCCATTTTCCCTTTTGAATTTCAATCCCTAGCACCCAATCCATCCTCTTCCTCACCTTACCAGTCAACCTACCTTGGGCAGCCATCTTAGGCCTCAAAAACCAAAGCCTAATTCCTAGAGGAAAGCTGATTTAAATTTTCTTTCAATTCTCCATGAAATAGAGGAGGCCATCCTACACCAAAGCAAAAAGCTGGAGTAAGCATGTAGAAACAATTCATTCATGGAAACTAGTTTGATTCGCCTTCCTCATATTAAATGAATAACTGTATCAATAGCTCAATGTTATCATAGAAAATCATAAGCACACCCATCATTCTGTCGACTCCTTGCTCCTATCCAAAATGCATGTCATTGTTTAGGAGAAATAATTTAGGAACAAGTTGAGCTCTCATACCATTCCACACATCAAGGCTGCTGAGGTGACTGCTTCAACAAACCTGTTATGAGTGGGCATAATTGGCAGGGAACCCCTGATTAACCACAAATGAAATCCATGGCAAGCAGCATCAATGAAAAAGGATGGTCGCCAACACCATCTATATGGTTACCAACTTACCACTGCTCATGAAAAAAAATAGTAAAATTTAGGCTCCTTTTGCTACTACTCTGGAAGTGTATAGCTCTACTGTATAGTCTTTTATGTGCTGGGTCTATTTCATATTTTTAATCTTACCAAAACAGCGATTTTGGTATGACTAGCTGCTCAAAATACATATCTTTTTCTTGTAACCTTCAGCTAAAAAACAATGTCTGCACTCTGAATCATCTGTTCATACTTCATAGTATTTCAAAAGACATCTTGACCCCTTCATTGTAATTATTTAACATCTGTAAATATACTTTTTTTTAATCAAAAAAACCATAGCAGCTTGAAGTTCTAGCCCTGCACATATTTTACTTCCAAACAAGTAAATTTGGTGAATGCATCACACTTTATTCTAATTTAACAATGTTGTATTAGTTCTCCATAGTCCATACTATATAGAATACGTTTATAACATTAAGTATTATAACATGTTTCTGATCTTATTAAGATCAGTTAATATGCGTAAATTATATTCCATAAATTAAATTATGACAAGACAAACCTATCTGAGCACAAGGCTTTCTTTCCTAATAAAATAATACATGAGTACAAAGTCTATGCAAAAGTAGAAACACGACACAGTAATTAATATAAATCAAAATCATATTAATTACATTTATAGTTAGGTTTTACTTTAGTTGCATTACTATTTTGATATGTATTTAAGATTATTTAAGCATTAACATGTTAAGCTGAATACATAAGTTGTAGCTCTAGTTTGATCTGAATTGATGTAAATGTTCTAAATAATGGATAAGAATTGTATATGATATTTGTCCTAAACAAACACCTATAATGCTGGATACTGAGATTGGAAATACTGAAAGTCTGAATATCATTAAGGCAAATGATGTTTTCTGCACAGCTTACATAACTGTACTTTAATAAGACGAACTTATTTGAAATTCCTATTTCCACATTCCATTAAGTAGTTAAGGAACAAACCTAGAAAAGGGTTGTACTTCACTTGTCCAAAAATCATTTTTCTTGGCAGTAATGGTGTCAGAAGTCAATGGATAATCACTCCAAAGATAAGACTGATAAGCAGCCTTTGTGACAACCATCCTTCCTGAAATTGATGGAATTCTGGAACCAGATTCAGAAGGCCCATCAGGAGATTTGTCAGCATCCATGACAAAAGGAGTTAGTGAAATGTCATCATCTTGTTTGCATGCAATCTCATTGATTTCTTCATCACCTTCATATTCTTCACTGTCATCTTCTCCTGTACATTGGTTCACAAAGACTGTTAAATTAGTATTACTATAAATTAAAGGCATTATAAGTGTTCTGCTTGTTGTAAATCTTATAAAAATGCAACTAAATCCAGCAAAGGAAATCCAGATGTGCCAGCCACCTTATTATAAGAAAAATGGCCATAGATTTGCATTAGAATTCAACCACAACAATCATGGCAAAGCATTCCAACTTATAACCATCATTAGCTATTCCCTGTCATATCTGAATAATAAAACCAGTATTACTGTAATAGAAATAAGAGATGAGCAACAGTTGTTACAAATAAATGTTCAATTTATTAATTATGCTAAAATCCCCATAATGTTATCAATAATGTTAAAAAAGGGAGATATAAGGTTGGAATTTTGAACAGCAAATAGACGTAAAAGAAAGATTCAAACTGCTTCTGGATGCAGTAACAAAATCCTTCAGTTTCTCTAGTGCAGTACTAAACCTACAAATTATTGCATTAATTAATTTTAATGTTTTCATCTGCAAAAGACATACTTTAGAAAACTTAAAGCTTCTTGAGAGAGCATTGATTGACACAAAATCATATATAAACAGTTTTTGCAATCAAGAAAATCCTTCCTAATCTTTATTTAAAAAAATTAACAACATGACAATTTTTTTGTTCTCTTAAGGGAAATATAAAAAAATTCACAACTGACTCAAAATGAATCATGCCTCAAGTGATCCCCTCTATCAAACTTCCTTATACGAAGATGAGTTACACTCTTTTGATGACTAGACAGCAAAATATTGACAAGAAATTGAGGAATAGGAAGAGAAAAAATTATATTGTTTCATACTTCTACAAACATGCGTTATTGTGAAATATCCCAAACAATATTTTTGCAATATTTCTGATTTTTGTAATACAAAACTGATGCCCTAATTTCTGATTTTCAATTTCTGCTTAAACCCTAGTGTGCTGATGTAATTTTCTGAGTTTTATAATGCATGAACAGTAGTAGATAATGCAACCAAAGGATGGAAAAACTTGTAGCAGATAACAGTAGCATTAAATCATCAACATAGCATGATTAGATCCTTCCATATGAGTCAACAAATGTCTGATATAAACCCTTAGTCTGCTACTGCAAAATATAAATGCAAATTACAAAGTAAAGTGGGCTTCAAACATGCGACACAACATGAAGAAACACCAATAATGCAAATGCAACCAGCTACAAAAATGCATCTAAATGATGAAGAAACAACTAAAATAAACCTACCAAGGGTGCGCTGGCCTGTTGGACTGATGTTAGGGCTTTGCCACCCTAGAAATCTGAATTAGAAGCTCCAACTTGCACAACCCACCTTTCAAATCAGAAATCTAAATGCTGATGCAAAACTGACATGAACTAACAATTATCTCCATTGAAGCAAATAGGAATTTCCGTCATGAAGTTTGCCCTTGAAGAAGCTAGGGTTGTGTCCAACTCCTCCTTAATGCAATAGGGTTTTCGTCCTACAGCATATGCTGCTCAAAAGTGCAGACCAAAGTAGTAGAAGAACAATTTTGAATGATGATGAAATGCTCAACAAGATCTTGTATTTGTACATGTTTCCCTCCTCTATGCTGGCCGACCTAGGCAGAATTGCTATTAATTTCTTATTTTTCTTCCTTCTCAAGGCCAACCCCTTAAGTCTCATAGGCGCCACACTAATTCTAGCCGACCAAGACTTAAATTTTATTGCCTTCAAGAGGGTTGACTCACCATTTGCTTCCTCATTAACCGACCTAGGAAAGGGGATTAAAAGAGGGGACATTACACATTGTGATGGTGTGCTCCTGAGTATTATAAGCACAAAACAATCCACAAAACACCATCACAATATACAATAAACTTTCAACGAGTCTGTGATAGTTCTTTGTTTGATCCTTTCTATAAGTTATCTTTTCTCTTCAACACAAACTGAAATGCATGCTCTAATGAATTTAGAGTAAAGGGGGGCCATCTATTAGATGTGTAGAAGCGTTCTATGAATGTTAACTTCATTATACTACCAGTGCTCTAATTCTGAGCTTGATGTACATTTTATTTAATTTCTCAATGTAATGTTGGACATAATGAATAAATGCAGAATAAGGGGGGCCATCTGTTAGATGTGTAGAAGCGTTCTATGAATGTTAACTTCATAATACTACCAATGCTCTAATTTTGAGCTTGATGTACATTTTATTTAATTTCTCAACGTAATGTTGGAAATATTGACCAGCAAAATAATGAAATTATAACCATTGTTTAGTGAGAACTTGTTAATACTGTAATCAGGAGTTAAGTCCCCAAAAGTTGATTAGTTTGGCTAGGTAGTTGCCAACGGTTGGTGTCCTCAACCAACATCGGCTAACTATATATTGGCAATTCATTTGAGTCAGGGACAATACAGATGCTATATGATATAATGAATTTCTATCTAATGAATGAAAATACCAATCCAATATTCTGTGCATTTCATGTGTAATTGCTATGTTATGTTACTGTTATTATTTACTTGTAATCAAATTTTATTTTGGCAAGCTCTTTTTCTTTTTAAATTGTAAAACAATTGTGCTGTATAAATGCATGATTTGGGCTATACTTTGCAAAAACACATTAGAAAAATATGTCAAAAGCCTTTTTTTTGGGGGGGGGTGGTGGAAGGGGAGGGCATGGGGGGAGGTTGGTTGTAAAGGGAATCATGAAATCTAGAACTGAAATTCTACACATTCTACCATGGGTTAGAACAATAGTTTCAAAAAATTTGTAATCTTTCTAAATCATCATAATTATTTGTACTAGCTAGAATGTAGGGGTATCATTCTAAGCCACTAAAACTATTAGTGCTAGCAAGAATGGGAAGAATGAATAGACAATTACTGCATCAATCAATTTCTCTTTCTCTGTCTTCTTAGTCTCATTCCCAAGCTAACTAAGCCTTTATGAATGGTTTAACAACAATGATAGAGTCTATGGACTTGTATGTCTCACTATTTATAAGAAGTTATTACATCAAATGGTGTAATATTTATTTAACCTTGGATATGTTCTATTCTAAGTATGATATTGCACCCAAAGAAGCAATAATCAGCAAAAAATCGCAAAAAATGCCAAAAATCGTGAAACTTTTAGATCAGTCTTTCCCCCAACCAAACTCATGATTTTGAAACTCATGATTTTGTATAAAATTGTTGACCAATGATTTTGACCCATTTTTTTGAGTTTAATCACGATTAAATCGCGGAAAGATATGCAGGTTGGACGAAATTTGTCATCAATTGGATTTATATGAAGGTTTGATGAATTTTGCAATGGATTTCAATTTTTTTCCTTCTTTTTAACTGCTTTACGCAAAATTTCAATGTTTTTTTAACGAGTTTCAACGTTTGTTTTTGCACAGGATATATGATAGGGTTTATACCTTTGTTAGCAGAAACGCAATGGGAGGGTGTGGTTTACGCCTCTGTTATTGGAAATGTGATGGGAGGGTGACGGGCGTGTGTTACCAGAAACTTGATGCAACTAATTCCGTGTATGTTCCACTTGAAAAATCATCGAGCCCCTGTGCAGCAAGGTGTCTATGGCAAGGCGTCGAACTTGCTCGTCACACCCTTTTTTTCCTTAATTTATTTATTTTATTTTGTTTTCATTCTTTTTTTAATTTATATTAAACCTATAATATAATACAATAATTATTCATTATTGTAATAAAATATTAATTATATATTATATAATATATAATTATAATAATATTAATTATTATATTGTATACTAGTATAATTATAATAATTATATATTGTTACTTATAATTATATTATATTATTATAATATATCATATATAATAATATTACAGTATTATAATATACAATTATATTATATTATTATACTATATCATATATAATTATTATTATATAACAAAATAATTGTTATAATAATATTAAATATATTATGATTACATAATATTATAATTAAATATATATTATTATTTTAAATCCGATTTTTCTCTATTTTTTTCAAAAAATCTTTCACTTTTGGTTTGTCCATATTTTCCCCCAAACGATTTTTGCTGCTATGATTGCACCTATTAAATAAGTTTACTTACGATATTTTGAATAATCAATATTCCTCGTCTAAGTAGCTCACCTTGACTTTAAGCATACAAGTGCTACCACTGTCTCATCAATCCTTGATTGATGGTAGTTAGGTGCCACCTCTATCCAATCAAGGCTAGCTCTATCTTAGATCGAGTGAACTAATCCACTGATTGGTAGTTCAACTGTTGACCTCATAGTTAGATTGAGTTAACTGATTCATTGGTTGGCATTTAAACTTGTCACCAATGGACATGTCATCTCCTTGATTCATGCATACAGGTGACCTATTTATATGTACTTCATCCATTCATTTGATGGTTGAATTGATCTGATTATTGACTTCCTCTATTCTGGAATAGCTTGTGTTCTTGCATATTGCATAGTTTGTTTTGTGCTTGCAGCTATTGTAACTTTCTTCATGCAACTAGATCCAAGCTTGTGTGGTTAGATTCCCATCAAATCTTACACATAGAACTTAGAGTACCCTCATACTACTTGGTTGACTATCTAGCAATTGTGTAGAGATCCATTAGAACCTCTACCTGCTTCTAATGACTCCTTAGTTGACTTGTGTGGAGATCCATGGGAATCTCTTCCTACTTATGATGACTCCTTAGTTGACTTGTGTGGAGATCCATGGGAACCTCTTCCTACTTATGATGACTCCTTAGTTGACTTGTGTGAAGATTAATTAGAACCTGCCTCTACTTGTAATAACTATTTAGTTGACCTTTCTTCAGCTGAAGTTTCAAACACTACTACACTTCTCCAAATGTTTATAGTCACTCTCATCAACAGGTTCATACATGTCTATAGGATC
This sequence comes from Sequoiadendron giganteum, assembly GCA_007115665.2. Classification (NCBI taxonomy): domain Eukaryota; kingdom Viridiplantae; phylum Streptophyta; class Pinopsida; order Cupressales; family Cupressaceae; genus Sequoiadendron; species Sequoiadendron giganteum. Next base: position 256,827,019 of record CM021108.1, on the reverse strand, counting down.
CACCTTATTGGGATACATACCAAACATCTTATGTTTCTTTGTAGAATCTCACCTTTGGGATCTTGATGACAACTCTCTTGTAGCTTTATTGTTTACTCACAGAAGTAACTTGACTGATTGACATAGAGTAAACGAGAATAGAAAACTACAATAGAAAACATATTAAGTACTTAACAATGTATATGCACATAACAGAGTTGTATTCTCATTCATTAAATAAACAATAAGTACAATATCCAGAATGTTTGTGCTATCCCCGAATACAAGTAAATTATGACATATATAGTTGTTGACATTGGTTAGGACACCAATTGTTGGTAACCACCCGATACAACTAATCCATGGTCAGGGACTAATTCTCGATACAACACATATTAATTACCATTTGTTGCATACAATAACATTTATTTATATATTTATTTATTTGGCCAACTGAAACAAGATTAATTACTTACGATTGACTACATCATCCCCCCAAAAAAGAGAATCATTTTTGAGATGACATTACAACAAAATTGGGGACTTACAACATAAGTGACTTAGTGAGAGGAGGGTGGGTGAGAAGACGTGCCTAACGTAGGTGTAGAGGTGGCTCAATGTTGTTGACGGAAGTGTTGAAGGCATTTGTTGGCTGCCAACTCTCGCTCTCTGGCTTTCTTGACCATTTGCACAACCTCTCCTAACTACTTCCTCATCTTCCAACTCTTGGTCCCTCTCTTGAAGAATTGTAGCGGCCTTCTCTAGTTCCTGAACCTTCCCCTGCAGCATACTATCTCTCTTAGCTAGTTGTGCCTCCCTCCTAGCCAACTATTGCTCCTTCTCCTAGACAGTCATCTCCAAGGTGGCCACCCATGCACACTCAGCTGTTGTGACCTGAGCCAATTGCTCCTGAGACTTTTGAATTTGGTCTGCCAACTCTCGCCTGGTAGTCTCAGCTTGAGCCAAAGCTCGGTCTCTCATCTCTGTAGCCTCTTGAATGGAAGCCATCTCCCATTGCCATCTCAGGAAGATATCCATGTAACACCTCTCCTTTCCATAAAGTGTTGAGAGCACCCAGCCATGCCTCCCAACTGTCATGGGTCTAGTTGGCTGCCAAGCAACCAACATCTCGACTGTCTCCACTCCTAGCCACCCATACGAGAACACTGAAAGAACTTGCCTTTGCATCCCTACTGCAAAAACGCTAGGATCCTCTTGGTCTCCTATGCCACTAAGGGATCACGTCCAATGTCTAGCTCCCGTCCAATTTCACCGACTTCGTACATAACTCTCGCCATTGACTTAAGTTCACCCAAGTACCTTTGGACTGTACCAAGAGGGTCATAGGCATCTGGCTGACTGATCTCGATGAAAACTCCATCAAATTCATCATTGGATTCCTCCTCCTCTCCTGACTCCGTTACATGTGAATCTGGTACTGCCTCCATCGAGGTGTCTCTCTTCCGGTCATGAGGGTCCGAAAGGTGTAGCTACAGGCTGGGTGGGTGGCGATACCGATTGTGAAGGCTCTGAAAGCAAGGACTGCACCGATCGTGAGAGATCTGAAGGCCCTAATGTATCTACTATAATGGTCAGGGCTCTATCTATGATGGTGCCTTGACCCTCTCTGCCAATAGCTCGAGTGATTGTGGTGGCAAGGCCTCGGGTGGTGCTCCCATCATGCCCAGCCAGCTGTCTATGTCCCATATGCCCTCTAACCAAACCTTCATGTGCTTCCTTAAGTACCCTTGGGATTTCTTCCTGCATGACACATCGTCTCAATACATGATCCGGTTCCATTCTGTATGACAAACCATTAATGAGCTGAAATGTTTTGCTCTTTAGTGCTAACTTTCGTCTCTGTCTTGGTGGCATCTCCTTCAAAAAGGTGGATGTAGACAGGTACTCTCCAATGCTCTCGTACCATGGTGGTAATGTTGCAATCTGAAACAAGTGTGCATCAAGGAAGTCTTCGTTCACTCCCTCAGGGGGCTCACCAAACCAAATTCTCAATAACTGGTCAACGATGACATGACTCTTCCCTGGACGTACGATTATGGTGAATGTGAATTCTTGCAACAGCAAGAGCCATCGGCTTACTCTTCCCTGAATGATGGGCTTGTTGACCAAGTACATGAGAGCTTGATGGTCAACGTAGAACGTGAAGGGTGTCACCAACAAAAAGTGCCTGAATGTTTGCACAACGTACACCATCCCGAGAGCTTCCCTCTCTATCGTACTGTAATTTTTTTTTGCATTTGAAAACAACCAACTTGCAAAAACCATCGAGTGATCCAACCCTTACACTCCTACTTGCGTCAGTGTTGCTCCGATCGCATAATTTGAGTCAACATGCACACGGAATTCTTTGCTCCAGTCTAGATATGCCAGTATTGGTGAACTGATTAATCGTATTCAATTCATTGAAGGATTTTTCTTGATCTTTCGTCCACACAAATGGTTGTCCCTTTCTAGTGAGTATGGCAAATGGATAGGAGATCTAGGCAAAATTCTTGATAAACTTTCAGTAGTACCCTACATGACCGAGAAATTATTTCACACCTTTGATGTTCAGCGGAGCTTCCATCTGTACGATTACCCTTATCTTGTTGGGGTTTGTTTTGAGTCTGGCTTTACAAAAGATGTGACCCAACAGTTTTCCTTGCGATACCATGAACCAGCATTTCTTCGGATTTAGTGCCAGTCGGGCTGCCCTACACCTCTCCATACGCTCTCCTAATGCCTTCAAGTGCTTCTTGTCACTGTAGATTGACCAGGCATCTAGGAATGCCAACAGACATCTTATCAAAGATATGCGGCATGACAACTTTCTCAAGAAATTTATATTTAATAGGTGGAGTAACATAATGGATATTATATGAATAATAATTTTCAAGAGGGGGAAAGACGATGGACAGAGCGCTGGCTGGGTGAGTGCAGGTGTCGCAGGCCCGCGGCCTTTAGCTGTCGCAATCTGCATGCTTGCAGATCCTTTATGCATGCTTGCAGGGGGCGATACCTGGTGTGGGGGCGGCATTTTCTGCTTGGGGGGTGGGTCTTTTTCTATGTAAGGGGTTTGGGGTTATATTTCCTTTATTTCCTTTGTTATCATTGCTTGTTTGGTGCTTTTTTTAAAGGTTGCGAGGAGGTATAAGGAGTGTTTTTGTTTTGATTCTTCCGGTGATGGCCTCAAGTGAAGCGTCTGGTTATATACCTACAATGGATTTTTGTGCTTCTTTGGGCGTGAAGTCACCATCTTCCTCAAAGAGGGTTGCTGAGAATAACTTGTATAATGATTCGAGGGTGGGAGGGTTTGCTCCATCTAAAGGCCCACGAATCCCGAAAATTAACGGATGTTTAGAAAGGAGCAAAGATAGACCTATGTTGGTGATTCAACCAGAATCAATTGCTAAGGACGTTGAGTATTTCTCAAATCATGCCTTGATATGCAAATTCATCGGAATCCATGTCTCGCTCCCATTCTTGGAGTCGTGGGCTCAACGGACTTGGACTCTAGAGGGTGAAATGGAAGTGATGTTGGCAAATAGCTATTTTATGGTCATTTTCAACTGCATGGTTGATCACAACAGAGTTTTCAAGGGTGGGCCTTATTTCCACAACCAGATTGGTTTATTCATCAAGCCTTGGCACACTGGTTTTAACCTGTTGGAGGAGCTCCCGAATTGTGTTCCTATGTGGGTGTGACTCCCTTGGTTCTTGTTGTGACCTTTTCACACATCACCCCATTCCAGATGGGGAACCCCCCTAAATTTTGCTCCATTTTGGTCTTTTGGCTTTGTTTTTGGGTTGTTTTGCGTCTCTCTCTCTCTGGTCTTTTGTCCTTCCGGGGATGTCCCATCATTTGACCTAGGTTGAAATTCTGGCTAAGTCTATGAAATTAGGGTTTTTATTCTTCAGGCTTGTTTGAGGTCAAATTAAATTGTCAAATTGAAATCTGAGCTTGGCACTACGATCAAGAAGCTTCAAGCAGGTTCCCATTGAGTTTTCATTGAAATCGGACAACTTACTATTTTTAGTAAGTGCTCAATCTGGGGTCCTTTCATCAGGATTTTGGAATTATAACTGCTCAACCGCATTCAAGGTACTTCAAAGTGCTTGCACACAAAATTTGAACAGATTTGGACAACTTGCTATTTTTAGCAATTTAGGCTTCAGGAGCCATTTTCAGGGTTTGCACTTGTGCTTTTTCAATGCATGTCTCGATAATCTTTTTGGGTTTTTCAAGACCTTTGCGGTGATATAACATGCAAGACAAGATGATGACTTTCAACAATACAGGCTTCAGAGGCAATTTTCAAGGTTTGCATGCGGGATTTTTTAGTGCATGTCAGGATATTCCTTATGGGTTTTTCGAAAGCTTCGCAACGATATGACATGCAAGCAAAGGGGATCATGTTTCAGGAACTTACTATTTTTAGCTAGTGCACGCATGCAAACTAGTTTTATGGGTTTTTCTGGGTTTTTTGAGATCCCTTGGGCACTATAACATGCAAACTCATCCGACAGTTGATTGATCACTTTTCAAACACTTACTATAAATAGCAGGTTCACTCCAGTAGCCACCCGACACTTCAGTTTCACGAACAGAGCAGCATGCAACAAAAACAGGATCAAACGGAGGTCATTTGAGCCACATGCCAATCAAATTAGGGTTTCCAACTTCAATGCCTAAAAGGAGGGGTAAAAAGCCAAAATTTCGAAAAACGAAGATATCCCATCACGATCAACATCCTTTAGGCAATCTACTAGTAAAATTTGGGCGCAATCCGAGCACTTGCTATTTATAGTAAGTCACCTCCAGAACAGGGCTATAAATAGCAAGTCAGCACGAGGGGCAGGCGTGAACAGGTCCACCAAGCGATGAAGACCACGTGGTGAAAGTTTCAGGTCAAACAAAGCTACAGAAGTCCAACAATTCTAGGGTTTGCTAAAAATAGCAGATGAGCTTAGGCAACAGGTATAAGCAGGGTAGCAAGGCCACGAGGAACATATCACGCCAACTCCGGGTCCAGAACAGGAGGAAGTGTGAAATGCGCCCAAGCATGGAGGAGGCTTTAAAAATTCAAGTGTATAAACATTCCTTCTCATACCTCCAAATGCGCCCAGCTTGCAAGGCATGAAGGCTAGCATGAAAAAGTTTCGAAGTATGGGAATTTCCTCCTCATACGCTCAAATACACCCACGAGGAAGTTTGTTGATAAAGAAATTCTCCAAGGCACATGAAGAATTCCTCCTCCACCCCCCTAAATGCGCCCAACTTGTGGAAAGCCTCAAAAGTTTCTAAGGCATCAACATGGCACCACCAGCCTTCAAATGCGCCCTCTCAAGCAAGGAGTATGAGGTGAGAAAAGGTTTAAGTCAACAAAATGGAAGTTCCCCCTTCAAAATGCGCCCTCAAGAAGAAGAGGCTTGGGAAAATATTCTAAGTGTTTGAAAGTTCCTCCTCCACCTCTCAAATACGCCCAAGGCAATGTGAGGGCTTTAAAATATTCTAAGTCATGAAAAATTGCAGCTCATACCCTCAAATGCGCCCAAGGCAAAGCATGATGGCTAAGGCAATGAAAACAAAAGTCAATGGGGTCAAATGCGCCCAAGGATGAATGAGGCCACCTCAAAAGTTTCTAAGTGTTGAAAATGGAAGTAGCACATGTGAAATGCGCCCAGGGTGAGTTGAGGGAGTTTAAAACGCCTAAGGCATGCCTGCCTAAATGCGCCCCCAAGGTTGAGGTGATGGAATAGAAAATCTTCTAAGTGTTCAAAACAAAAGCTCCCCTAGCTAAATGCACCCATGAGAGTAAAGATCTTGAGGAATGTGCTAAGGCACAAAATATAAGCTCCATAGGTGAAATGCACCCAAGGCATAAGCAAGTTCCTCCACCACATGCAAAATGCGCCCAAGATGAGAAGGCAAGCTAGAGGCGTGAAAAATAAAAGAAGGCCTTATGAAATGCGCCCTTGAAGGAATGAGAAGGCATAAAAAATTCTAAGGCAGGTGAAAATAGAAGCACACCCTTTTATGTGCGCCCAGGCAAGGAGTATGAGGTGAGAGTAAGTTTCTAAGTTGAAAATGAAAGTGTCACCTCTGGAATGCGCCCAGCAAGGGTAATATGATGAAAAGTTTCTAAGTAAAGGAAAATAGAAGTTCATGGGCTGAAATGCACCCTTGAGAGAGGAAGGCTTGAGAAAAGTTTCTAAGTCATGTAAAATGAAAGGTAAGGGGTTCAAATGCGCCCAAGTGAAGAAATGAAGGAGGAGTGGTGAAAAATAGAAGTTAGCATGCATAAATCGGCCCTCAAGAAGAAATTTCCTCCTCATAGGGTGAAATACGCCCAAAGAGGAAAGAAGACAAGGTAAAGCTTCTAGGCGTGGAAATGCTTAGGAGGTGAAAGTGGAAGCTTGGGATGTTAAATACACCGAGGCTAAGGCATTAAGAACGCGATGCGGAAGAGGCATATGTGCCCAAGGCGGTGGACTAGAGAAATATGAAGGTTACGAGGAAGAAGTGCATCCAGGAATTAGGAAAATGCCAAGGCATGAAGGTAAAGGCTACAGGTGTGAAGTGCGCCCAAAATTAAAATGGAATAAACCTTAGCAATTTTATTATTTTCAAAAATAATAAAATTAAACTTACCCCTTCGTCTGGATACACATGAAAATGATGATTTCTAAGAGGAAATTTCTTCTGGGTATTGGACATCTCCCACTGGGAGATGATTTTAAAATTTTCCACACCTCGCTCAAGAGTTTTCAGCAGAGATTTTAGCCTGGCTCCTGTTGATGAACTTCCTAGGCGAAAATAAATTTTCTAAGGCAAATAAAAGAAATGTGTTTACAAAAAAAATGCCTCGGCTGGTGATGTCAAAATGAGCGCCTAGATTATAGTGGATGAAATTTATAAAGCAGATAAAATTGTCTAAGGAAAGGGAAAATAAAACAACAAGGGGTCAAATACACTCACAAGGAAGAGGTGAAATTTGTCTAAGGTATGAAGAATTTGAAGATGAAATGAAGCTTGAACATCAAGCGTTCAAATGTGTCCTCAAAGTGAAATATTTTCTAAGGCACAAACTCCAGGCACACGGTGGTGGATGCGCCCTTGAAGAAGACCTCATGAAATGAACACCATGCACCCATGATGAAATTTTACTAGAAAAATGATGAACTCTATCAGATCCAGGGGTCAAGCAGACCTTGGAAGTCAGAACATGGGAATTAGGTAAGTGAGGTGAATTTATGTTATAAGTGTTTTGATGCTCTTCTTTTTGTTTTGCAAGATGAACACCGAGGCCAAGGCATTAAGAACGTGATGTGGAAGAGGCATATGCGCCCAAGGCGGTGGGCTAGAGAAATATGAAGGTTACGAGGAAGAAGTGCGTCCAGGAATTAAAGCAACAGGAGGACTTAACGGAGAAAAATTTTTTGCAAGGAGGGTTTGAACTGAGTATTGTTGTATGCTTGCCTCCTAACGCAACAGAATTGGCAAGCAGAACAGAGAAAGTCTTTCTAGACAAGAATCTTCTGATGATAGTGGGCATTAATTGCTCATAGTGGTTCTTGCAGAGGAGTGGAGAATCTTTTGTGCATTCATTGTCTCACTCCTCTCTGTGGCGATTTTTAGGGCAAAAACCCTAATTAGGGCATATGTGGCTCGATCTGAGCCCTTCATTGTAATCAAATCTAAGCCGTCCGCTGGACTAGGCCAACTAAAAAAGGGGCATCCCCCCTCATTTGTAATCGATTAGATTAGATTAAGAGATCAAAGAGTAGAGAAAATAGAAGTTAGAATAGAGGGTTAGCATAGATTGATAGTTAGATTGAAGAGGAAAGAAAGTTTTCCCATTTGAAGACTTTGTAAGCAGTTGTTGTGAACACTCTCATAATACAAAGATTTATCATTGCTTGGTGGTTCTATCTTTTGTTGTGAGTAGCTAGCAAGGCTTTTTCGTCTCTCCGATTCACTTAGAGTTTTGAAGTAGTTTAAAGTAGAATAGATTTTATTTCATGCAAGTAGTTGGTAATTGTGGAATATGGTGTTTAATTTGAGCAAGCTTCGCTTATCCATACCACTAGCGGGCTCACTGATGGTGGGTTTGCCTTGCGTGGTCAACTGGAACATTGTGAACTTAACTTTGATTGCGGTTTATATGTTGATATGCGTCGTTGTGACGGTCTATGCATGTTGAATCGTCGTTTGAATACCTCTCATTATCCCTTTGAAGATTGCACTAGTTCTGCAGAAGCTGTCTTAAGTGAAGCAAAGCAGAGCTTGGTTTGAAATTTGCAAGAATTGATCTTCGCGTTCCACATTTAGAGTAGATAGTAGCATCTCTAATCCTTGCATCCTTTTACATTCAGCATTATCCGGTTAGTTTAAGAACCCGAGCGTCACTGACAAATCTCCCGAAATTTGAGAATCCTTTTCTTCTGAATGAACAACTCACGTAAGTCCCCTTGAAATAACCAGCAAATCACATTGAGCCAACTAAGACTATCCCCTGCATAAGGAACCTAGAGTTGAATGTATGATCTTTTTGGCAATCTTCGCATGCAGGATACTTTGATCAAGAGAGGATAGAGTATCTGTTGGGAAACTTTATTCTGTGTTGGTGCGATCATAAAACACCTGTCAACAGTTCCCAGTTGAGTATTGGCGCAATGACATCTTGCAAATGGTTGCTCTGCTTCTGGGGAAGCTGGTGGGTCCTCCTCAGCAAACACAGAATAGAAAGGTAATGACTTTTGCTCGCATTTGTGTTGAGATTGATTTGAGTAACCCTCTTCCAGACTCTTTGGAAATTCATGTGGGTACATCTTCTTGGATGCAACAGGTTGATTATGAGAGACTACCTTTCCATTGCCGGTTGTGCCATGAATATGGTCATTTGCAACGAAGATGTCCTAGGAACAGATCTTTTGAATCTCATCCTACTCAACCTCTTCACAATCCTCCTAAGGTTGACAAAGGCAAGGCTCCCATTCTTGGTGAAGTTGTAGCTAAAGAGGATTTCACTCCTGTTAAGTCCTATAATAGGAATCGTGGACAAAAGAGGACTTTTAAGGAGAGGCGGGAAGTGGACACTTTAAATCGATTTGATGTGTTGGATGACCTTAGCCAGTAGGAGGTGAATCCAGGTATGATGGCTCTAGATCAAGGTGTCTTGGAGGTGGTTCAAGAGGGCAATATTTTTGACAATCCTCGGAATAGACAGAAATTTGGTGCATTTCAAATGGATATTGATCTTAGTATGGTGGATTCAACGGTTCTTGAGGCCCTTGTAGCTATGGAAAAGATTGAGGGGGAGATCTCTCTTCCATTGGTGAAGATGGGGTTTGATTCGGAAAAAAGAAACGAGGCTTCTCCTTCTTTGGGGCTTCACCAAAAAAATCTTAAGGGGCTCTTAAGAAGGCTTCCAAGGCCGAGAGAAAGGACTTAGAGAAAATTAAGATAATGGGGGAAACGTTGGTGGAGTCGGGATCTATTAAGACTCTTGATTCACACTTTTCCAACCCTCAGAAATGATTATCCTCTCATGGAATTTAAGGGGCTTGAACAGTGGCCCTTGACAATTTGTTCGGAATTTGGTGAGAAATCATTCTCTTGATGTGCTTTTCATAAAGGAAATTAAGTTGTCTGTAGAGAATATGTGTGGATTGGTGCCTAAACTTTGGGGGCGTGGGCAATGCCAGTGCATTGGTGCCCAAGGTAATGCAGGGGGTTTGGCTTGTTTCTGGAATCCATTGAAGATTTGCCCTCTTTGGTGGATGTCATGTAAGTCTTCTACTTTTGTGGTTGCTTCGAGCCTGGAAACTAGAGAAAATATTCTTTCTAATATCTATGCTCCTATTGATTTGCCTGGTAAGCAATGCCTCTGGTCTCATATCCGGTTTATTCAGAGTTCTATTCCTCTTTATCCTTTGATTATTGCAGGTGATTTCAATGCCATTATTGATCTGGAAGAAAAGAGGGGGGGAATTTTGAGGCTGGAGCCTTCTACTTTTCTTTTTCGTGATAATATTTTTGCCTTGAATCTTGTTGACATTAAACCTAGTAATGGTCAATTTACTTGGAACAATAGGAGACTTGGGGAGGATTGTATTGTTGAGAGGCTTGATAGGTTCTTAGTGTCTTGTTTCTGGATTGGTGGAGCTTGGTCTATTTGTTCTGAGATTTTGGAATAGAGGGGTTCAAATGATCAGCCTATTAAGTTATCCGCTTTATCGACTTGTGTTGCTCGATCTCCCTCTTTCAAGTTTCAACTTATGTGGCTGTGAGATCCCTCTCTGCAGGATCATGTTGCTAAGTGGTGGCATTTGGGTAGACCTGCTTTTGGCACTGCTATGTATTCTTTTGCCAAGCAGCTACAGTATGTGAAGTACTAGCTCAAAAAGTGGAACAGGCAATGTTTCGGTAACATCTTCCATGCTAAGGTTGTTGCTCAAGCTAGTTTGGATGCTATCACCCGTGAGATTAGGGAGTTTGGCTTTTCTGAGGACTCTCTCAAGGAGGAGGCAAGGGCTTTGAAAGTACTGGAGGAGTGTGAGTTGCATGAGGAGATTTACTGGAGAAGGCTTGGGTTGAATGGTTACAAGAGGGGGACAAAAAACACTGCCTTTTTAACTCTATGAAGGCTAGGAGACATGGTAATTCAATCTCTTTTCCTATGAATCCCAAGGGTGAGCATCTATCCTCTTTGGGCGATATTTCCAAAGAAGCTTCGCAGTACTTTGCATCCTTGTTTAGGGAGGACTCTTTGGATGTGTTGGCGGATGAAAATCATGTTTTGTCCTGTATCCCTTCTTTGGTTGCTATGGAAATGAATGAGCACCTCTTGGGTTGTATTTCTTTGGAGGAATTGTAGGCCATTATCTTTCAGATGAAGAAAGGGAAAGCCCCTGGCCCTGATGGCTTTTCAGAATTCTTTCAAGAATTTTGGGACATCATAAATCTGGATTTATTAGAGGTGGTTTGTGATCTCAGAGGAACGAGCAAATGTTGAGGGCTATGAATTCCACTTTTCTTGCCCTCATCCCTAAATGTGATGGGGTGGATAGGTTGAGTTTGTTTCGGCCCATTACTCTTTGCAATGTGGTCTATAAAATTATTTCCAAGTGGATTGCTGAGAGGTTGAAGCGGAGGATTAGCAGGCTTATTTCTGCGGAACAAGGAGGTTTTGTGGCGAATAGGCAAATCTTGGATGGTGTGGTCATTTCCACCAAAACTATTCACTCCATGGCGACCTCTAAAGAAAAAGCTATGTTCATCAAGCTGGATATGGCTAAGGCTTATGATAGAGTTAAGTGGTCCTTTTTGCGTAAAGTGTTTATTGCTTTTGGTTTTGTTGAATGGGTTATGTGGGTTATGAGTTGCATCACGACCACTTCTATTTTGGTATTTATTAATGGGGAACCGTCTTCCTTGTTTGGGGCCTCCAGAGGTCTTCGTCAAGGGGATTCTCTTTCTCCTTATTCATTCTTTTGGCTGAAAGTTTGGGGAGAGTTATTAAGAGCAATGTGGTGCAAGGTCTTACACAAGGTTGTGTTTGGGGCAATGGTTTACCTCCTCAATCACACCTGCAATTTGTTGATGATACTACTTTGATGGGCATGGCCAAGGTCAGAGAGGCCACTAATTTGTGCAAGGCTTTGGACATTTATCTTGCTGCTTTTGGGCAGAGATGATTAATGAGGGTCAATCTTCCATTTTCTTCTTTAATACTTCGAGGCTCATTCAACAGCGGATTGCTAGTATTTTGAGGTTTCAAATTGGTTCTTTGCCTTCAAATTATCTCGGCATTCCTATCTCTTCTAGTACCCTCCCTAGGGACTCTTCGCATCATAGCTCGCAGACTCTGTTGGACTCGCTGCGGACTCGGCGGACTCGAGAGTCCATGGCTGAGCCGAGTCGACTCGCCACGGACTCGGGAGTCAAGTCCAGGAGATTCCTAGGTCGGACTCGGGAACCCCGACCTAGGACTCTCCTTGGCGGTTGGGAGTCAAAAAGGGCTTAAAACCCATGTTTCTTTTATTTTTTCTTTCATTTTAACACTCTAGTTTGTCAAATACAGGTCTGCAAGTTGAAGTGGGGTTGAAATAAGCCAAGAGGATGAGCTAAGAAGATCACAATAGAGCCAAGTAAGTGATTTAACAAGTCTTTGTTTTTGTTTTCTTGAATTCAAAATCAAAAAAAATAAGGGGAAATGCTACCAAATTTTTTTCTATTTCCCTTAATAGCCTAATTCCTACTATTTCTAGCTTGGTTTTGCATTCTTTTTTTTTGCACATGTTTGAATCACATTTATTTGTTGATATTTTACCAAACCCTTGCTGATTTTTTTTTTTTCATGTTGAACTTGAAACAACAATGTCATCTTCAAACCCAAAGGGAACGAAAAAAGACCCAGCATGGAAATATGGAATACCAGGAAATAAAAACGGTTAAGTGACATGTACCAAATGCAAGAAATGGATGACAGGAGGAATAAACAGATTAAAATACCACCTTGCAAGAATATCTGGGCAAAATGTGGAGGGATGCCCTAAGACTACTCTTGAGATTGTTAGAGAGATGAAGGCCTTTCTTGCTGATTATGAGATGAAAAAAGATGAAAGACAAAAAACAAAGGATGCACTAGCAACAGCGATGTGTGGATCCCCTTCTACAGCATCTATGCCCCATGGTACTCCAAGTCCAAGCATCCATGGTCCACTTTCATCTTTTGGTGAGAGTTCTGAGGGTTCTTTTTCTACTGCTAGTGTTGGCTAGGGTCCTTCATCAGGACCAAATTACTTTATTCCACATAATGTTCCAGGAGCACAACCTTCACTTGAAGGTACCAGTTGGAATAAGGAAAAACATCATGAAGCTAGGATGGCAGCAACAAACTTTTGGTACTACAATAATTTACCTTTCAATGTGGCAAGCAGCCCATGTTGGGAAGGTTTGGTAAATGCCCTTACAGTTGCAGGAAAGGGGTATAAGACCCCATCAACTAAAGATTTGAGTGGGCCATTGCTAGAGGAAGTTGTAAAGAATACACGGCTTGTGGTTGATGAGCAAAAGAAATTTTGGCAAAGAAAAGGTTGCAACATTTTATCTGATGGGTGGACAAATGGGCGAAATAGAACTCTCCTAAACTTTTTAGTGGCCTCTAATGGTGGATTGGTGTTCCTAAAATCAATAGATGTCTCCAATGAATTCAAAAATGTTGAGACTTTATCCAATTTATTAGATGGGGTGGTTCAGGAGGTTGGAGTTGATAATGTTGTCCAAATTATCACGGAAAACGCAGTTGCATATGTAGCTGCAGGTAGACTACTTATGGAGAGGTATCCCACAATTGCATGGTCTCCATGTGCTACACATTGCTTGGACCTGTTGCTAGAGGACATTGGGAAGATTTCATGGGTCAAAAGTGTGGTTGAAGATCCAAAAAGTGTTACAAAATTTATCTACAACCATACTTGGGTGCTTTCTTTGATGAGGAAATTCATAAATGGCAAGGACCTCGTGCAACCTAGAGTGACACAATTTGCTAGCCACTTCCTCACATTGCAAAGCATTCTTGGTGCCATTGGTCATCTCAAGCAAATGTTTGTGTCTGATGCTTGGAAGTGTTAGTTTTTATGATCAGATATCTTAAAACAGAAAGTACTTAGAAAATGCAGCACATAAGACAAATAACACAGCAAGGTACCCTAGGAAAACCCTCCAACCTGAGGGAGAAAAACCCAGCCAATATATCTCTTATATATTGATTCAAATAAGAGCATAAATCTGCTTAAAACTCAGGCACAATACAATGCCAAATTGATACAATGAATAAGAGCACCTCTCTAAGATGCAATACACAAGTGAATATATAAATCTCCTTGAAGTCGATCTGCTGCTTTAAAATGACAAACTACTGTTACAGAATGAACTACTGCTACAGAATGAACTTCTTATAGAATGCGAATTAGTAATTAACTTGATTGCTTGTCAAATGAATGAACCGCACCTTGTACTTATACACTCATCCATGAAGGGATGCGTCTTCTCCCACAAAAGGTCGGCCTCCAAAGTAAAAGACGTGACTTGGTAGAAATTGTGCCTCTTAATGGTCGACCTCAAATAATAAATAAAAATTATTAATTAATTATTAAATCATATAAATGATGTTTGATGAGGCGCCTCCTCATAAATAATCGAACTTGAATAAATTAAATAGCCTTCAGGCTACAATTTAATTTATTTCTTCTAGGAAGTAATTCGACATAGCTGTATACATCAACACTCCCTCTCAGCTAGGGAGAAATACTTCCTACAGTTACAAGACATATCACCTCATCGTGATGTCGATCAACATGGCTACACCCATGTGAGTAAGAGCTTATCACCTCATCATGAATGCATATCACCTCATCGTGATATCAACCATTATGGCTACCTCCATAGATGGTAAGTACAAGTGCTCATCACTCAATGTGATGTTGTCACCTCACCGTGACGTTCACCATGGCTCTCCCAGAGGATGAAACACAAGTACAAATGAATCATCACGGACTCCCTCACGTGATGTTGTCATGGAGTCACACACATGACATCCACCATGGCTCTCCCAAAGGGTGGAAACAAGGGCTTTCACCTCAAATCTCAAAGAGAAATGCATTATCAAGGGCTTGCACCTCAAATCTCTCTCAATAGAGAAATGCATTAAAAGAGGATCACTGATACTGAGACTCCTTCTCAGCTAGGGCTTGATTCTCCACCATACCAAGCTTATCTCGAAAGTACACAAACTTTATCCTGGAGAGAGGCTTGGTGAGAATGTCTATCGTCTGCTCATCAGTGTTGATATACCTCAACTAAATTGCTTTCCTCAATACCATATCTCTGATATAGTGGTATGCTTAGTTCTATCATGAAACACTAGAATGACAGAAAGTTTCTCAAAGCTTTGCTTATCACAATGGATGACAGTCGGCTCCAATGATTGTCAAACAATCCTGCAAGGAGCTTCCGAAGCCACACTGCTTCTTGAGCTGCCACACAAGTTGTAATGTACTCGGCCTCTGTTGTACTCGATGCCACAGAAGATTGCTTCCTACTACACCAGGAGATCATCGCAGACCCCAAACTGAAACAACATCCAGAGGAACTCTTTCGATTAGCAACACAACCATCTTCTTTAGGTTCAATAGGCTTCCTCTGAATCTTCAAGCACTTGCATCAACCTCCTGACCTCATCGTCCAAGATTTGCCTGCAATGCTTGCCTTAGAGAAATGGTTACCAGCGCACACCTCTGTAGAGAATCAGGGCTGTCCTCTTCAACCTCATCCCAGATCACACTATTCTGAATAGGTTTGCGGAGCTACCAATGTTAAATCCAGGTTAACTGACTTGAGCAATTTCGATCTCAATTGTTGAAGAGGTACTTCAAGGATTTAGCATCTGGCCTTGCAACACTACAACCCTTTCTTATTCTCAGTGAAACATAGAACTCCCTCTGAAGGTTAATTCTTCCTCTTCAAAGAGATGTCTTCAGCCATTCACTCAGTCTCATGGCTGCAAGCAGTGTCTCCATTCTTCAACCTACAGGATGCATCAAGCTCTTCTTGAAAGCAATCTCTTACGCTTCTTGATCCATCCTGAAAGCATTAAGAAGAGATTACTAATAGTTCATGGAACTCAACTATCTCGAACAAAAGTACCATTGCTAGAAGCATACATGATTGACTATCTCAATGCTATAGCATGAATTAATAACTACATAACAATTCATGAGCATTATTCAACCATGCAATACTTATCTCATTGAAATCAGAATCTCCTGAGTAACCCCAGATAATTAATTCATCATTCATCTTTGTTAATTCTGACATGTCTTCCTTCCATTTTCTCGGAAGAGCTAATCTTAGCATAACAAAAGACAATCTACACAAAATCATAGATCATGCATATAGAAAATCAATCATAATCGTAATTTTAGTTCTCCTTTTATTTTAGAGTCACACTCAGAAATTAGCATGATACAATTTGCAATGAATAATTCTTAATTCTAAAGAATCTTACCCCAGTGATCACTATTTATTGGTCACACATAATCCAAGCAAATAATGTCAGATTTGCACAACTCAGCAAACATAATTTTAGCCTAGAAGGGTGATTACAAACAAAACAAAGAATACTTATCTCTTTAAATATTCTGATGGGTGGACACAGCAAGATACGCTGCTCTTGCACTCAGATCAGTAAACAACCTTCATGGCTTGAACACAGGCCCATGACTTAGAATAGAAATTCCCTAGAATCATTTTGAGGAGAGATCTTATTCACATCCACAAATGAAGCATGTTGATTAGGCCTGGTTGGGCAATCCTTAGCATAGTGACCAAACTTGTCACAACGAAAACATTGGACTTTGGAGAAGTCCCTCTTCTTCTTGAACGTAGGAACACCATCAGCTTCTTTATCCCTATTCCTCTTGAAATATCCTTTCTTTCCACCTTTCCCTTTCTTCTTGAAGGATTGGGTGGAAAGTACATGAATTTCTTCATTTGTAGAGCTTTGACCAATACCTCTTGCAGCCAACCTCGACTCCTCTTGAATACAGTTTGCCCTCAACCGATCAAACTTAGGGAGTTTTGATCTTGCACTTATACCTTGAATGTAAGACTCCCAAGATGAAGGAAGACCATTAAGAGCCAACATGGTCAAATCCTTGTCATCAACAGCATGACCAATGGTAGAGAGTTGATCTCTCAATTCGGAAATCTTCATGAAGTAGGTGATGATAAATTCTCCTTCCGCCATCTTAACATGATGAAGTTGTTGCTTCAAGGCTAGAGCACGACTTGTGTTGTTGATCTTATACGTCTCCACCAAATTCTTAAGCATCTCTCTTGCTATCTTCAACGTAGAGATGATTGGAACAATATGGTCCTTTACGGAATCAACTAACATCTTCTTCGCCTTGATATCTTTCTTCTTCCATTGAATCTTTTCTTCCTCATCCGTAGGCTCGGTAGTTGTGCTCTCCACGAACTCTGCCAACTCACTTTCCTCCAAGGTGAGCATAATTTTGAATCTCCATGATGTGAAATTCGTTGCTCCCTCAAGTCTGTCCTCGATCTTGAGTCCGTTCACCATCTTAATGAAGGGATAGATGTGAACAAAGATGAGAAAGAGAATAAAGAGTATTGCTGCAATACTAAATCTGATCAAGATCTTCTTCAAACCCGCTCTGATACCATGTTAGTTTTTATGATCAGATATCTTAAAACAGAAAGTACTTAGAAAATGCAGCACATAAGACAAATAACACAGCAAGGTACCCTAGGAAAACCCTCCAACCTGAGGGAGAAAAACCCAGCCAATATATCTCTTATATATTGATTCAAATAAGCGCAGAAATCTGCTTACAACTCAGGCACAATACAATGCCAAATTGATACAATGAATAAGAGCACCTCTCTAAGATGCAATACACAAGTGAATATATAAATCTCCCTGAAGTCGATCTGCTGCTTCAAAATGACGAACTACTGTTACAAAATGAATTGATGCTACAGAATGAACTACTGCTACAGAATGAACTTCTAGAATGCGAATTAGTAATTAACTTGAGTGCTTATCAAATAAATGAACCGCACCTTGTATTTATACACTCATCCATGAAGGGATGCGTCTTCTCCCACAAAACGTCGGCCTCCAAAGTAAAAGACGTGACTTATTAAAAATTGTACCTCTTAATGGTCGGCCTCAAATAATAAATAAATATTATTTATTAATTATTAAATCATATAAATGATGTTTGATGAGGCGCCTCCTCATAAGTCATCGAACTTGAATAAATTAAATAGCCTTCAAGCTACGATTTAATTTATTTCTTCTAGGAAGTAATTTGACATAGTTGTGTACATCAACAAGAAGAAGTCCTCATTTTCCACTAGACCTGAAGGGGAGAGGATTGTTGCCATACTTTTTGATGAGACATTCATCAAAAATGGAGAGGAGTTGATGGGGGTAAGTAACAAACACAAAAAAAAATTATACATGATAATCTATTTACTGTTTTTATTTTTTGAGGGGTTAATTTTGTTATAATTTAACATTTGTTTTCATTTTTTTAGGTGACAAAACCTTTGGTGAGGGTTCTTCGTATGGTGGATGGAGAGGGCATGCCAATGGGTTTCATCTATGAGGTTGTGGATAGGGCCAAAGAGGCCATATCACGTTACTATGGCGACAACAAAAGGAAATATTAAATCATTTGGTGCATCATTGATCGAAGATGGACAAACCAACTCCACCAGTCGATTCATGCCTTTGCCTACTTTTTGAATCCGAAGTTCTACTTCTCGAACACATTTAAGGCGGATGAGGAGGTCATGGAAGGTCTTGTCACATGCATTGATAGGATGGTGCCTGATCGTGAGCTGAGAGATAAGGTGCTTGATGAGTTGGAGGTGAGATTTGTTACATCTTATTTATGAATTTGCAATGTTGAGCCTTGACTATCTATGAATTTTCTATATTTGATTTACTTTTTATTTTATCTATTCAAGGTCTACAAGGGTGCAAAGGGAAGGCTCTTTTCCTCCCAACAAACAATTGAAATGAGAGGAAAACAACAACCAGGTAAAAAATGAAATTAGAAACTTGATTCTAATTTCTTACATATAGATTTTATACTTTATAGTTTATTCTTATTTCTTAATACTTATATTTTTTAAACATGCTTTTGTAGATCGAGGGTGGGAGAACTATGGTGCTAGCACACCAAATCTTCAAAAGCTAGCCATACGTGTCTTGTCGCGGCCATGCAGTGCTTCTAGGTGTGAATGCAATTGGAGTTTATTTGAGAACAATCACACAAAGAAGAGAAATAGGTTGACTCAGCAGCACCTAAATGATTTAGCTTTTGTTCGGTACAACCTTCGCCTTTGAACTAGAAAGGTGGAGGGTGTTTCACATGAGTCCATCGACTTGGATGACATTGATCCATATGGTGAATGGATTGTTCATGAACAAAATGATGAGGCTGATGTCTTCCTTACTGATGAGGATCTTGCTGAATTAGAGAGAGCAACAGTAAAAGAAGCAGCAAGATTGGATGCCATGGAGGAGGACGAAGACACATTTGAATATCAAGAAACCACTGCTCAATCTCCTAGTCCTCGTTTGGATACTATAGCATGGGCGCCTTCTAGTTCTAGGCCTTCAAAATTAAGTACCATTGGGAGGGGAAAGAGGAAGATGTAGATTATATGTGGTTGTTAATGTGATCCTCTTTTTGACATGATTATATGTTAACATTTATAAATTTATGATGTTGTTATACATTGAAACTATGAGTATTTATAATTTTATATGACTATGAATGATGAAGTTTCAATTATTGAGTGTTTGATGATCATATGACATGTTTAATCTTTGAACTATGAGTGTTTTATAATCAAATTAGGCTCTTATGTTCCCTAAATGCATTAATTTCTTCATGTTTTTTTGTAAAACTATGGTTTTTTTTTTCTCGAGTCCTAGCCGAGTTTTTTCCCGAGTTCGTGCCGAGTCTCAAGTCTGAGTCATATTTTTGGGTTGCCAAGTCTGCATCGAGTCCAAGTTTTCCAACTATGCTTGGCATAATATTTTAGACAAGTTTCGTGCGAAGGTGTACCATTGGACTCACCAGTGGCTTTCTTTCGCTGGCCGAGTTCAGCTTCTTAAGTTGGTGGTGTAAGCTCTTCCCAATTATAATTGTATGCTACAGGTGGCTCCCATTGGATTTATTAAAGATTTGGACCCTCTGGCTAGGCAATTTTTATGGGTTGGTAGCTTGTCATCTTCTAAGTGGAGCCTTGCGAAGTGGGATATTGTTTGTAGTCTGAAGTAGTTTGGTGGTCTCAAGTTGCGACATTCCACTCTGACTATTTTGGCATTGCCTGCCAAGCTTTATTGGAGATGGTGTTTGGAACAAGATCATGTATGGGCCAGGATTATTTCTCACAAATATCTAAGTGCAATACCGAAGGAGGAGGTTCCTTGGTATCCGCTTGTGGGGAAAGGTTCTATGATTTGGGAAATGCTTAAAAAAGGTGTTAAGTTGATTAAGGAGGATTTGTTTTAGATAAGCAATAGGGGGTCTGAGGCTCTCTTCTGGTTTGACTCTTGGGATGGGTTTCTCCCTATCATGAGCAAGTATCCTAATCTGCAGGATCTTTGTCAGCACTTCTTGGAGGTTGGTTGGTTTCAGGTGGTTGATTTTAAGACTTCTTAGTGGGCATGTGGAGGTGTCTAGATGGAAGATGCCTAGCGAGTGGCCTATGGTTGGCTTGGAGAAGGATTGTGCTGAGCTTCAAAATATTCTTGCAAGTAGGCTGTGTAGCTCTCTTTGGGATAGGGATATTTTGGCTTTGAGTCTGAATCCTACGGGGGTTTTCATGGTGGCCAGTGGGTATCAAGAGTTGATTGCTTGAAAGTATGGTGGATTGGAAGTTCCTTGGTGGAAAAATGTTTGGAATAAGTTCTCCTGGCCCAAGTGTAATTATTTCCTGTGGACCTTAGCTTGGAACAGATGTTTGACTTGGGAAAATCTTTGGAAGCGAGGATTCCAGAGCCCATCTGTTTGTGTTTTTTGTGGGTGTAGTGAGGAGGATTCTTCCCACTTGTTCTTTCGTTGTCCTTTTTCTATGCTTATCTGGCATTTTTAGTGGGTTATCTGGAAACATCCTTGTTTTCATGCATCTTCTCTAGTTGAATTCTAGAATAGCCTGGGGAGACCTCCAACACAAGCCTCTTTCCTCCAGATTGTGTGGTGCATTGGCCCTACTTCCATCCTTTGGCAAATCTGGTTGGAAAGGAATAGCTAGATTTTTCGTGAGAATAAGTTGATGATTCAACAGGTTTGGTAGAGAATTGTTGGTATGATTTAGGAGACTATGGAAGCTAAATGTGAAGTGGCTTTTCATTTGGAAAGGAGTGATGATGAGATAGTGAATAGATTGGGCCTGCGGGGTTTGGCCTTCGACTACTTTTGTGTTCAAAGACGTAGGCATGCTAAAAAGAAGGTTTAGAGGGTTCAGAGTTGGTCTCCTCCTCCGGTGGATGTTTTGAAGATCAACACTGATGGTTCTTCGAGGGGTAATCCTAGGCCTGCTGGGATTGGTGGGGCTAGGAGAGATAGCTTGGATTCCGTTATTTTCCTATTCTCCATTCATAAAGGGCTACAAACCAACAATCTTATGGAGGGGTTTGCGATTCTTTGGGCTATTGAGCGTGCCTGCACTCTTGGTTGGCATAAGATTATTTGTGAATCAGATTCTCAAATCATTGTTAATTTGTTGAATGAGCAGAATTTGGAGGGGGTTAATTGGCAACTTGCTTCAATTGTTCAACATATTTTGCAGTTGTGTTCCATGTTGGAGGTGGTGTCTTTTACTCACATCCCTCAAGAATGGAATAGGTTTGCTGACTATTTGGCCAAATGGGCTTTTGAGCATGCTGGTGACTAGAAAATTGAGGGATCGGGGCAGTTAACCCCTAATTATTGCCAAGTTTTAGAGAAGATTATTTCAGAGGACATGGTTGGTTGATGTTGGTTGGTGGATGGTTATGCAGTGGTTTTGAGTCTTGGTTGGGTGTATGCTGGTTTGGTGATCCTTCTTATCTTTGGGTGCCTTTGTGGACCCTGATTTCTTTGTATTGGTGATTTCCTGATATTAATAAACTTTTACCCTCTTTATTCAAAAAAGATATGCAACATGATTCTCTGGAAAGTCACCAAGGCGATGAATAAGTCAAACAGCACCCAATTGTACACGTATACCCCATCCTCGACTACAAATGTTGTCTTTAGCTTGTCTTCCTCTGCAATACTTATCCGATTGTAGCTAGAGAATTCGTCCATGAACAAGTACATTTCATGTCCTACCACTTCCTTGAAGATTCTGTCGATGAAGGGGATTGAGAAGGGATTCTTGATCATCACTACATTCAAACTCCAAAAGTCTACACATCCGAATTTGCTCAAATTCCTTCTTTAGTGATATGATGTTTGGTGACACGCAATCGCTAACTTCGACTTTGAAGATGATACTCACTTCCAGCATTTTCTCAATCTCGTCTTGTACATTGGCGGTGTAATTTTTATTCATTTTGTAGGGTCTCTTCTATACGGGTTGTGCTCCCGATACGAGAGGGATCCTATGTATGCACAATTCTAGCAGTATCCCTTTGAGATCTTTATACATCCAAATGAATGCATATTTGTACTCCATGAATATCTTGAACGCTGTCACCTTCAGTACGGGATCCCAATCATCTTCGTCCAATATTGTCTTTGGTTTGTCTTCATCCCCCAAGTTCACCTTTTTCATCCTTGGTTCCTCATACTTGATTATTTTGTCTCGTTCACACTTGTGGGCTAGCATATCGTGCAGTTTTGCTACTCCCTCGTATTTTCCATACTCGATCGCAAATGTCTAGCTAGTTGTTCCCTTATCTTCTTCCTTGATCTCCTTGATCTGTAGCATGTTGCACTCCAAGTGGAACACCTTAGAGTCTTCCATCTGCCAATGGAATAGACCATTGAGAGAACTCGTCTCATCCTCTGAGCAACTCTCGAGGTCAAGTACCCCTTCGTCATTAGGTTCCATAAACTTTCTTCCTTCGTCTGCATCTAATTCTCCTCCATCGGACTCTAACTCAAAGGATGCCAACTCTTCGCTCACAACCGGGTTCTTCAGGTCGATGATGTACTTCCTCCCACCGCTCTCGATGAAGAGTGTTTCGTTTCCAATTGTGATCCTCCGTGGTGGCAATCAGCCACCCTCTCCCAAGTAGTGCATCGTACACTCTCTTTTGTAGTGGGATGACGACAAAGTTTAGCAGGAATTGTTGTGTACCACTTGTCCCTTTTTGTGCCATTAGTGTACTAAGAGGTTTGATGCCGTGTTGGTTAGCACCTACCAAGTGAAATGTTGGTGGCCAGAGAGTTGGTTTCCCCAAACACTTCCAAGTTTCCTCTGGTAGTACGTTTACTCCCAAGCCTCCATTGACAATGGTGTTTGTGAGTGTCTTCCCCATGATCTCCATTTGTACGATGGAAGGCTTCCTCTTGATTTTCACTATGAGTAGCATTGGGTTTGTGGCTTGTTTGCCTACCGCCTATGTCATACTTGGACAACCATAATGAGTTTGATTATCTTCGATGACATTGGTAATTGCTACTCTCAGTTGGGGCATTGTCTATAGGTTTGTTACCTTGCTAAGTACTGTTGTATGTAACAACTGTCATACTATGTTCTTCCCTGACTCCAACAGCAATAACGTACTAGTTGCTTCCTTGGAGGTTCTTCGTTCTTTGGCCATCATGTGTTCTACTTCTGCCCTGGCCTCTTGGAGTCTCTCTTTCTTCATACAAGGGTTGGGGTAAATAGCTTTCTTCGTTTGTGCTCTGGTAATTGCCAAAACCTCCTTATCTACTTCCAGCATGTTTATACCTTTTTGTTTTTAGTCAATATCTTTGTGATCACCCAGTCCACAACATTTGCATAATCTTCCTCCCATACCTTGGTTATTCTAGCATTCCTTGGCAAAGTGACCCCATTCGTTGCACTTTTTGGACTGTATCATAGGTCTACCTTTGGCATCGTACTGTATTCTACTGCTCGGTCCACTATTGTTGAACTGATTGTTGTTGCCTCTTCTATTACGGTATCCTCCAAGGGATGCATTGGTATTGTTTTGGAGTTTCGGAGGTGTGGTCAAAGGGGTTAACTATTCCCCTTTTGTGAAGACACTTGTGTGCTTCTTGTCTTCAAATTGTATGTGCACTCCTTAATAGTGTCCCATGACTTGATAGATGTGACAAAATAGTTTCTTTGGGCAATTTGCCTTGGTATGACCTTATGTCTTGCATTCGGTACACCACAGTTCTTTGGATTCTTTGAATTTTCCTTTTTCGCCTTCAATTCTTTCATCATTCTCATCATGTCTCGCCTTAAGGCTTGTACTATTTTTTATTCTTAATCGCTACTCTCCTATGTACTGTCATTGTCATATGTCCTATTTTTGAGAGGATGTTTTATTTTCGCTCTCGATGTCCATCACCCGATTGTAAGCATTAGCATACGATGATGGAGGTACTACCTTTATTTTCTTCCTCAACAAGGGAATTAGCCCTTCAATGAACCACCGCTTCTTCAGTCCGTCCGTCGGTTGGTGCTCTAGCTTTACCAATAATTCCTTGAGCCTACGATTGTAAGCTCGTACGTTTTCATGTTTTCCCTATTTCGTGTTGTATATTTCGGCTATGATCTCATTATCGTCTCTCAAAAGCTTGAATTCTTCCTGGAATGCTCTTTTTAGTGCATTCCATGTGGCTTTATGTGTTGCTTCTAGTTCTATATACCAGTCAATCGCTATGCCTCTAAGAGTTGTTGGGAATGATTTTAGCCAGTAATTTGTCTTCTTGCCCATTTTCCACTCATATGGTTTCACAAGTTTTACAGTCTCACTGGATCCTTTGACCCGTTCCCCATGAACTTTGGCAATTTGTGCCTTTCCACACTCGAACTAACTAGCGCAGTCACCATTTTCCTCCCCCAATGTTCTCCCCATGTGTTGGACCTGTTTGGACTGTTTCGCTCAATATGTTCCAGTGCCTCTCTTGCACTCACGGCCACGTACGAGTCCTCCACTCGTCCACCCTCAACGTCCTCTACATTCCAATTATCCTCAAGGTCATTCCTACACTCCCTCCATCCAAGGGTATTTGGTTCGAATCCTCCAATTCTCAATTCTTCTCCTGATATTGATAACTCTCGGATGCGACGTATGTTATTTTCGATTTCTTTCTTTAGTTCATTTTCATAGTCTTTTTCTTCTTCGTCATCCGATAATGTTGCTACGACCGCTTGTCGTGTTTCATAGGCATGGTTTTGGTTTGTTTCTTCGGCAAGGTCTTGGTTTGTTTCTTCAGCGATTTTTCTCAATCGTCTTCGTCATTCTTCTTGTTCCTTTACTCTCAGGTATCTTTGTACCTGTTCTTTTGATAATTCCTGACCACTTGGGATTCAGTTCTTGTCTTTATTTGGTCGTACAAGCATTAATTTCCGAAAGTACACCTACGACTTGTGTCATGCACTTTCTCCTCCCATTTGTTTTGCTCTTTGTATTGTTGTAGTATTTGTTGTCATCTTTACTCTCATTCCTTGTCAGCCTGAAGATCCTAGAGTATGATGTAGTGTCATGTGATCAATCTCGACAATCTATCGAGAAGGCGGTTGACCTCTGGATTCACAGTGAGATTATCCCAAATGACTTCCTAAGGGACCTCTCGCCTGAGAGCCTCCCTCCATACGTGTTCCTTCAACGAGATATCCCTCAAGTTGATGAGATCTTTTATCAACGCGTCTTCTCTTTCTTTGTTGTCTTGTAGAAGTTCATCAACTAGCTAACCCAATATGACGCCATTATTCTTGTCTATGTTTGGTATCTCGCTAGATTTTGTATTGGCAATGGCACCAAATGTTTACTCACAGAAGTAACTTGACTGAATGGCACAAAGTAAACGAGAATAGAAAACATATCAAGTACTTAACAATACATATGTACAAAACAGAGTTGTATTCTCATTCATTGAATAGACAATAAGTACAATATCCAGAAAGCTTGTGGTGTCCTCGACTACAAGTAAATTATGACATATATAGTTGCAGACGTCGGTTGAGGACACCAACCGTCGATAACCACCCGATACAACTAATCCATGGTTGGGGACTGATTCCCGATACAACACATTAATTACCATTTGCTGCATACAATAACATTTATTTATATATTTATTTATTTGGCCAACTAAAACAGAATTAATTACTTACAGCCGACTACATTCATCACCTTTTGTGGATGTAATGAGGATACATATAAACCCTCATGTTCACTATCCTTCACATCTACATGCTTTCATCATAACACATCCTACAATTGTACCTAGGTCTACAATCAAATTCAGTCACATTTTAGCATAGGTATGGGAAAATATGAACATTTTCCAAAGATTTTCATCTTTCTTCCCTTCATTCCATCTTTGGAATGGGAATTCAAAAGATATACAACATAGGGGGGCTTCTTCCAAAAGCAACATGCCTTGTTCAACGCAAAGGGACCTACTTCAACACTCTATGAGACTATCTGCTTCAACCTTCTTCACCTTCTATAGCATGGGAAGTTGTTCGTTGGGGAGCATCTCTTTGGGGAGAAATGCATTTTTGTACATGGGTACCTAATCCATAAAACTAGGTTGATAACCCCAGTAGTGCACTAGCAATGGATATTTAAAACTAGATCATCTCCTAGTATTCTTCTTAATGTTATCCTATCAGTAATTAACTTATAACAAAATATGAAATAACGGAAGGAATAGGCAATAATAAAACAAAGCACAAAACACATGACATTGAGGTTCCTCTAGAGAAAACCAATTGAGTGAAAATCTCTAGGAAGGGTATGCGATTAGCATCCCATTATTAATTTGAGTGTTGTTACAAGAGATAAAATGTCAATAATGGCCTACACAAAGCTGTCCTAGCTATGCACAATCTCCTATATCTGTTCTCTGCAACTATTCAACAACTCTCTCTCTCACACATCAATATGAGAATATCTTCTAGAGCTATCTAGTTACCTATCTACCCTACTATTGCCTTTCTCCATACCTCACATTCCCCTTTTTCCAAGAAGGGTTGACAGTTATCTTGGGATGACAATGGCTACCATTTAAACTTCCTCTTTGAGGAAGATGGACGATTGCCTTCCAAGCCAATGGCCATCCATGTAACCTCCATTAATCTATCTACCAAGATCCATATGACCGGCAAATATAGAATGTCCACTCAGCCCATGTGGGGACTAACTGAAATAGTCACCAACATATCATAACAGCCCTACCATTGTGGTCAAAGGAGATACCACTACCAAGAGAGAAAGTCCCAATTGTCACAACCTAGGAAAAATAATCAGCCTGCCAGACTTACACAAGGTGGCATCTGTCCTAGTTAGCATCACCCAACAACTAAGAGGACACACACAGCCAACATCGAGTCACCTATGCAAGGCACATTGCCTCTATTCATTCTCCTACCCAAAATGAGCGCCCAACTTCTACAACTCATGTAGAACCGGTCCACAACCATGAAGATATGCATGGGTTCACTTCATATGCAGTACGATAGTGTTTTAAACTACCATCAAGTTGTTTATAGCGTTGATATCCAAACATACTCTTGTTGTCCTACCTACCATTCTGAGTCCTATAGAATTTCTAAAAGCAATAGAAATCACCCCCATGAACATTTCTATTAGAAGCCAATGCTCCCAATTGCTCTCCTCAAGGATCTTATGCTAATTGGATGTCATGTGAATGTCTATCACAGCCAACTCAACAACTATAGCAATTAACTATTGTAGCAAACTGTTGCTAGCCTGTAGCAGTCTATTAAGACCTGCAACAAGCTATACCATACTTGTAGCAGCTTTGTGTTCCCCTGTAGCATTGTTACAGGCAACCTACACCTTGCCACGAGGGTATTTCTAGTCTCCTATAGAAGTGTTCAACTAGAATACCACCAAATCCGAAATTTGGATCAGTACCTAATATGGCCTTATTGTCAAGACCCATCCTTTTCACCAACCTAAGTTGTGCTTAAGGGAGGTGTTAATGTAAATAATACATTATTACACCTTAGGTTATATTCACCTTGTTTAGGTGGATATTATAGATATTATAGAGATTATCCATAACTATTATCTATATATTTTAGATAATAATGAGGATACCTTTGTTTTATTTCCTAATTTTCTCTACATAGGCTTTTGGGAAAAAAACTTGCTTTATTTCTTTATTTTCACAAGATTGTTTTGCAAGAACCATGTCAGTTTTAAGAGACTGAGTTGTCTAATCTCCTCTTGTACTCTCTATAGAATTCAATTTCATTGCATTTTATAGAAGCACATGAAGCTCTAATTTTACAATGTTGATGAATAGAATTCTGCTTTGTTCTTTCTCAAATATGTAAGTCTTGATTCATGCACTAGGCAGATTTACTCTAAATATGTTATCGTTCCTTGGATTTATTTTGTTCAAGATGTCATAAATCTTAAATAGTATCAGAACATCTTTGCAGCCATCCTGCAAGAACTTTGAGCCATAATCTTACACAACTATCCTCTCCAAAAATAAATTGATGAAAAAATTAACAAGTTTAAGAAAAGATTTATGATTCTCAACTTTAGCTAGTAGTTAATTCTTATATCACTGCTGCTATCAATGTTTTAGCCACCTCCTTGAATGCTAGAAGTATTGTGGCAAGCCCTTTGTGAGATCATGGGAGCTCAACGTAGCTTTGTACAGCTGCTCCACCCAGTTACTAGAGCTTACAAACTGCATTGACTGTCTGTGCATCTATAATAAGTTACCTGTGACCAAAACTTTCTTGAGAGTGAAAACTTAGGATACAACCTCATGTAGTTAGATTGACAGGTATATGCAAGGAATCCTAGCCTGCTTCCCAAAGGTTAAGGGAAAGAATTTTGCTATCAACTTGTTTGAATGCAAGGACATTTCAAAAGATAGATCAGCAATCAATTTGTATATCAAATATAGACCATGACTAATGTCAAAAGGGATATCAACGGCAGTCCACACTAGGGTGCAGCTAAGGAAATATAGCCTATAAAACTAGTCAGATAAGAGTTGTTCAAGGAACAAGTAACAAAACCAGAGTAACGAGACTCACTTGGACTTGCCAAAACTAAATGAGTCCGAGGTGAGTCAAGCTTGCCATGTCTAGGGGGGGCCGGACTCCAACTCAGTCGATTTTTTTGCAGACTCGCAGAGTCCAAAGACTCACCAGACTCGCCGAGTCTAAGAGAGTCTTGATGCCTAGAATCTGCCATGCAGCTGAGTGTTAAAAAGTCAAAAAAAACATAAAAATAATTGTTTTAAGTTGCTTTTTTTTAGTTATATTTGCTCCTCTACCCTAAAAGCAATATCATTTCATTTTGAAGGCAAAGTAGAAGGAGAAAAGAGAGTTGTGAGCAAAATTTAGAGTGCATTGTAGAGCAACCAGCAAGGAGGTAGAGCAAAAATCCATTGTTGAATCGCATTTGGGAAGCTTCGTAAATACGTTTGATGCATCAAGAGGTGTCTACCAACGATTGGAAGGAGTTCTCTATTCATTTCAAGTTTGATTTAAGAGGTAAGCTTGAATTTTGAAGGTCTTTTTGTGTTTTTTTACCAAAAATTGCATTTTTCTTTACATTTCATTTCTTCTTTCTATTTTATTCTACTAGATCAAAGAAAGAACCCTAGGTGTGTTTGAATTTTTTTTGAACAAACCCTAGGTGTTTTTTGTAAAAAAAAAAATCTAATTTTATTGTTGCAAACCCTACATCTTTTGTATTAGTTTAATAATTATAAATCACAATTCAGAAATGTTAATTTTTTTGTATTTATATGTTATTGCAGCAGCCTTGAGATTTTCAAATCATCTTTATCACGATGTCCAAAACCCCAATTAGAAGGGACCCATGTTGGAAACATGCTGAACTTTTCCCCTTGGGCAAAAGAAAGGAGAGGTAAAATGTTCTTATTGCAAAACAATTTATAATGGAGGAGGCATTAATAGATTGAAATACCATCTTGCACATATACCAGCCCATGATGTTGTGCCATGCCCACAACTCACAAGTACCTTCTGAGGTTATTTGTGAGGTGCAAGTGCAACTAGAAACATTTGAGCTACAAAAAGAAGTGAAAAAGAGGCAAAGAAAGGAGATTGCAGGCATTGGTGGTAGTGGAGAGTCTTCTTCCATGCCTCCATTTCGTCCTTTTTTAAGTGTTGGTCCTAGTAGTGCTAATGTTGGTGGCATTGTTGGTGTTGGTGTTGGTGCTAGTGCTAGTGCCAGTGGCGGTGGTAGTGTTAGCATTGGGCCTAGAGTTCGTAAATCTAGGATAAATTCATATCTTTTGCCACACACTACTCCAGGTTCCCAATTGTCAATTGAGTGCATGGGTTGGAACAAGGACATACATGATGTAACTAGACGTGCAATTGGAGACTTTTGGTACTATCGCACCATTCCATTCCATGCAGCCAGGTAATTCCTTTTTGTTTGATTGTTTAAAAATTTATAGCTTGATTCTTTGTCTCTTGAATTTTTATATTTAGAGCTATGTCGAATTCAAATTCAAACTCTCCATTTTACAATACTTATTTTATTTTATTTATTTGTAATATGTGTTAGGTCTGCTTATTGGCAAAATATGGTTGACGCCATTCATGTTTGTGGGGTGGGGTTCAAAGCCCCTAGTGAAGATGACATAAAGGGTCCAATTTCAACACAAAAGGTGGCTGATGTAAAAGTCACAATAGAGGAGCAACAATTGATATGGAGGAGGAAGGGTTGCACCATCATGACTGATGGTTGGACTGATAGAAGAAATAGGACATTGCTGAATTTTCTTGTTTCTTCCTCAGGTGATTGTACTTCCTACAATGCATTGATTTAGTGATTAATATTTTTAATTTATGCTTTATTGAATCATTGATTTTGTTTCCTTTTCAGGTGGTACCTTATTCATTAAATCAATTGATGCTTCAAGACATGCAAAAAAATGCCACATTCCTTTGTGAAGCTTTAGAGGAGGTCCTAGAGGAGGTGGGTGAGGAGAATGTGGTGCAAGTGGTGACGGATAATGCAGCAAATTATGTTGTTGCAGGTAGACTATTGATGGAGAGACACCCATCATTATTTTGGAATCCATGTGTTGCCCATCGCCTTGACCTCATATTGGAGGATTTTGGCAAGCTTTCGTGGATCAAAACATGTGTGGAGTTAGTCAAAAACATTTGTAAATTCGTATACAATCACACATGGGTCCTCAACCTAATGAGGCAATACACGAGGTAGAAGGAGTTATCTCATCCTAACATAACCCGATTTGCAACAAATTTCATCACATTACAATCCTTGCTTCGGTCAAAGGGAACTTTGAGGCACATGTTTGTTAGTGAGGAGTGGACTTCCTCATCCTATGCTAAGACCACTACAAGGGTTGATGTGGCAAATTGCATGTTTGATGAACCAGGCTTTTGGGTACCTACTGCAGAGATTGTAAAGGTAAATGAAAATCTAATTCTACATTATGTTTTAATTTTTATTCATATTTTTCTTTTATTTGCTTATTTTTGTTCACACTTAAGTTAATGTTTCACAATAATTGCAGTTCACTGAGCCTTGGGTAGTTCTTCTACGAGTTGTTGATTGGGAGAAACCCGCAATGGGCTACATACATGAGGGCATGGATAGGGCCAAGGAGGTCATTAGATCCATCTATGCGGGAGTTGAGGGTAAGTATCATCCCATTTGGGCCATTTGGGCCATTTGGGAGATCATTTATAGGTGATGGAACCTCCAACTTCACAAGCCCTTACACGCAATAGCTTATTACCTCAATCCGGCATTCCAATACCGCCCTAATTTCAAGGCGGATGAGGAGGTTCTAAATGGGCTCTACTCAGTGATAGAGCGGATGTCGCCTAGTGTTACAACACAGATAGTCAATGAGATCAAGACCTTTAGACTTGCACAAGGATAGCTCTTTTCTCGTGACGTGCAAAGATAATCGGACGACATTGCAGCTAGGTAAAAATATATTAAGGGCATAATTTAAGCTTTAAAATGTAACAAACTTTTCCTCTTTTTATATTATTATTAAATGTTGAAACTTAAAGTTGGATAATGAGATTGATTTTTTTCATTTTCTCATCTCAAATAGATGGTGGGATATGTTTGGTGATAAGGTACCAAATCTTCAAAGGATTGCAATTCGCACATTGAGCCAACCATGCAATACTTCAGGTTGTGAGCGCAATTGGAGTATGTTTGAGCACACACTCCAAGAAGCGCAATAGATTGTCTATGGAGAGGTTGAATGATCTAGTCTATGTTCATTACAACCTTCGTCTTCACCACAGGCAGATTTTGGGCATTGATTCCACCCCCATCACACTAGAGGAGGTCGATCCACAATTTGAGTGGATCACTGAGGCTGGGGATCCTATCTTTAGCGATGAGGACCTCGATTGAGTTGACCAGGCAGATAGAGAGGAAGAGGTTGTAGCCATGGCAGAGGAGGAAGATAGAGCACAAGCAGACACAGCTGATGTTGGTGTGGATGGCATGGAGAAAGAGGCAAAGATTATGGGTGCAACATCATCCAGGACCTACCTTAGATGCCTTCGTAGGAAGGATGTAGGCTCCTCTGAGCCATAGACTTCTCGTTTTACTTTTGATATTTGTTTGGAACTTTTGATGCCATGGATTTCATATTCCATGAGTTTTGTATACATTTGACAATATTTATAATTTTATATATCTAAGTGTGTTATTAATATTTCCTTCAGCTACAATTTGCGTTTGTACTTATGTGATCAATGTATTCTTGTGTATGTGATCAAATCAGCTTCTATTTGATGATGTTATTGTGTCTTTAAGGTTTATTTATAGGGTGCTTGAAACAAGTTTTAAATCCTTGAAATCTCTGAATTTCTTGGGTTTTTCAATTTGCTGAGTTTTTGCGCCAAGTCCAAGTCCGAGTCCAAAATCAGCTTGCCGAGTCCAAGGCGAGTCCAAGTCTCGTAACTATGGACAAAACAGCAAGGCAATGTAATGAGATAAGAATATTATAGGCTATAGAACTGTAAGAAGAAAATGAGCCACTGCAAGATGCACCAATCAAACCATCTAAAGGATTTCAGTTCTTCAGAAGATTAGATATCAGAACCTGAAATGTTTGTTAACTGTAGAAATTGTTTGGAAAATCTTAGACACAGTTTTTTCCAGTAAGAAAGGATAAACATACATTCGTTGATATTAGGTTGTATCAAAAAGACTCACAACTAATACTCTGCCTCTGTGCTATAACTTTTGTTTACAAAAATAACTAACCCATTCAATCAGCAGTAAAAATCAAGCAAGTAGACAAAAGAAAATCATTTCATGAGCTATTTGAAATGTGTTTCTCATGAAAACATTTCATTTACCTTCTATATGATGGAAATATCCAGTCCGAACAAAATATGCTGCCCTTTCATGCAGAGACTTAAAAGAAGCGGATTTTAAGGTATAATTTGAGTTGCTTTCAGCCATATGAATTGTATCAGTGCCCTGGATACTGTAAGGAGATTCACCCAATGACCAAGTATTTTGGGAATATTGAATGTGAAGATTGGAATTTTGTTTGTGGAAATATCCAGGTCCATCTGAACTACCACTGTTGCCATGAGGAGATACATAGGGTACTTGCACCAATGAAGAGGAATCGGGCTCTTTTAACTCCCCCTCAAGACTTACAGCACCATCTATGTGCGTCCTCTTCTTTTCTGCACTTTCTGTGATGTGAATTCCCTCTGGCTCTGTCAAAAGTTGAGCTATAGCCTTATACCCTCTGCGTCTAACAGCATTTGCAAGATCCTTTCTGTACCACATTCCAAGTTGAGAATAAATAAATATTATGGTTCAGAATAAGTTTAAGATAATTCAGTCCCATGCATATCCAATTATCAACTACCAAAAAAGCTGTTGGTTTAACAGTGATTAACCTATTGTTCACAGTAGATTATATAAGCTATTGAAATAATATTTGAATTCTAATGTATGTGAAATTAAATGTAGCATGTATTAAGAGATCAACTCTTAGGAGAGGAAGATAGCAGCCTCAGAAAAATGGTGAACTTAAGGTAAGTTCTATACAGGAAAAACTTCCCATGATGCAACTGGAACATCTAATCAAAAATACTGTAAATTCTAGAGTGAAAGTTCAACAAACTGATTTAGAAGTACCACATGAGTCCAAACCCTAACTAGATGCACTACATTGAAAATAATCAGAGTCTGCTTATAATAAACAACATAAGAGGCAGATAACACAGTGCAAAAAAGATGGATTGCCCAAAGCAAATCATAAAAACCACATTTGGAAGTTCTGTATGCTTGACAATCATAATTTTTTTAGGTTTACAATCATGGGGTACAAGAGTAAATTTTCAACAAGTTTCTAAATCTTTGTGCTGGACTAAAATTTTGAAATGAATCAGAGTCCACTCATAACAAACACCACAAGAGGGAGATAACACTATACAATGAAGATGAACTGTCCAAAGAAAACTATAAAAACTGTCTGGAAGTTCTATATGCTTGACAATCATAAATGTTATATGATTACAAATATGCAATCATAGGGTACAGGAGTAAAATTTCGAAAAAAAATTGAAATCCTTTTACTCCTGATTCTATCTTCTGGTTCACTGAGTTATGGTTGAGTCAAGGTTTTAGAGAAGAAAAATTAATTCCCCTTATGAGTAGCAAAAACGATCAAGAGATACATAAGATTCAATTAAGAGACACTGTACATAAAAAAACCTTAACCACCATTACTAGCAAAAGTTCAGGGACCCTGTATTTACAATAGAGACCAGACCCTAGGTAAGGATGTTGTGATGTCCCCGCTCTAGACAGTTCTCGGGAACAGTGTGTTAGCCCTTTATTGGACCCTTGTGGGCTAACTGGATTGGTTAGAGGGTCAGTGGTACTTTCTGGAGAGTTGGATCATTCTCGTGTTCAGAGGCCAGTATTGGTTCACAGCAGGCATTAGCAGACCAGGAGTCGACAGCTTCTGACGGCACGGGATTTTATGAAGAATTGTGGAAGTTATGCCTATTTGAGTGATTTAAGTTATTTATTGACTTAATATTTTATTATAAAGTCAAATTGACTTTATGATTTTTAAATCACTTAAATATTTCCAAAAAAAGTGATTTAATACTTAATCACTTAAATTAATAAAGTGCGCCCACTTTATTTAAGTCAAACTATTGAAAGTGACTTAAATTATATTTTAAAAGATTTAAATATCCAAAAGTGGCGTATCTTCTTGGAAATCGTGCCTTTTGGCATATATAGGCATTTTGGGCAATGAGAGAATTATCTTTTGAATTAATGACGAAGACAGGGATGCTAGAGAAATATTGAGGGGAATGGTGGCCGGTCAAGAACAGGTGGCAAACATCCTTCAGCAACTTAGCACCAATGTGCAAAACTTGACAGTTCAGAGGAGGCTGAATATTGATCAAGATCAAGAAGGTAGCATACATGGAGAGCATCACAGGTATATTGCTCCAGCACGCACCTTTGAGAGAGCCACACGCCCTACTTTTGTCAGAAATGACGCTGAGGAGGAAGAGGAAGTGGAAGAAGGTGGTGATGGAAACTTTGCTGACAACATCCTAGCTATGCATGATGAATGGGATGCAATGCTTCCACGAGTTAAGGATCACCTTAACTTTGATCGTTTTATGAGTCAGAAAAGAGAACACACCAGAAACAGGAATGACAGGAGGCCTAGATACAAACATAATGATCTACGACAGGCTACCAATAAGCTTACCTTAGCGAACTATGATGGCAGTGGCAGAGTTACAGCACGTGCCTGGGTGAGTAAATTGGATACATTCCTGACACTACGTCCTATGCCAGAGGAAGATGCTATTAGATTTGCAGCCCTACACCTTGATGGCGTAGCACATGACTGGTGGATTCATGGCATGGCTACTCTTCACCATGACCAGATTACCTCATACCAGGAGTTTACTGATAGATTGGTAGAAAGGTTTGATAAACGTGATCCCGAACTGTTCTTCAGGGATCTGGCACAGTTAAAACAATTGGGTAGCTTGGAATCGTACATTGGAGAGTTCCAAAGACTATCTGTAATGGTGACAGGCATTTCAGAGAGAAGGCTGATCATATTGTTTATTGAGGGTCTTTTTGAGCCCATGAAAGGATGGATAAAGGCATTTGATCCACCTACCCTATAGGAGACCATGAGGAAAGCTCGCAGTATGGAGCTCACTACACCTCGTAAGCAATTTGGCACCAAACCTTCTTCCTCCTACACTGAGAACAAATTTGATCCAAAGAAGGCTGATAATACTGATCAAAAGAAAAGATTTGCAGCTCCATTAGATCGGGATACAATGAATGATCTACGTAGAAGGAAGCTATGTTTTTACTGTAAAGGTCCATATGACGTCAATCATGATTGTCTCCTCAAGCCTAAAGGGAAAAACAGGAACATGGAATGGTTTTATGAGGGAGAAATATTGACTGATTTTTCTGATCAGCAAGCTGCTATCTATGACACAGATGAAGAAAAGTCAGAAAATGAGGCAGAGATTGAGGTAGAAAGTGAGCTACAAGAGGCTCATATGTCCAGCATGCAGAGAGAGGGTTCTTTCAGGCTCCGTGGGGTTTTAGCGGGTCAAAGAGTCATATCTCTTTTGGACACAGGTGCAACCCACAATTTTATTGATTCACGGTTGGTGGAGAAAAGGGGAATTCAAACGCAGCAGTTTGAAGGCATTCGTGTGAAGGTTGCAGATGGACACATTCTGACCTGTCAGAGGATGATTCCTGATTTACCATTGAAACTCAACAATTTTGAGTTTAAGGCAGATTTTTATGTTGTGAACATGGGTGGAACGGATATAGTTCTTGGCATAAAGTGGCTTCATGCTATAGGAGAGTTCACACTTAATTTGCGTGATATGGAGATGAAATTCAAAATTGATGGCACGAATCATGTTCTTAAAGCTATCAAGGACAACAATCTAAAAGAAATTTCACTCCGAAGAATGGAACGTTTGATTCAACATGATATGGTAGAATGGGCTGCTGAGTGCAAGTTAATGCCTTCACAGTTAGAGCAGCAAGCTTCTCCTTACCATCCGGATGTACAGGAACTCCGAATCAAACATGCAAAGGTTTTCAGTGCTATTCCACCAGGTAGACCTCCTGATAGAGGTATTGAGCACATCATTGAGTTGGATGAGGGCACGAAACCTATTATGATCACTCCTTACCGGCACCCCAAACGTTTAAAAGATGAAATTGAGAAAACCATTAAGGAACTTTTAGCTATGGGGCACATTAGGCCGAGTAAGTCACCCTTTGCTTCATCAGTTGTTTTGGTGAAGAAAAAGGATGGTACACTTAGGATGTGTATTGACTACAGGATGCTTAATAGGAAGACTATTAAGAACAGGTATCCTATTCCGCGGATAGATGAGTTGATAGACGAGCTTCATGGAGCTTGCTATTTCTCGAAGATTGATTTGAGGACTGGTTACCATCAAATCAGGGTCAGAGAGGAGTGTTGACGTGTTTTTTGTGACCACACCAACACAGAATAAAATGTCCAACGGTCACTCTATTCTCTCTTGATCAAAGTGTTCCGCATGCTAAGATTGCGTGAAAGTTCATGCGTTCGACTCCAAGGTTCCTTTAATGCGAATAGACTCAGTTGGTTGATGTGAATATGCTGGTTATTTCAAAGGGACTTACGTGAGTTGATCATTCAGAAGAAAGGATTCTCAAATTTCAGGAGATTTGTCGATGATGCTCAAGTTCTTAAACTAACCGGATAATGCTGAATATAAAAGGATATAAGGATTAGAGATTCTACCATCTACTCCTAAAGGGTGGAGGACGAGGATCGGCTTAAACAATCTTCAAACCAGACTTTGCTTCGTCTCCCTTCGGACAACTCTGACAAAGTTGGTGCAATCTTCAAAGGATGAGTAAGGTATTCAAATCGTGATTCAACATGTGCACTCCGTCACAATGATGCAAATGAACACGCAAATCACGACCGAAGTTAGGTACTGATATTCCAGTTGACCACACAAGGCGAACTTACCATCAGCAAGCCCGCTAGTGGTATGGATGAAAGAAGATATGCTCAAACAGCAACGCCACACTCCACAACTAACAACTACTTGCATAAAATAAAGTCTACTCTATTCTATCAATCTGAATTGGAAAGACGAAAAGGCCTTGCTAGCTATTCATAACAAAAGATAGAACCACCATG
Source organism: Sequoiadendron giganteum (assembly GCA_007115665.2). Lineage (NCBI taxonomy): Eukaryota > Viridiplantae > Streptophyta > Pinopsida > Cupressales > Cupressaceae > Sequoiadendron > Sequoiadendron giganteum. Next base: position 256,789,045 of record CM021108.1, on the reverse strand, counting down.
CAATGATAAACCTTTGTATTATGAGAGTTTTCCACAACAACCTCTTACAAAACTTTCATAGGGAAAGTTTTCTTTCCTTTTCAAACTACGCTATCTTCTAAGCTAACTTTCTATCTATTCTAACTTTTGTCCTCTACTCTCGATCTAATATCTACTTCTAATATATACATCTAATAGATTACAAATGAGGGGGGATGCCCCTTTTATAGTTGGCCCAGTCCAGCGGATGATTCAGATTGAATTGCAATAAAGGGCTCAGATCGAGCCACCTATGCCCTAATTAGGGTTTTTGCCCTAAAAACCGCCACAGAGAGGAGTGGGGCAATGAATGCACAAAAGATTCTCCACTCATCTGCAGGAACCACTACGAGCAATTAATGCCCACTATCTTCTTCTAGAAGATTCTCGTCCGGAAACGCATTCCCACTGTTCTCCTCTGCTAATTCTGTTGCGTTAGGAGGAGGCAACAACACTTGGTTCAAATCCTCTTTGCAAAAAGTTCTTCTTCGTTAAGTCCTCTTGTTGCTTTCATTCCTGGATGCATGTCTCTCTTGTGACTTTCACATTTCTCTAGCCCACTGCCTTGGGCACATTTGCCTCTTTTGCATCACGTTCTTAGTGTCTTAGCCAGATCTTCACTGTCGTTTCTTCTTTCCCAAGTTGCAACGTTGTCTAGCTCCATCAAGTCCTCACGCCTTGGCTTCAACGTTTATCCTGCAAAACAAAACAAGAGCATCAGAACACTTTATAATCTAAATTCACTTCACTTACCTCATCCCCACGTTCTGACTTCCAAGGTCTACTTGATGTCTGATAAAATTCATCATTTTCTAGCAAACTTTTATCATGGGCCCATTGTGCTAGGGCGCATGCCATCTTGTTGTTTTCATTCTCCCGCTTTAGCAATTTCATTCACTTGCCTTATCCACCTTCCTTTAGGAGCTTGATGACTTAGATAAAATTCCATTCGTCCTGAGCTTGAATGCACTTGACCCACTCTGCTTTCCTTTTCCATGCCTTAGAAAATTTATCCCTCAGAGCCTTAGGAAATTTGTTAAACGGGTGCCAGGCATAAATCTCTGCCGAAACAACACGAGCAAGGTGTGGAAGAACCTCAAATCATCTCCCAGTGAGAAATATCCAATACCCAGAAGAAATTTCCCCTCAGAAATCATAATTTCCATGTGTATCCAGACGAAGGGGTAAGTTTAATTTTTATTATTTTTGAAAAATAATAAAAATTACTAAGGTTTGTTTCATCTTGATTCCGGGTGCACTTCACACCTGCAACCTCAATTTTTAAATCTTGGCGTTCCTCATATTTTCCGAAGAATTTCCTCCAGCTTATATCACCTTGCATCTGGAAAGATTAATTAATACCTCCTCTAGGCGTATCTCACCTTTAGCTCACCCCGCCTTGGGAAAAATTAATTTTTTGATCACTCAAAGTGGACTCATTTTATTTTTATCTCCTCTCATACCTTGCTTGGGCGCATTTAGCTAGGCCTTGCCTTTATTTCCTCCTTAGGCGTTTTCCTTTTCAAAGCATTTGACTTTATGTTTATGGGTGCACTTGAGAGGGTTGGCTCTTACTTTAAGGCGCATTTTATACTCTCAACCTCTATCTTCAATGCCTTAGAAAATTTAAGGCTTTCACTATCCCTTTCAAGTGGAGAGCGCATTTTGATGTCTCTACTTTCATTTCAACACTTAGGCGTTTATTACATGTGCTACTTTTACCTTAACACTTAGACGATTTCACCAACCTCCTAACTCTTCTTGGGCGCCTTCAACATATCTAGCTTCCACTTGAGGGCGCGTTTCCATGCAGCAACTCCCATTTTTCCTTAGAATTTCTTAACACCCTTTCAATTCCTTGGGCGCATTTGGGGTATGCAGCTTCAAATTTGATGCCTTAGAGATTTTCACATCTTCATCATCTTCTTGGGCGCATTTGAGAGGTGAAGCTTTTGTTTTCAACACTTAGAAGATTTTCCATTCCATCACCTCAACCTTGAGGGCGCATTTAAATGTGCTTACTTTCATTTTGCCTTAGGCGTTTTTAAGCCTCCAACAATCTTGGGCGCATTTTGATGTGCAAGCTCTCATTTTGCCTTAGAAATTTTTTCTAAGTCTTCATTCCTTAAGGTGAGCGCATTTCACTAGGGGAACATTCATTTCATGCCTTAGATTATTTTCAAAGGCCTTCACTCCTCCTTGGGCGCAAATGAGGGTGCCTTCTCTCGTTTTAATGCCTTAGAAAATATTTTCATCATCTCCCCAACATGGGCGCATTTTAGCCTATGAGCTTTCATTTGTGCCTTAGCATATTTTGACGTCATTTCTCTTTGACTTGGGGGCGCATTTTGCCTAGGCAACTTCTGTTTCCAACGCCTTAGAATATTTCCTCGAGGCTCTTCCATGGTGGGCGCATTTTGACTAGCTCACTTTCATTTAAAGTGGGCGCATTTTAGAAGGGTAGCTTTCATGTAAGGGCGCATTTGACCTCCTTGGCTTCCATTCCACGCCTTAGAATAATTTCAAGGAGCTTCCATCCCAAGGTGGGCGCATTTTACCCTTGGAACTTTTATTTTGAATGCCTTAGAAACTTTCATGTTAAACTCTCCATGGTGGGCGCATTTAGGAGGTGGTACTTTCAATTCCAACACTTGAAAACTTTTCCATTCCTTGAGGGTGCATTCTGGAGCCTCTACTTTCAATTCCAACACTTAGAATATTTTTGGAGTCTGATCAAGGTGGGCGCATATTGTATGCTCAACTTTGATTTTTTATACTTAGAAAATTTTCAAGTTTCATCCTTGAGGTGGGCGCCTTTCAAGGTGTCCTCTTCCAGTTCAACTTGCATTCCCTAGGATTCTCGTCTGAAGTGTTGCGTAGACCTCTGGAGGTGGCTCTCGAATACTTAGCCAATTTTTCAGCCTGCTTGCCCTCATTTTCTATTTTTAGTAAATTCTGGAGGTATGTGCCTCTTCATGGCTTTTCACTTGTTCTGAACCTAGAGTCGACATGATATGCTTCTTGCGGCCTTGCTACCCAATTTATACCTGTTGCCCGAGCTTATCTGCTATTTTTAGCTCCCATGCTATTTTTAGCAAACCCTAAAATTCATAGACCTCTGCAGCTCTGATTGACCTGAAATTTGCTAGGCATGATCCTCATTGCTTGGTGAACCTGTTTACATCTGCCCCTCGTGCTGACCTGCTATTTATAGCCATGTTCCGGAGACAACTTACTATAAATAGTAAGTGCTCAGATTGCACCCAAATTTTGCCAGTGGATAGCTTGAAGGATGCTGATCGCAGTGGGATATCTTCGTTTTTCGAAATTCTAGCTTTTTACCCTATTTTTTAGGCATCGAAGATAGAAACCATAATCTGACTTGCATGTGGCTCAAATGACCTTAGTTTGACTTGATTTTTGTCGCCTGCTGCTCTGCTCGTGAAACTGAAGTGTCATGGAGCTGCTGGAGTGAACTTGCTAAAAATAGTAAGTGTCCGGAAAGTGGTCAATCGGGCGTCGGATGAGTTCGCATGTTACACCGCCCATGGGATCTCAAAAAACCCAGAAAAACCCAGAAAACTGGTCTGCATGCGGGCACTGGCTAAAAATAATAAGTCCCTGAAACTTGATCTTCTCTGCTTGCATGTCATATCGTTGCGAAGCTCTTGCAAAACCCACATGGAATATCTGGACATGCATTAAAGAACTCTGCATGCAAACCCTAAAAATAGCCTCCGAAGGCTGAACTCTGAAAGTCACCATCTCGGTTTGCATGTTACACCATCGCGAAGGTCTAGAAAAACCCAGATCAATTCTCCTGTCACTTATCGGAGAATTGTATGTTGAAGCCCTGAAAATAGCTCGTGAAGCCAGAACTGCTAAAAATAGCCAGTTGTCTGAATTAGCTCAAATTTCATGTGTAGGCCCTTGGAAGCTGCTTGAATGTGTTGAAGTAGTTAGAATCCCGAAATCCTGATGAAAAGCTCACAGATTGAACACTTACTAAAAATAGTAAGTCGTCAGAACATGATGAAAATTCAGTGGGAGCCTTCTGAAAGCAATGTTAAGCTTAGCTGTCAATTTATCAACTTGATTTAATCTTAATCCAGCCTGAAAACCCTAACTTCACAGATTCACTTCAGACTCAGCCAAAATTTCAAATTAGGTCAAATACAGAAACATCCCCAGAAGAACAGAGAAATCAGAGAGAGAGAGAGAGATGCAAAACAAAAGCCGAAAGACCAAAATGGAGCAAAAATTGGGGGTCCCCATTTGAATGGGGCGATGTGTGAAAAAGGTCACAACAAGGAGGATATTGAGAAAACCGCATTCAGGTGTCACTGTGGACATTATGATTTCTTGGTTATGCCATTCGGCTTAACCAATGCACCAGCTACATTTCAGTCTACTATGAACAGGGTTTTCCATCCTCTCTTGAGGAAATTTGTTTTGGTGTTCTTCGACGACATCCTGGTTTACAGCAAGTCATGGGAGGAACACATGGTTCACTTAGATGAGGTATTGGGATACTTGACAGGGAGTCCTTGTATGCCAAGGAGTCCAAGTGTGCTTTGGGCATGGCTGAGCTTTTGTATCTGGGTCACATTATCAGTAGAGAGGGAGTTAGCATGGATCCAGAGAAAATTCGAGCTATCATTGATTGGCCTACACCTGAGACGTTGACACAGCTTAGGGGGTTTGTAGGATTGTGTGCCTTCTATCGTCGGTTCGTTAGTGGATTCTCGCGACATGCTGCGCCACTAACTGATTTGACTAAGAAGGGAGCCTTTGTGTGGACACCTCTTGCACAGGCATGCTTTGAGAAGTTCAAACTTCTTATGACTACTTGTCCAGTATTGGCTTTGCCGGATTTCGCCAGACCATTTGAGTTACATTGTGATGCCAGTGGTGAGGGTATTGGTGCAGTTATTATGCAGGATCGACACCCTATAGCTTTTGAGAGCAGGAAGCTCAGAGGTCCTGAACGGAGTTTCAGTATCTATGATAAGGAAATGTTGGCCATCATGCATGCCATGGCCAAATTCAGGCAATACTTGATTGGTAGTAAATTCAGTGTTAAAACCGATCACAATAGTCTGAAACATTTTCTTGGACAGCGAGATTTGAACGAAAGGCAACAGAAATGGGTCAGCAAACTTCAGTCCTATGATTTTGGCATTGCCTATGTCAAGGGCACTCAGAATGTGGTTGCTGATGCTTTATCTCGCCGTCCTCACTTGAGCTCCATTTCATTGATTTCAGAGGACTGGAGACACATGATAGTGGCAGAATATGCTAAGAATCCCTGGGCTTCTAGCATAATGGATGGGACAGTACAGGATGACAGATACTCACTTGTGGATGATCTTATCATTTACAAAGGGAGGATATTTCTTGTCCCAGGTTCTGAGATGAGGGGCACAGTATTGAGGTCATTCCATGATTCACCGATGGCAGGACATCCCGGTTACTTTAAGACCTACAGGCAAGTACGGGAGAGATTCTCTTGGAAGGGACTCAAATCTTTTGTTCTTCAGTATGTCAGGGAATGCCTTGTTTGTCAGCAGAACAAGCAAGAACATACATACCCTGCAGGTTTACTTCAGCCGCTTCCTATTCCTGAGAGGAAGTGGGAATGCTTGTCTATGGATTTCATCACGAGCTTGCCGAAAACTCAAGAGAAAGACAGCATTTATGTGGTAGTAGATCGGTTGACGAAGTATGCACATTTCTTCTCAATCACTACTACACACACAGCTACTCAAGTGGCGGACTTGTTTTTCCGTGAGGTATTCAGATTGCATGGATTGCCTCGGAGTATAGTCAGTGACAGGGATAGCAGGTTTTTGAGTAACTTCTGGCAGGAGTTATTCAAACTTTGCGGGACAGAACTCACTCCGAGCACCAGCTACCACCCACAGACAGATGGGCAGATAAAGATAGTCAACAAATGGGTGGAGGGATATTTGAGGAATTACAGTTCAGGACAGCAGAAGGCATGGGTGAAGTGGTTATACCTTTGTGAGTATTGCTATAATACCACTCATCACATGAGTATTCAGATGACACCATACCGAGCATTATATGGATATGATGCTCCGAGCTTTCTAGATTTACTGCTGAGTGACAGTAGAGTACCCAGTGCTGGTGATTTGTTGCAGGAGAGTCAGGACATTATGAGAGCACTTAGGGAGAATATTCAGAAAGCTCAAAATCAGCAAAAACAATATGCTGATCAGAGGTGTGTGGAGAGATCTTTTGAGATCGATGATTTGGTGTATTTGATGCTCCAGCCTTATAGGCAGTCCACCCTTCGTAAGAAGGGCTCTGAGAAGCTTAAGCCACGATACTATGGACCATTCAGAGTTGTCAGACGTGTCGATGAAGTGGCTTATGAGTTAGATCTTCCAGTGGACAATAAGGTTCACAATGTGTTCCATGTGTCGCGCCTCAAAAAGGCATTGGAACCACACGTGATTCCTTCTATTGATTTACCACCCCTGGATGATGAGAGGAAATTGATTTTGATACCTGAGGCCATTCTGGATTCCAGAGAGCGTCATCTTCGGAGGCGGGTTATCAGGGAATATTTGGTGAAGTGGAAAGATCTACCGACAGAGGATGCTACTTGGGAGAGTGACAGTATTCTTCAGCATCTAGCTTTGAGTTTGCTTGTGGGCAAGCAAATTTGGGGAGGGCGGACTGTGATGTCCCCGCTCTAGTCAGTTCTCGGGAACAGTGTGTTAGCCCTTTATTGGACCCTTGTGGGCTAACTGGATTGGTTAGAGGGTCAGTGGTACTTTCTGGAGAGTTGGATCGTTCTCGTGTTCAAAGGCCAGTATTGGTTCATAACAAGCATTAGCAGACCAAGAGTCGACAGCTTCTAACGGCATGGGATTTTATGAAGAATTGTGGAAGTTATGCCTATTTGAGTGATTTAAGTTATTTATTGACTTAATATTTTATTATAAAGTCAAATTGACTTTATGATTTTTAAATCACTTAAATATTTCCAAAAAAAGTGATTTAATACTTAATCACTTAAATTAATAAAGTGCGCCCACTTTATTTAAGTCAAACTATTGAAAGTGACTTAAATTATATTTTAAAAGATTTAAATATCCAAAAGTGGCATATCTTCTTGGAAATCGTGCCTTTTGGCATATATAGGCATTTTGGGCAATGAGAGAATTATCTTTTGAATTAATGACTTTGCCTTTGGCTTTTTCCTGTGCTTCTCCTGTGATAGGGTTTTGAGCATTTTTCCATTGGAGAACGGAATCTCTTCAGTGTTGAGCACCTTTGAGGCTGTGGAAGATCAGCTGAATTTGTGCAGTTTGTGAGGGCTTCATACAGAAGTTCTATTGTGCCTCATCTGAGTTTAATTTCAGCATTTCAGTGTTTTGGAATAAGAAACAGGGTTTATCTTCCTTGTGGCGCCTTCTTCTTCAAATCAGTGGCATCCAGCAGGGTTAATATTCATTCTTCTCCTTGGCCGTACGACTTGCATTGGTAATGGTGCATTCAAGAGAGGCGTGTGAAGGGTTTGGTTGAAACGCCTTCCTTTTGGTTGCCTTTTGACTTCCACCATTGGCGTCTAGTATTTACAGAGACTTGTATCCAGTTTCGAGGCAGGAGAACTTAATTCTGGAGGCCAGGCGTCCTTAATTGTCAGTTTCAGCATTCTTGGCTGGCGAGCTGGCTTACTGTTTTAAATAAAAAAACTGGAAACATTCTGGTATGTTTATCATTTGCAATCTATTTGTTTCAGTTAAATAATGTCTTCTACACTTTCATTCTGAATAAAATAGTGCAAATTTACATTTTATAAGCATTTATGCTGTGCGCCCCTTCTCTTCTGTCTATCCAACTTTCTCTAAAAAACTAAATAACACTAAAAGACTTAAGAAAATACTGGGGTTTGAATTGAGAGCCAGTAGGGCTCATCACAGATGTATAGTCTGTACACAATAATGTGTACTTGATTTATCCCATTAAGAGAAATTTTCACTGCTGAAGATAAAATTTATTATAGTTGGCAACAGAAAGTCAAAGAAACAATCTCAATTGCTTGGCCTCTGCTATATATTGGCATATATCTGATGAGTTAAAATTGAAAATGGGTCGATATATGTTGCACTATGCATTCTGTGATTGTAAGGTGCTTGGGACCTTCTCAACTTGAATGTTCATGTCCATTATGTAGTTGTTTTCTCAAACTTCAAAACAAATGGTCATCAACCTGGATGGAAAATTGTGTTTATTGATTCTCTATAAATTAATGTCAGATCATTCTAAGGATTGAAGGAGCCATTTCTAATATAGTCATTTGGAAGTACATCAAGTGAAGTAACGGACCTCTGAAGATGGCCCACCTCATCTTATATTCATCCTAGAAAATATTCATCTTATGATTATCATTACTTCTCAATAAGAAAATTTTATCCTATACTGTAAGACCCTAATAAGGAGAATGACCCAGCCATAGAACTTGAACAGACCAACTAAAAAGGCGGATCAAATGCTTGAAAATATAGAAACAGTCTAGCTGCAGATAAAGAGTTGCTTATCTCAGTTAATATTTGTTTGGCTTTCACAAATGTATGTTAATAATTGACCAATGAATTAAGTAACCATTAAAGCCATCTTAATCAGACAACTTTAACTTCTCACAGAAAGATTATAATAAATCTTGCCAAGATATGCTCCAGTTTTCTTGGCCTCTTGTTTGTGACTGAAACAATTGGCTGATGGTCTTCCCATTATGCCTGCCTATGGTTAACTACTACATTTATTTCTCACTGGCATATACAGTAGAGATTGACGTGGCAAATGGATCCATAAATGCTGCACAGTTTTAAAAACAACCTATGCTGCTGGACATGTAAGAGCACAAATATTTGATGGGAACAGAAATGATTGTGATCATTTGTTCTTACACCACAGATAACAAATAGCTGGTGAAACAAATAAACATGTTATTCTGTCATTCACAAATTGGAGGCTGGAATTACCCAATTTAGAAATCATACATCAGCCATTATTCTGGACACTTCACAAGATGAAATTCCATGAAGTAAGAGTACACAGGCCAGGATCCTCATGTAATGGCATAACCTGAGGAATTGAGAAAGTTTGTAAACAAGAATTGAGCCAAAAGCATATTGATTCCTAGCTTCAGGTTGTTATGGGGAAGAAAGCTCCCCTCACAGTTGAATTCAGTGCAGATAGAAATTTGAGGAGGAAAGGGCGAAGACTCTATACAAGCAAAGATGCTTAACTTCAAGAGGCATTTCAAAACCCACAAACACTTTAAGGCTGGTTACATTTCATGAAATGTCCTAGACTAGTTGCACACAGAATACAATCTAGAAAAACTCAAACAGCAGATAGTTTCTTTTCTTAAATTGAAAACACATATAATCAATGGAAAACTACACTACTGGTCTGGTACAACTCACTAGGTGTACCCAGCATACAAACGGATATCCTTTGAAGCTCCTGAACTGTCTACAGCATGCAAACTGCACGTTCTGGCATTCCTGGATATGCTACACAACCCTTCTGTCGCCTGCTCCCCTGATTGTCTCCTAAGGGTTCTCATCCCCAAGAGAATAGTAGATCTGCCTGAGGTTTTCATCCCCAAGAGAATAGTAGCCTGCCTGAGAATTTTGTCCCAAGCACTAAAGCTGCTGTAGCAGCCTTAGAAACTGAGTTTTAGTTTTTTAATTCTTCAAGAGTATGCTTTTTTGCTTTTCCTCCAGCACTTATCATACTCCTTCAACATGTAATCCACCATCCTAGGCAGTGATTCCTCAAACAGTGCCAGTTAATTCAGCAAACTGATGTGATGATCCTAAATCTCAGGTAGTTAAATGGTTAGAAACTGTAGGGGTTGACCTCTTCCCAATTCAAGATTGTTAATTGGCCAAAAAGAAAGAATTGGCTTTTCTCTAACTGCAGACATAACTAGCCTAACTGACAGACTAAGTCACATAACCTACTGACAGCCTCAGACACCTTATTCCAATAAAAAGATAACCAAAAAGACTACAGACCTAGCTACTGCTACTGCTATATTACCTACCAACTTAACACAAAACTAAAAATTAGGAAGGATTAGGACAGTGGCATTCCAAAACCTCCCTCCCCAAAATCGCTTGCCCTCAAGCAAGAGTAAGACAATGCTGGGAGTTCAAAAATATCTGAGCCCTCCCAAATAGCATCCTCAGTGGATAGGTTCTTCCCATGGGCCAAGTATTCTATAACAATCTTGTCCCTCAATCTCTTCTCCCCTATGTCAATGATGGCCTCTGGAACCAATATGAGTTTCCCCTCATCATCCATGGCTGGCAAATCAACTAATGGTGCAATATGCTGGCCAAGTACCCTTTTGAGGTAAGATGCTTGGAAAACATTATGACTAGCTATCTTCTGGCAACTCCAGCTTGTAAGCCATCTTGCCAACCCTTCTCAAAACTTTATTAAGTCCATAGAAATAGGGTTTGAGCTTTTCAGCCCCATCACGCTTAATGGAAATCTGTATATAAGGTTGCAAGCATAGAAAGATCATGTCGCCAACCTCAAATGGTCTCTTGATGATATGCTGATTTGCATAAAACTTTTTGTTGATTTTGGGCCCACTATGGTTGATCAACCTTAAAATGTCTTACCCATGCTCCACCAAGTCACTAGTTGTTGGTACCCTACTATTAGTGAACACCAAATCAGTGGAGATCAAAGCATTATATCCATGCAATGCCATTTATTGAGTCATGCCAATAGATATGTGAGATGAGCCCAACTGGCTCTCTTTCAAACCCCTGACTGAACTGCTTGTTTTTTTGTTTGTTTTTGTGTTTTGAGAGAATTTGAAACAGAAATAGAAGGGGAGTACAGCATAAAATTGCAGATAAAAGTAAAACGCTCAACTGGTACTATTAAAGAAGTTTGGTAGTACATACAATGATTTTACAAACAATAAACGTACCCAAAATGCTCCAGAATAATTCAACAAAGAAGATCAGTGCTTGGCAGGCAAGATTTACTGAAACTGGCAAAAAGCCACGCCTGGACCCTGGACCCTGGATCCACTTTCTCCCAGCCAGAAATTGAAGGAAAGATGCTGAATGGGGTAGACACCAAAGATGAAGCACAGAAATGGCCTCAAGAAGAGGCGTTTCAGCCTCAAACTCACACGCCCTTCTCTAGCTGGCACACCTTCCAATGCAAATGGTACGGCCTTTGCAAGGTATGGATCTATCTCTGGTAGATGCTGAAAAAAGATTGAAGATGGCGGTTTGTTGAGAAACCCCTCTTCTTGAATGATAAACCTCTGAAACCCTGTCAAATAGTCTCTGATGAAGCTCAATGATGACTCCAGAATGAAGCCCTCTCACACTGCAACAATTCAGTTGGTATTCCACAGCCTCAAAGTAGCAAACCTCTGAAGATTCTCCGTTCTCCAATGGCAATAGTAACCTGTAACCCTTGTCTCAGACAAAGCACAGAGAAATTAAGAAGCAAAGTCAAATAATCAACAAGTGAGGTCGATTTGCTTCTCATTTGCCTTATAACCATCAAAGGCACGAATTTCAAGAAAGTACGACTTCCTCATCAAAATACATTTAATTGTATTTTAATTTACTTTCAATAGTTTTTCCCAAAAATACTTGGGCGCACTTTCTTGGGTCTTTAAGTGATTTTAATATCACTTTAAAAAGTAATCTTTTATTACTTTATATAATATTTAAGTGGCATTTTCCTTATAAAGTCAATTTGACTTTATATTTAATCATTTAAGTTAAATACATAACTTAACCACTGAAATACTCATAACTTCCTCCAAACTCAGTATACTATCATGTCGTCAGAAGCTGACGAACACCGAACTCCATCTGCCTGCACTGGTACCAATACTGAGGTGAAAGAGGTGGGAATGGCAATACCCACCAAAACGGACACTGACCATCTAACCAAGTCCTGTCAACCCACGAGGGTCCAAGAAATAGGCTAACTCCACTACACCTGAACACTGACTAGAGTGGGGACATTACAATATGTGATGGTTGGTATTGTAGCAATACTCTCCAAGGTGCATCCACTTGACCAATGTTGTCTGTTGAACTATGACATAGTTTATCAAATATCCTTCAACCCACTTATTCACTATCTATCTTTGTTTGTTTGTTTGTGGGTGATAACTAGTACTCGGATGTAATGTCCCCTTCTCAAGTATAATTAGTTTGAGAATAATTAGCCTATTTTCCGAGTTTTCCTGTAGGCTAATTGGTAAGCAAGGGAGAACTCCAACTTTCTTGGAGAGCACGGGATTGATCAAGCAATGGTTTTGATCATGGTAGTGAGTTCAAGTGGTCTTGGTAAGCCTCGTGATGCTTTTAGAATGCAATTTCGTCTTTTTGGGAGCTCTCCAAACTTCTTGGAGAAGCATGCTATTTTTAGACAATTGCCAAGTTACTTCGGTTCATCATCCTAAGTCCTCAATGACATTTTGGTAAGATTAGAATTTCATATTTGTCTCATTTCAATGTTTTCCGCAATTTGGGTGATTCATTTAATTAATTAAATAATAATAACTTAAGTTGTCCTAAGGAGGAAATGTTATAAAGGCAACTAAGGAATAATTATTTATTTAAAAGTGTTTTAAGTTGTGCCTACAAGGGGATGCCTAGGCACAAGGGGGCCTTTTGCACGTAATGAATTATTTAATTTGAAAAAAGAGTTGTGGCGGAAAAAGGGAGATGATTATTTTATTATTATTGGTTTCCCTTCAGAATGTTATAAAAGGAGGTTGAAAGCTCATTGTTGAGGTTAGCCATGTTATGGTGTGTGTTTCTAATTCAGAGAGAACCTATGTTCATCTCCAAATTTTCTTGAGGACGAAAACTCTTGAAAATACTAGTTTCAGGGACAAAAACCCCCTAGTTGGTTTGGGTGGCTTCATACAGAGGTCACAATTGTGCCTGCTAGTGTAGTTTCAATTGGTTGCTTCGAAGATGGAGGTATTTGATGTGTTTTAATGACTTGTTTTTGCTTTTGCTAATGTTGTTGGCTATTGAGTTTGATGAGTTTTTTAAGGATTTTGGTGGGGAGACCGTACCACCATAGTGTTGAGTCGTACCTGCAACTGGATGTGAGGTTTTAGATGATCAAGTGTTGCCCTTTTCTCCAGTTTGGCTGACTCTTGGGTGGAACCCAACCTAGGTGATCATATTCCTATCATTTTTGGGCTGAAATTTTGGTGTTTGCATGGTCTAAAGGAGATCGTACATCTCACTATACCTATTGTACATGCCATTGAAACCTTGTTTTAGGCCTGCACATGCTTCAGTATAACTATCATTTTGTGTTGAGATGTCTTACATTGTTTTGGGATGAAACAAACATTTAAGTATAAGTCCTTATACTTTAAGTTATATTTCATGTATAGTTTCAGGATGTTTGAGATGGGTTTCGGATCTCTAGGAGTTACAATGCAAATTCTAGTTTTTGGAGGATCTTATAATTTTCAGTCTTAGTCAAATTTCAGAAATCAGCAATTTTCAGGGTGCTCCCAGTGTGTGTTCAATTTTGATTTGACAGTTTATCAGTAGAAACGAGTGATATTAGACCTACAATCAACTTCTAATGTCATCTACCTGAGGTATACCTTTCTTGGGTACTTGAGTATTTTGTTATCTATGCTATTTGGTTTCAATTGATTTGTTGCAGTAGTCTTTATTTGTGATCAAAACTTTATACTAGCATATATCAACATTGTATCTTTCTAAATAATGTTTTGTATTGCATTGGATATTTTGTAATACCCTGGATGGTAGTACCGCCAATGGCTTTGTCTTGCACTTTAATGTATTTGCTCACCCCACTCACTAACTGGATGTAGCTGTGTTGTGTAATTGCAATTCGTTGAATAAGCGAGAAGTGTCTGGGCTTAATGTAATTGCACTTTGCTAAACAAGCGAGAAGTGCATGCTTATTGTAATTGCACTCCGCTGAATAAGCGAGAAGTGTTTGTGCTTATTGTAATTGCACACTCCTTTGGATAAGCATAGAAGTGTTTCCTTTCGGTTCTTGCATCAAGCACACACCACAAAAGAAGTGAAGTTTGTTTGACTATGTCGACTTGTGTGGTTCAATTGATTAAATTACTTCATTTGTTGTTTTTTAGATAATTGGGTGCGGTCTTATACACCATATGCTCTCACCTTGCCCAAATCGAGAACTAGGTGATCAGAAAGTGATAAGGGCATTGCATTGTAGCTTAATTTCAGTTGACTATTTTCAAAAAAAATTGGGGTGCTTATTATATATGAGTGAGCTTGGTACCAATCAAACAAAAAACCCAACCAGAAATAGCTAAGGAATCTACTATCCCTATCGCTAGCAATGTTCTTAAGCAAACCCTATAGCCTAAATGCTTCTCTGCAGAATAAATCAACTACCTAGTGTGCTCTAGATTCTATACAGATGGCAAAGAAGTGTGCATACATAGTTAACCTATCCAACACAACACAAATGCAATTCTTGCCATTTACATTATGCAAGCCTATGATAAAAAATCCATGGACATACTCTCCCACTTCTAGTTGAGAATAGGGAATGGCTATAGCAAACCTATAGGAAAAACATGATTTGTTTAATTCTATTGGTAGGTTATGTACTCCCTAATATATTTGAGGACATCTTCCATAAGGCCCTTCTTGGAGAAGCATTCTCTTATCCGCCTATAATTCTTGTAGAATTCCTAGTGTCCAGCCATTGGTGCATCATGCAAGGCTCTCAAAAAATTCTCCATCTTTAGATTTAGAAACCAAGAAAATTATATTTTTATATAAAATGAGACCATCTACTACAAAATACCTATCATCCTTGATACTTCCATCTGAAATATTAGTAGCATAGGTGTTCTTAAGATATTTTGTCATGATAGAAGTCTTCCAATCAGCAAAAAGAACAAAAAAGGAGCAGATAATAGGCATTCGCGAGAGAGCATCGACAACTACATTCCTTTTTCCCTTCATGTAATCAATATCAAAATCTTAAACTTGACGCTTACTCACCCAATTTTTGTTGTTGACTAGTCATTTCATGTTGACCAAGGAAGAAATTCAAACTGTTAAATTTGTCCTCATCAAAAATCTCACAAACAAAGTACTGTCTAAACTTAGCCAAAGCATGCATGATGGCTAGCATCTCTCTATCATAAATAGAAAAACACCTTTCTGAATCTTTTAACTTTTTGCTCTCAAATGCTATGGGGTGCCCCATTTACATTAATACTACTCCAATTCTCTCTCTTGAAGCATCACATTCTCCAACAAATGGTTGTGAGAAATCAAGAATAACAATTATAGGGCATGGACCTGTTACCTTCTTGAGTTTCTCAAAAGCCTCTTGAGATATTTCATTCCATAAGAAAGCCCCCTTTTTCGTAATGTCAGTTAGGTGTGTTGTCAGCAATGAAAACCCTAAAAAACCTCCACTAGTGACTACAAAGGCCAAAGAAACTTCTCAACTACGTCAATGTGGTAGGTGTTGGCCAATCCACGATGGCTTGGATCTTCCATTGATCCACTTGAACACTTTGAGCGGTAATGACATGGCCTAAGCACAAAATCTATATAACCACAAACTCACATGTGGATTCCTCTACAAAGAAAACCTATTGTTCCAAAATTCCAAGGACTGTATCCAAGTGCCTCAAGTGATCTTCACGGAATTTACTATATATCAATATATCGTTGAAAAATGCTTAAAACAATTTTTTCTCAACTAACCATCAAATACCTAATTCATAGCTAACTAGAAAGTGGTTGAAGCATTTGTCAAACCAAATGGCGTGACCAAAAACTCATACTGTCCAAAATGGCACCGAAATGTTGTCTTGTGCACAACATCATCGTGCACATGGATCTAATGGTAACTTAATCTCAAGCCAATCTTTGAGAAGTAGATAGCTCTGTGCAGCTCATCAATAAGCTCAACAATCCTAGGAATGGGATATCTTTTCTTGATGGTCTTCTTATTCAACACTTTGTAGTCTATGCACGTACTCATTGTGCCATCTTTTTTCTTCACAAGTATGACAAAGGATGCAAATGGGCTAGAACTAGGCCTATTGTGGCCCATCTTGAAAAATTCTTTTAAAGCCTTTTGTATTTCTTGTTTATACATTTGTAGATGGTCGTAAGGGGTGACCATTATAGGCATAGAGCCTAGTTCCAACTCTATGATGTGTTGAATCCCCTATCCAACAAAAAACCTAGAGGCATATCACTAAACACAATACTATGCTCATCCAAAATGGTTTGAATATCAACATGATAAGAGTGGTGCTTATCTAAAGATGAAGTGATATGCATGCCTTTCATCACAAAGCAACTAGCTACTACACAACTTGTCACTTGCAGAAGTTACTCTCCATACTCTTAACTACAATCACTTGCAATGACCCATTAGGAATGCTTCTAAGCACCATATTTCTCCCTTGAGGTTTGAAGTTTAATTCCATGGACTAATAATATTATGAAAACTCTCCTAGGGAATGCAACTATTGTATTACTAAGACCATATGTGTTTCTTCTCATCCCACCACATAGAAACCATCATAGCTTATAATCACCAAGAATAATTTGAGTTGTCAAATTCCCTTAGCACACAAAATGGTGAACCCATCCACAATAGTGACATCAAACTGAACAAAATCTTTAGCCTTCAATCCCTTCTTAATCCCAAAGTCTTCATCAATGTAGTTGTGGGTAGCCCCACTATCAACAAGCATTTTAATCTGCTGCTCAGATAACTGTCTGCAAACCCTGAATGGTTGATATCATGGTGCTCCCGAAAGATCTTCCAGTGTTTACATCTTAATCTATCGCTTTCCCAGGCTCATGCTCAATGCTTTTCTCCACTATAGCTTCTTGTAGCTTTGGTTCTTCACGATCATTTTCTTAATCAAAAACTAACTCGATATGGTGATCTTGGCCCTTGCCAAGGCATTTGTGACCAAGTTCCCATGGCTCCTTGCAAGAGACACATAGCTCTTTCCTTCTAAGCTCATTTCTAACATTATAATCTAGCTTCTTTGCTGCAAATGGTGGCAGTGTAGCTTTTTGAGGATGTGTTAGAAATATTACATCATTCCTATTCCCAAAGCTAGGTTTGTTAATCTTTGGGATACATACAATAATTATTTGTAAGTTTGTTAGGAGTTTTGTTTATTCCCGTGAGTGTCTGTTATGGTTTGTTAAGAGTGCCTTATCTTATGAGTATCTATGTGAAGTAGTGGTTATAGGAGCTCTCCTATAAAATAGGAGATGTAAGTCACATAGATATTTATTGTGTATTATTGAACAATATCATTTAAGTATAGTATCATTGCAGTATCCTAAAATCTCTAATAGAATGTGAGTTGAATCCCCCTTTCTAGAAGTCTTCCTTTTGATGTCAAATAGTGGGTGGTTTTGACTGCAATGAAAATTTGCTCCTTGGCATGGATGGCTTGAGTGTCAATACTCTCCTGATAGCTTTCTGAAGTGATGCTGGTGCAAAAGACTTAACTAAACCCTTGAGTAGCTTATACAAACCTTCAACAAAGAAAAAAGTGATCCTCTTTTCTAAATATGCCAGATATCATAACTCCAACTCTCTAGAACTCTGCTACATAAGCATCTACAGAGGTTTGTTGCTTGATTTTGGTGATCTCCCTAAAAGATTCTTCCTCGTCCTTCTACTCAAATCTATCCAACAACCTTTTGGCTGAAATCATCAAAAGTTTACACAATGTCATGCCATTGTGTGACTAGACCACCGTTCCACCAATCATGGGCAATGCCCTCCAAATGTAGTGTGGCAAATTGGATTGTATCTTCTTCCATCATAGGGCTGAGTGTGAAATAAGTTTGGAACTAAGCTAAGAAGATATTTTGCTACTGCCATCCAAGGTGGGTGCATTTAGTTTGTTCACCTTCTGCTTCACCTCTCTCCCGCTATTATTTTAATTGTTCCCAATTGTCGTTTATGCTAGAATCTCTTCCCCAGCATCTCCAAGCAATTGACGAAAGACACAATGGATTTGAAATCTTCATATTTCCCTTGATATTCTTCAAAAAGTATGTCAAGCTCCTCTGCAAAAGTATTCTCAAGTTCCTTCTCTTCTTTTTGCTAAAACATAGGCCTAGCAAGTTTTTGGATGGAACTAACCACTGATCAATTATTTGCGGATGAAATTTCTTCTCTGGTATGACCTTGACTCTGCAAAAGGATGGTGTGGATGTGTTATTCTGAACCTGCAATAACTATATCAACAACATAGTTATTCCTTCTTGGTTTGTTGTTAGCAACTCTGTCATTCTATCTTGCCTCATCTGGATTCCTATCATAGTGTCCCACTGTCCTGAAACAACTCTCTCTTTCCTCCTCTGTCATGAGTCTTCATTTCTTTCCATACCCCAGCAACAAATGTATATTTTTTTATTTGTTTTTCTATATATATATATATATATATATTTGTGATTTTGACAGGCTAGAAAGATCACAGCTCTGATATCACTGAAATGTCGTAGACTAGTTGCACACAGAATAGAATCCAGAAAAACTCAAACAGCAGATTTTTTTTTTAATTTATTGCAAAACACATACAATCAATGGAAAACTATATTACTAGTCTGATATAACTCACTGGGTATAACCAGCATACAACGGATCTCCTTTGAAAGCTCCTGAACAGTCTACAGCATGCAAAATGCATGTTCTGGAGGTTTCCAATATGCTACACAACCCTGCTGTTGCCTTGCTTTGCACAAATCTACGGTTGCCCTGCTCTCCTGATTGTCTCCTAAGGGTTTTCGTCCCCAAGAGAAGAGTAGGTCCACCTGAGGTTTTTATCCCAAGCAAAAATGTTGTTGTAGCAGTGTCAGAAACTAACTTCCGGTTTCTTAAAATCTTCAAGAGTATGCTTTTTTCCTTTTCCTCCAGCGCTTATTATACTCCTTTAATATGTGACCCACCATCCTTGGCAGTGATTCCTCAAACAGTGGCAGTTAACTCATTGGACTAATGTGTTGATCCTCAATCTCAGGAAATTAACTGGCTGTCAACTGCAAGATCAACCTCTTCCCAGCTGAAGACTGTCAACCAGCCTAAAAGAAGAAATTGGCATTTCTCTAACTGTAGACACAACTGTCCTAAATGACAGACTCGGCCACTTAACCTACTGGCAGCCTCAACCTTCTTATTCCAACAGAAAGATAACAGAAAAGACTAAAGACCTATCTATTGCTTCTCCTAAGCTGCCTGACAACTTAACTCAAAACTACAAATTCGGAAGGATTAGGAAGGGGGCAATACATTTTGTTCATAACACTTAGTACCTGAAAGATGTCACTTTAAAAAAGAGTCTAGGCAACTCCTAATTCTTTGTTGAATTTCTGCTTCCAATCAATTGGTGATTGTCTGCTAAAAAGGCTCTTCCCACTTCCAAACAAAATATTTCTGGACAAGAGCCTTCCACAGCTCCAAGTAGGGAAGCCTGAAAAAAATTAAAAAAGGTTATGGAAGACAAATAAATAATAAATAGGCAGTGCTTTGCTATATTTAGGATTGGATTCATGATCACCTATACATCAGCTAAGACTGAACAATTTAAAAGATGAAATTTCATGGCATAGCTTGAACTTGAAGAATGAGAGATGGTTTGTAAACAAGAATCAAGCCTAAACCATATTGATTCCTAGCTTCAGGTTTCCTGGAGTGTGCTTAAGTTTGGCGTGTCTAAGGCATTTGATGAGTGCAAATGGAGTCTCATACTACGAATTCAAGTAGCATATGGCTTCGGTTCACATGCAATTCAGTGGATACGAAGCTGCATAACAGCTCCTCACTTTAGAATTGCTATCAATGGACATCAAATCCCATGGTTCAAAGCCTCTAGAGGTTCAAGGCAGGGAGATCCTCTCAACCCCTATCATTTTATCAATGAGCAAGAACAACCTCCTCCCACTCAAAGAAGAATAACAAAAGGAAAAGTTATTTGGGCTACAAACAATAGAAGGGTAAGGTTCAGGGGATTCCAAGTTGCCAATGACAATCCTTTTCTGAACATTGGTGCTAAAAGAAATCACTCACCTAAAATCAACATTATAACTGTATCAAGCAGTTTGAGGCAAACTTATCAATCAGAATGACTTTATCCTCATCTTCAACTATGTCAGATTACATTGCAGTAAACAAGTCTTTGCAATAAGGGTTATGAAATATCCCACCCCTGATAGGATATTTTCTTTCTAATTTTTGCTTTTTGTGTTTTCTTTTTTGGTTCTGTAGTTTTTTGGTATTTTTTTGTTTTAAAGAATTTGCCAGGGAAGCAAAGAAATATATACAAATGCAAATTAAAGAAATACTTAAGTAAATATATTAAATGATCAACTCAGATTTATTGTTGTTTTGAATTTACAATGAGATCATACCCAGAGGTCAAATATGAAATTATTGCAATTTAGAAATGATCTGATCAGAAAACTGGTCGTTGGCAAAACTGGACGCCTTTCTTCAAACCCTCAATATCACGCCTTGAGATTGAAGCAAAGCAATTCTTTGATTGAGACGCCAAGAATGATGCAATTTTGGAGCCAAAACCCTAGGCGTTCTGTGCCTAGAAACTCACACGCCCTAACTAACAAAGTATGGCCTGCTAGATGTTGTACAGCCTTCTAGAAATGGTACAGCCAGCAGAGATGTTAAACAGCAATTAAATTCTGAAGTTTATTTTCTGATCTGTTCAACATTACTTCTGAAAATCACTGAAATATTGACCCCAATGCACAAATGTAGCTCCTGGATGAAGCCACCTGAAGCGAAATCTTTGGGTGCTATTTCACACTTGTAGATCATTGAATCCAAGAGAGTTTTCATTCTCCAAGATCGAATTCTAAATCTAAAACCCTTGTTTCTTCTTCACAGCAAAAGCATCAAGTTTGTAAATGTTCGAATGAATTGAATGTGCTTTTTCAAAAGCTTTTATAACTCCTCATAAAAGCCGCGATTTCTCCTTTGCTTTTTATCCATTTAATATTTTATATTTTTTGATGTTTCAAAATAAAATAATATTAATCCCTCATGTGTGGCGTCCCCCTTAATTGCTTTTCAATAATGACCTTATGATTATATAAAACCATATATTATAAAGGTCATCAAACACCATTAATGATATCCTCTTACAATTTTAATTATTATTAAAGTTAACACTTAAATAATAATTAATAAATCATAACTCCATAAAAACTCAACATTAATTGATTCTGCCAACACCACAGGGTTACTCACTGCTTGTACTACTCATCTGAATGGCTTACTATAAATAGTAAGGTTGGACCCAAATGTCCAAGTGACTTAATCAAAATAGTAAGTGAGTGTAAACAGAGCCAGAAACACCTCAAGAAGGTTATTCGTGAATACCACCAAACTCTGGAGAAGATAACTCCCAAATAAAGCCCTCTGAACACCAACATTAGCCTACAAGGACCCGTTGATAGGCTAATCCATAAAACACTGAAACTGGCCAAGTAGGGGACATTACAGTCTGCCCTCCCCGAAATTGCTTGACCTCAAGCAATCTCAACTCGAGATCCCTATCAATCACTATCTGAAGAAAGAACATAACACCACCTGGATCCCAAGGGAAAAACTGTGGTTTGTCCTTCTTGCCTCCTGATAACTCCCGTTGCACCAGTCTAACAACACCAGATATGCCACATTGGCCAAGATCAACCCCAACATCATGTGTCCCAAAAACATGATCATCTTGTAGAAACGACTTTGGATACCTGCAAGGTTTGCTACCCTCATCCGCGGAAGGAGATGCTTCATACCAACTGTCCATCACATGCGTACGTGCTTTGTGCAAAAAAGTCAAATCAGGGACTAGTGGGTTGAAGGTAAAACTGTATGCACTCGGCACAATACACACACTATGGAATACATCTGTAAGCTCTGACTATAGTCCCGGTGCACAACTAGGATCCCATACCCTATGATCATTGCCCAACTCCACACAAGGGTCTAAAGAGGTGCCATCATCCAGCTCAAAGAGTGGATTGTCATAAGTCAAACCAGCATCATCCTCAAATAATGGATTAATAAAAAATTGAACGTTACCCACTTGCTGGTCTAAATTACCTCTTTTTGAACTTTCTAAGCAATGAATGGAAACGTATTCCTCCTAAGATGGATCACGCTCCTCCACCACCTATTCAACCTCTTTCCCTTTTCTTCTACTCTTCTCCCCGCTGAGGGAGATGGCACGTAGACTTACCTCAGCCATTCTCCTCAATACATATTTTTTGCCATCAACTGCAAATTTCATTTCCATGGAGCGTAGGTTGAGGGGAAACTCTCCGATTGTATGAAGCCATTTCATGCCTAAGACAACGTCCTACTTGCCCATGCTGACGACATAGTAATCTACTTGGAATCCATAGTCATTCAGCAGCAAGGAGAGATTAAGTATTCTCCTCGTACAAGTGAGAGTGAAACCGTCTACTACTCTCAACCTAAACCCCTCAATTTTTTCTGTTTGGAGTCCACATCTCGCAACCAATCCCTCATCAATAAAATTGTGAGTAGCACCAGTGTCAAGTAAGGTGATCACACGTTGACCCGCCAAGACTCCTCTAATTCTGAAAGATCCCTCATGCTGGATGCTAGAGAATAATGCCATAGGGGATAGCTTTGCATCTTTTCCTGACTTTGTGGATGCTCTTCCTATCTCAATATCCTTTGGATCAGCTCGCTGTTCTGAATTTTCAGAATCTAATTCATCCGCATAATAGCACTCCATTTGATTTGTTGAGCCCATCAAGGGACACTTATGACCTTTCTCCCAAGGCCCCTTACATTTGTAGCATAATTTCTTTCTTCTTAAATCATTCATGGTTTCATCATCAAGTTTAACTGTTGATTTCTTTTGCTGATCTGCAATTTGATGTTGACTCTCATCCTTTGGAGGAGTCATGGTTTTAGGCGGATTCTACCTTTTTGGGGCAGCCAACTCCATATCTCTCGCCTTCTTCATAGCATCATGTAAAGAAAGTGGATCAAAAGCTTTGATCCATCCATGCAAAGGCTTTGATCCATCCACGCAAAGGCTCTAAAAGTCCCTCACTGAATAGAATCACCAGTCTCCTCTCTGTGATACTAGGGACCATCACAGACAATCTCTGAAACTCTGCAATAGAGGACTCCACAGTGCCAACCTGCTTAAGCTGAGCTAGCTCCCTGAAATACAACTTTGGATCCTTACGATCAAAGCACTCGATGAGTTTGTTAGTAAACTCATCTTAAGTGGTAATAAGATGGTGTTGGATTGTCACCAAACCATGATACCACCACTCATGTGCTAGACCATTCAGGTGTAGTGTGGCGAATTTAATCGCATCCTCCTCTAGCATAGGTCTCAAAGAAAGATAATTGTTCAGTTTCTAGACCCAAGACCTCACAGTGCATTTGTCACTGCCGTCAAAGTGTGGCAAAGTAATCTTGCTCACAGCCTGCTACAAATCACGAGGACCTCGTGGTGCCTTGTGCTCTATCCTAACTGCACCTCCAAATCTATGTCTCTTCTGATTCAGGAATTGCTCTAGAGTCAACAACTCCCTGATCTCGGGTGCTAGTTTCATGTACTCAACATAGTAGCATGTAATATCACAGGCCGTGATAACCTATGGTTCTTGCACCTGAACCTGTGGAGCCTATGGCACCTCCCTAGGAGAAAAGGTCGGTTGCATAGGTCTAGAACTAAGCCTATTGAAGTAGTAGACTGATTAACTGTCACATTAGGCTGTCCAACTCCCTGAGTGCCACTAGTCTCACTAGGATGATTGGGTTGCTGAGGTGGGGTAAATTGTCTCATTTGACCCAATAGTTGTGACATCATATTATCAATTTGCCTCTTGGCCCTGGAGTCAGGACTGACTGAACCAGCACATCCCTTATCCCTCTCTGCCATAGCCTCAGCAATACTCTCACTGTCACTAGAATTACTCCTATGAGAACCCCTAAACCTGTTTCACCCTCTCGTGTCTGCGGTGGTTCCCATTGAGTTGCCCCTCTGGTATAATGAATGTTGTTTTTACTCATGAAATTTTTCTCCTAACACGGGATGGCAAGAAAACTGCTCTGATACCACTGAAATATCCCACCCCTAATAGGATATTTGCTTTCTAATTTTTTCTTATTCTATTTTCTTTTTTAGTTTTGTAGTTTTTTGGTCTTTTTGTGTTTTAAAGAATTTGCCAGGGAAGCAAAGAAATATATACAAATGCAAAATAAAGAAATTTTGAAGTAAATATATTAAATGATCAACTCAGATTTATTGTTGCTTTGAATTTACAATGAGATCATACCCAGAGTTTGCAATTTTAAAATGATCTGATCAGCAAACTAGTTGTTGGCAAAACTGGATGCCTTTCTTCAAACCCTCAAAATCATGCCTTGAGATTGGAGCCAAGCAATTCTTTATTTGAGACGCCAAGAATGATGCAATTTTGGAGCCAAAACCCTAGGCATTTTGTGCCTAGAAACTCACACACCCTAACTGACAAAGTATGGCCTGCTAGATATTGTACAACCTTCTAGAAATGGTACAGCCAGCAGAGATGTTAAACAGCAATCATATTCTAAAATTTATTTTCTGATCTGTTCAACATTACTTCTGAAAATCACTGAAATATTGATCCCAATATGCACAAATGTAGCTCCTGGATGAAGCCACCTGAAGAGCAATCCTTGGGTGCTATTTCACACCTGTAGATCACTGAATCCAAGAGAGTTTTTGTTCTCCAAGATCGAATTCTGAATCTGAAACCCTTGTTTCTTCTTCACAGCAAGAGCATCAAGTTTGTAAATGTTTGAATGAATTGAATGTGTTTTTTCAAAAGCGTTTATACCTCCTCATAAAAGCCACAATTTCTCATTTGCTTTTTATACATTTAATATTTATATTATTTGCTTTTGATGTTTCAATAATAAAATAATATTAATCCCTCATTGTGGCATCCCCCTTAATTGCTTTTTAATAATGACCTTATGATTATATAAAACCATATATTATAAAGGTCATCAAACACCATTACTGATATCCTCTTATAATTTTAATTATTATTAAAGTTAACACTTTAATAATAATTAATAAATCACAGCTCCATAAAAACTCAACATTAATTGATTATGCCAGTACCATGGGGTTACTCACTGCTTGTACTGCTCATCTGAATGGCTTACTATAAATAGTAAGGTTGGACCCAAATGTCCAAGTGACTTACTAAAAATAGTAAGTGATTGTAAACAAAGCCAAAAACACCTCAAGAAGGTTATCCGTGAATACCACCAAACTCTGGAGAAGATAACTCCCAAATAAAGCCCTCTAAACACCAACATTAGCCTACGAGGACCCATTGATAGGCTAATCCATCAAACATTGAAACTGGCTAAGGAGGGGACATTACAAGTTACATGGAAGAAAGTCTACCATCTGTTTATCTAGGATTCTCACTCCATACAAAATACACCTCTGCTCCATGGAGGATGTCAAACAGAAAATGCCAAGTGAGCTTCAAAAAGGAACAAACACTTGGCTGTTCACTACCAGCAAGTCATAGCCCGCTAGAGAGGTTCTACAATCCATCCCCATATACCTTATGAGCTTGTCAACCCCTACCCTCAAGCATAGAAGAAAAAATGATGCAAATACAACAAAGATTCCTACGGCATGGAACAAATGGGAGCTTCAAGTACCCTCATATTTGTGTGAAACTTGATATCACAATAGCCAAGAAATGTGGGGTCTTAAACATCAAGGAGCCTTGATTCTGAATCAAGCATTGACATTGAAACATGCATAGACTTCTATCTAACCTACAAATCATCTGATGCTAAACCTTCCAGTAGAAATACCTTAACATGAAGCTTGACAACCCAGCCAAACTTGAGTGAAAGCCAGCCTCCACACCATAGCAAGGCATGTCAAAAAAGGTTTCATCAACTTTCACACAGCCAAAACAGGTACTATCTTGGCATATTGGAAACTACGGCCTTGCCCAATTCTGAACTACAGGTACATAGATATATATACAACAAAAGATGTACTCACACAACCACAGGAGAATGCACAACAGTATTAGCCTGCATTGAGCTTCTCTCAAACCCCAGCAAAACCCAACATTTAGAGACATAATTGGAATTCAATTGAATGGCCAAAGACCAAATATTTTCTGTGGGTAACCATAAACAACAAAATTTTAACACAGAAACGCATCAGGAAACAAGGTTTTGTTGGATCAATAATTTGTCCCAACCAATTCAAGGAAAAGGAAACAAAATCCATTTTTTCCTGACCTATCCATTGGCTCAAAATTTATGGCAAGATTGTGCATCCATATTCCAAACCCTAGGAATTCAGATTCAATTTTTAAAAGGATTCAAAATTGGATTAGATATTCAAGGCAAACGCCAATGCTAAAATTCATCCACAAGCTAGTCCCAAGGTTCAAAGTTATGCATATGTGGAAAGAACAAAAGAGTGGAAATTTTAAAAAAATTGGCAATCAGAAAGACATGGTGATAAAAACAATCAAAAACAAGATTACAGCCATGGCCATTATCTACATCAGCAAGAAGAAAGAAAACTTGACCTTGGCAAATGTCAAGGGCATGGTAATAGCTCATGCTTGGGGATTATCATTCTACCACAAATTTCACTATTTTACAATCAACCCAAAACCACACTGCACTCATCCACCAAACA
The DNA here is from genome assembly GCA_007115665.2 of Sequoiadendron giganteum. Taxonomy (NCBI): domain Eukaryota; kingdom Viridiplantae; phylum Streptophyta; class Pinopsida; order Cupressales; family Cupressaceae; genus Sequoiadendron; species Sequoiadendron giganteum. The sequence goes on along the minus strand of CM021108.1, from coordinate 256,762,206 downwards.
ATTGGATAAAATTAAATTTTGATAGGGCATTAATTTAAAAGTCTGGCCTTCCTGGAATGGGAGGGATCCTATGGCATTCGAATGAGACCTTTAAATTAGCATACAGGCAATTCCTGGGATCACAACCAAACATGACTAAGTTGCTTTCCCTGAAGGGACGCATAGAACTAGTTCAATCTATGAATAGCACTAGGTTACAAAACTAAGGTGACTCGAATATTATTCTCAGTTTAATCAATAAAAGTCTCCCAAATAAGGATCGCAGCTCAAATTGAAAAATGGAACTAACTATAGCATGAATTGTCATCCTTCTTAGGAGATACAAAGTCATTAAAGCAGAGGTATAAACCAAATAGCAGACCACCTGGCTAATGAAGCAATCAGAGACAATAGCAATAGGGGCCAAATAATGAATTTCAGAGACTACCCAGCAGTTCAAAAAGGATTAGTACTTTGTTGTTGATGTATTTCCTTTCTTTTCATTATCCCTTTGGAATTTATATAATATTATAAAGTTTAAACCTTGACTGCTTTCTGATTGGCCATTTTAGTGTTATCATTGAGGGTATTGATTGGGTGCAATCTTCTAGTTATAATTCTTTCTTCAAATTGCTGTTTCGGAGGGATAAATAATCAACATCATTTTGTTTTTCATGTGATTGTGTAGGACAAACCCTTGCTGGGTGTCCATGTTCATGACAAGTCCTACCTCTAAAGGGCATGTTCTCATAGCAAATGGGTTGCTTCCATTCTATTCCTCCCCTTTCAAGCAAAATTATATCCGATAATGGTTTATCCAAGTCAACATCAACTCATTTTCTTGGATAGTTGAGGATTCTTGAGTTCTGTGTAAATTCTAAGGCATTTTGTCTATCACCAATGGCAATCCCCGTATTCTTTAAGGTAAAATCTTTCCAGCATTCGCTGTGCTTGGTAAATCCTCCATAAGATTGAAAGCTGGGAAACAATATTTCATAAACAAGCAAGCTTTTGCCAGCTATTTTCATGAACTTTGGTCCACCTTTGGAATCCTGATCTTTTTCTTTCTTTGTAGTGAAAATAGTTGTTAAATAACCCTTTGAGATCATCAATTTCCACTAAGCCTGTACACTTCCAATTTTCTTGGATCCATGCCTTAGAGTTTTAGGCCTTGAATATGACCCCATAAATCTGCAGATTAGAGCTGTCTCTTTGAGGAGTAAGAGCCTTGTTTACATTTCATCGATGGAGAATGAAGCCTTTGTGTGTGTAGGTGTAGGAAAGGAAATGTAGGAGGCTTGCATTTTTAAATAGCAGCTATTATTTCTAGTTCCCGGAAAGGATATCTTTATAATGGTGCATTTGACATGGTATTTGATAGAATCATAGAAGTATATAGATCCTCCTTGATGAGAGGTGACTGCTCACCTGACATAGTAGATCTGAAATTCTACAATGTATGGCCTTGTGAATGGGGGATTTGTAAGGAGACCACAGCCTCTTTAAAGGCAAGAGTAGAAAGATATCAGCCCAAGGGTGATTGCAGCACCTGGATAAGAATTTCGGATGATGAAGTTTAGGTGATAATAGCAGGTCTATGCTAGAGCACGGAAGAATATCATTCAAGGAATATAGGGATTGTCTTAGAAGAAAGAACCAAAGAATCAAATGGCATCATTTAGTAGCATGCATGTGTTAAAAAATGACTACTAAATAGCAGTACCTTCTTTTGGTTATTACAACAACAGGCAAAAAGCAAAGTTATAAAAAATAATATGCACATTGCAGACACATCACACAAAAAGGAATTATGTATAATAAGAAATAACATAGCCGTTTGTTTACATACAATTTTTTTCAAAGCATATATATAAAGTATATTATTAAGTCCTCATATGTAAGTGTGATATAGGAAGCAAAGCTATTCATATTAACCTTCCATGATGAGAAAGTTCATTAAATGATGGTACTGAATCAGAAGGAAGTCCCACTTCAGAAATGAAGTCCTGCAGTTCCTGACGGAGCTTTGCAATGTTCATGATGGGCTTAGATGCCTTTAATTTTTCGGGTTTTCTGCAGAAAGAAAATAATGAAACAGATCAAAAATACAAGATACACAAAATATATCAAGTAAAACAAGGATCAATGTCAATAAGCATATCAAAATCCTTTTTTTTCAAAGGTGCACTTATCACAGAAACAATGGCAGGTAGTATGCAAGAAGTCAATAAAATCAATAAACTAAATGTAAATAGAGGGTATAAATGTAAATCAAGCGTATAGCAAGGTTGTGAAACCTAATAAGGAAATGGATTAAAATAATTCACACTTTCTATCACTTGATTAAGCAATTAATATTTGGAAAATATATAATTAAATCAATTTAATACACAGTAATCTATACCATATCTGATTAGCATATAACAAAGAGTACCATAAAGATAACATAACAATTGCTTTTTTGATGTAAAGATTTCCTCCCTTATCCATTTCCATATCAGAACAGTGCAGGAAGTCTTAACAGGTAATACTTTCCTACTAATGATCTAATAGAAATACTATACACAAGAGTTATAAATTTAGATCTACAATTGAAAGACTCTGCCTCTTTAAGAACATGCATACATGTATGCCGAACTATGAGCATTTTAGCACATTTATGGCATTTTCCTTTTTTGTCAGAAGTTGCTCTGGCAAGATCATACCAATAAAGCAAGTCAAAAATCCAACCTCAAAATAGCAACCAATAACAAGAAAGAAACTCAATCGTAAGATCAAAAATTAGGTTCCAGCCAAAATAAAATTTATAAAGCTTTTTATACATAGTTGTTTGAAGACCATGAAGTACTGAGTTCAAATACATGTAACATGTCAATTGCTTACCCATGTTAATCCTCTCAGATGTATATTTATGAAAAACAACTAAATAGATTAATCATTGAATAATAAATGTCTACGAGGCAAACAAACAATGTCTACCATCAAAAGACAGCTTTCTGGATATAAAAGCCAAAAGCATAACCAAAGACCATGAAAAATCCCTATGGATACTCCTGTGATGCAACTTCTCACCTTCTCCCTCTGAAATGAGAGCTCAATAGGTGATAGGAAGGATATTTATCAGCAAATCATTCAGGCAAACTGGCTCTCCCCTTGTTTTCTCAGACCCAAGTGTCCTTCCATACAGAAAAGTTTTAAAAGGTTTCCTTTGGCCCTATTGCTCAGCTAGCTATCTCTGACAGCATTGTTAACTTGATCTTAGGTTCCACTCAGCCGGTTGAGACTGAGCCCATCAGATAAGAATCTAGACAAACTACCATATCACTCACAAGGATAGAATTTGAAAGTTGTGATTTCTCCAATGAGAGCAGACTGAAGAGCACATCATCTTTAACATCCCAATTTATTGTGAGCTGCAACATAATTACTACTGTCTATTCAGAGATTTCAAAAGGAGCAGAATGGATGCATTTTATCTTATTCTTCTATCAAACTAGAGATGCCTGTCTCAATTTCTCTAAGAGATTGACCTTCAGGTGGCAGACATTGTTTAGACTCCTGTACCTACCATTGATAACATTGTTGCTTAACTCATTTTGGCCAGTGGGGCATCAAGTACTTTATGGTTTAAGAAACCACAAACACAGGTGATAGAAAACTGATCTAGGAATGTCCCTACCAAACAGTTAACATAGATTGATAGTAACCCTCCCCACATCCATTCCATATCAAGCAATCAGGTTTGTATCAAATTTTTGACTTCTTCCAAAAGATTATTGACCTTGATTGTCAGAAGAGCTTCTTTGGCATAGAGTACTTTAAAGTTTAAACACTCAAAGATAGCTGCAGTCAATCATTTTATCCAAACCAATCTTTTGATAATATTGTTTACTGCTCTATCTGATAAATTAAATACATGAATTAATAATGGAGATGACAATGCATACCAGATACATGCATAAAATATATCTTTATTTGCTCATGAAGTTATTATAGAAGAAGACCAGAGATGGTCAACCAAGGATCAGAGTCGATCCAACTAGATCATGATACTCTCCTTGACAATACACGATGTATTTAAAGGACTCAACGGTCAAATGTGCATCCAGAATATGCTGGATAGACGTTGCTTCTACAGCTAGCACACATCCTTATCATTGTACATCTATTTGTTTCAAGCTAATGAAGAGTTTAAAGCATCATTTTTGGTGGCATATTGTTTACTGTTTGTGTGTGTTCCTTTACTAATATCTGCAGTAAGTTTAGAGAGGATCATATCATGTTGTGTAGTATCAAGGATGTTAAGGCACAGCTTTTTAATACAGGTCACTGCATAGTTATCAAAATGCTCGGATATATTAAGCATTTACTTTGAGATGCTTATGATGATTGTGACCTGAGCAAATACTAAATGCTTGCGATGACATGTATCATGTTTGGTATGCTTATTCTAACTACACCAATTCATGAAGACATTAGGAACTTTGTCAATTCACATTTGCGTAGAATGACATGGCACGCAGTCCATGCATTTCTGATACTTCAAGTTAATCTTGTATAATAGGAACGATCGCCTTTTAAGTTGGTTATTTTGTCGTATAAGCAATCTTCACAAAACAAATCACTTGGGTTTCTTTCACATATATAAAACTCAAGCCCATCTGTTACTAGTAAACTTATTGGTCAAGAATGCATTTTTACTGATGAAGAATTTACGGAGCTTATGTCACTGCAGTGTCACAACAGTCCTGCTTTAAAACCATGGACAGATGGCATTCTAAATATACAATTATTGACTCTGTTATAAAGTAAATGTCTCCTTCTATGATAAGTTACGGTAGTAGTGAGCTTTCTCAGCTAACAAATTATGATAACTTTCTTCCTCTTCAACCCTTCTAGCATATTTGCTGCCATTTTATATAATATGGCAGGTCAATGCATATTTCCAGGCGCTTCTCCTTGGATTCTCTTTCCTGACCTGCATATAAGAGTTTTTTTCCATCATCTTTTCTGGTCATCCATATTCTACAAACAAGACAAACCCAATACTTTATTGTTCATAATTATTAGAAAAAAATTATAACCATGCTATCTTCTTAGTTCCCAATAAAAGAATTTACGGAGTATATGTCACTGGAGTGTCACAATCACATTCCTTCACTCTTAAAGCAAATGCGCAGATTGAAACAAAAGAGCCTTGTACATGTTACCTTCTTAATCCCTTCAGTCTTGGAAATCACATTCTAATATTCAAGTTGTTAAATATGGAGATATGTTATTGAGACCATTACCAATATTGAACAAGATGTCAACCAATGCCAAGCTTCCCTGATCATAGAATAAAACCTTGTAGGGTCATTCTTGCTTCATTGAATTTAAATGCATACCCAATGCTTGTGTGAGCCCCCATTAATTCCCTTCCATTCTCGTGAATGCACTCAGAATTTATTTTTGAGCTGGTGAGTCTCAAGGCTCCAATGCACACCAGACTACCTAAAGCACTCTTCAGACAGAACACTCAACATGTTAAATACAGCAGTGCACAAATTCATATGTACGGTCCCTAGCATCCATTGTTTACAGCTAGAATTACTGGCCCATCAACGTATCTAATCCCATTTGCTCCCCCAGCTTCCATCTCACTGGTTATGTGTTGAGCAATAAAAGCAACTTCATCATTTATATCATTAACTAACTGATACATTCACCACCAAAGCTATAATCTTAAGTGAGATAAGACCTTGGTCCTTGACTACCAGCACTAGTTGCCAAATATATCAAATAAGTTTACATAATTTACCTGTGGCACTATGAGCTATTTCAATTGCCACAGAGGTTGATGACACATAGTTGACAAAGCATATGTGTCATGTATGTAACAAGGAACAATTAGGTCTGGAAAATTAACCATTCCAGCCAATTCTTCCCATACCTAGAAGACAGGATGTAGCTTCTCATCCCTTGTTTCTTATGGCAGATACTGTGTATTTGTAGCATTGTCTATAAGGGCTCACATTCATGCTAGATGTCTTCTATAAGGCTCTGATGGTATGGAAGTTGCAGGTTTTTTTTAAGTCGGACCTCACCATGTGGTTCAACCGTTCAACAGTAAAATGGTTATTAGACCAGCTGCATGGTGTTAGAGTTGGAAACTTTCCAGGCGGAGACCAGTGAATTACAACATAACTTGTGATGCCCTGACTCTTGATTTCTCTTATACTCGCAATTCAGTACTGATTTACATTTAATGACATTCCGGTGCTACTGCTTGTACTTAGGTACTCCATATATTTTATTTTTTTAATACTAATAGAGTTGGAAAATAAAGTCAGCTCTGCCCACAATATTGCTGCATTTGCCAAAAAAATTATCTCATGGCCGAGATGATGAGCGATCAAAAACAAGTTCCACACTTACAAAAATGTGTAATTGATTCAGGTTATAACAGACAGTGTTCCCTGTAGCCTATTTAATAAATTTACAAATTACAAACAATTAGAGAGGACCAATCAAACCATTAATGGGTAGTAAGGACTAAAGGACTCAGAACTCAAACCTAATCATTAAAGGCTTACAGATATAGCATTCTCTGCCTTGAATCCAAATGTTTTGGTATTCACATCAAGCATCTATTTTATTATCCAGTCACTTTTCCAAATGCAATTAACAAAGTCAATAATTTAAATAATTTATATTCGTAATATTTTTAACTGTGTTTAGTATTTAATACTCACTCATCCTTCAATGACCTATTCCACATAAGTAGTAATTTCTTCCATGGCCTTTTTGATAAACAATCTAAATAATATCACCAAAAACATTAGCAGAATACCAAGTTGATTTTGCTTTCAATTTTTCTTTAATTGATGCAGACCAATCATGTTGGCGACCCCATAATCAAAATGTGTAAAGAGCCCATGTGGGTTCCATCAGTTTCATCTTCATATCATACCAGTAACCAAAAAAAACACAATTTAATTTTTATTTTTATTTTTAATGAATGGTTTCCATTCTGCACATTGATTCCTATAAGCTAAGACACACTGTATATCCATGTACCTTGGTGGTTGTCCTTTTGAGGAGGGCATGCAAAGAGTGAAGGTTCTAAGATGGTGACGGTGATTTTCCTTGAATAACAGAGTAATATCATGTTTATTCCTCTTGTTGTCTGTGGCCAACAACGTCCACCTGCACTTCCATATGGTTGCAGAGTTCAAATTCATAACCTGGCAGCATGCCATAGCCAAACAACCATGCACTTCCTCAAATAAGCAGGTCCAGTACAGAATATCCCTAGTTTAGCATTTCCTTAAGGTGGTATCATGGATTCTCCAACTGTATAAATCTATGAATGCCCTTCCCCGTTCATCTATGATCCCCAATGCTCTTCACAGTGGCTACATCTATCAAGAATTTGTATTCTTTTAATTGGAAAAAATTGTAGTGTGGAAATTTTATGATGATATAATTTTTTAATATTTTATTTAATATCATGTAGAAAGGAAGGTCCCTTTTCCAAGACATTTGCCTAGAGGTTAACAATTTTATTTTATTTTTATTTTTCTATTTATCTGTACGTCTAGAAAAAATTTAATGCGCAAGGCTACCGATCACTTTGATTGTTTTCTTTTTACCTTTTCATTTTTTGTATTACTTCTTTATTCACGGACCCACGAAATATATAAAAAGCTTTTGTGATTTTGAATGTTTTTGGATTAGAAAGTTTGTAGTACGTGAACTCGTGACCTTTTTAGAGCCGATATATCGGTGAATAATTTGACATCATGCATAATTTTTCTTTATTTTTATTTGTTTGTTTCAAATGTAATCATTAATCTATAAGTAATATGTAATATGTAATATGTAAAAATTGTTAGTTATATATTTTTATGTAAAAATTGTTAGTATGTGTGAATTTAATTTGATATTATTTTTATATAGATTGGTTTTGATTTGTATTCAATTTATTTATTATTTTAGTTTAAATTTATGGTATAGAATTTATTTTCTATTAGAATAATAATAATGTAAGAAGTTTTATAGAATAATATTATAATTTACATATTGCATTTACATGGCATTAGCATTGTGTAGGTATATTATATGAGTGTTTAGTGGTGTTTTAAATTGTAACATTGTTAAATCAATTTTAGTTATTTGTGTATGACAAGTTCTTAAAGGTTTTTCATTAACATAGTCATTTTTTTAGACATAAGATAGGCACTTGAGGTGAGTAGATTCTAGGTGACCAAAGGTGCATAGATCATTTATGTGGACAAAGTTGAATTTGTAGACAAAGATCAAATCAATAAGTATAGAGATCATTATCATGACACAAAAATGATCGAGAATAAGGCATAGTGAGTTTTTTAGTATGACAAGTGTTGTCTAACAAATTTCTAAGAATGAATTACAAGGATGAATCATCAATAGTCACTTATCACTAAATATTCTACATCAAATCCTAAAACTAAGTACCTTAATTTGCCTCATTAAATATTAATACTTATTTATCAATTTGCTTCTATAATGTAAACTATATTGGCTCATTAATTCTAGGTTGATTTTTATTATGATTAATTAATATATTTAAATTAGATTAATTTGAAAGGTAAAGCTAGGTAGCGAAAGTAGCTTCCAAACACAGATCTAAACAGGAGAGGGTTGCAAAAGTTTGGTACAAATCTTTAAACTATTACAGTTTAGATGCACATTCATAAATTATATTTCATATTTAAACACATAAAACCATAACACACAAATTTACGTGAGAAAACCCTTTTGAGAAAAAACCCACACACTAAAGCACAGTTCAATTGTATTATCAGTAACAAAGTGGTTACAATATAATAACAAAGTCTATGCTCTTACAAGTGTCTTTACATTGTGATACAAATATGGAGTAATTCCAACAGCATAATGGCTTCTCAGAAAATACAAAAAACATCTCTCAACATATATAAACATTTCTCATATTTATAAACCTCTAACATGGGTGCTTAGGAATGTCATGTGTCATCTCCACAGTCTTTGCATGCATGCAAAAATTGAAATGGAGAACATGTGCAACTCCAAACTGACGAATAAAGCAACCTGCCAATCATGCAACGACATGCACCAACATGCAACAACATGTAAAGAGTCCAACTCCATATTTTATGCAACATTAGTCACTTTGGCATGAATGGTGTCCCACTAGAGAAAATATAGCCAACTACCAATTTTGAACTCCCTTTGACTTCTAGTCACTTTGAGCGGTTGTCATATTCTCGTTTTAGCAACCTTCCAAAATCCCACCAAGTGATAACTCCAAAATCAATGACACATGCCACTATGGTGCACCTTTGAGATATTTTCACAAACTCATCTTCTCAATTGAGTGCCCAAGTGATAAGTGGCACAATTTCATGCTTCCCTCCACACATGTAGGAAGCCAACTCACAATTGGGTTCCACAAAGTGTTATAGCAACTTAGAAACTTATCACTTAGGATTTAATTAATAAAATATATAGCAAAGGGACTAAAATAATTAATTAAATACCTTGGGACTCTCTAAGGTTGAGGCACCTTAATCCCAACATTCTCCCACTTGTTGAAGACCTTACAAGAGTCACTATATCACTACTTAGGCCACAAGGCCCATAGAACCGACATACCATTTGAACTTATCTATGCTTAGTGGCTTCATCAATGCATCTACAACATTCACCAAAGTATCAACCTTTTTCCAACTTCACCTTTCCATATTCCACAATATCATGAACAAAGTGAAATTGCACATCAATGTGCTTTGTTCTGGCATGGAAAGTAGGATTCTTCACTAAGCAAATAGAATTATGGCTGCCATAATAGATAGTAATTTGGCATGAATCAAAACCAATATCAAAACACAACCTCTTAAGCCAAATGGCTTCTTTGCAAGCATGATTAGCTACCATGTACTCTACTTTTGTAGTGGGCAAAGTGAATAAAGCCTACCGCTCACTCATCCAACTTAAAGCGCCATCAAACATCATGAAAACATATCCACTAGTGGATATTTTGTTGTCAATATCACCTGCCCAATCAAAATTTGTATATCTGTGAATGCTCACTAAATGTTGAGATCCAGTAGGATAACTATGAAAACACGGGCCATACTCAGAAGTACCCCCAAATATTTGAACACTCTCTTCACAGTATCCAATGCACCCATCTAGGATTAGTCATAAACCAACTAAGGAATCTCGTTGCTTGGCCAATGTCTAGCCTTGTACATACCATAACATACATCAAGCTACCAAAAACACTTGCATATGGTACCTCTAGTCATGTCCTCAATCTCAATGGGATATTTTAGATAATCCTCAATAGAAAGATTCATCCCTTGTACAATTGGAACAACCATTTGTCTGTAAGTTTGCATGTTGAATCTCTCCAACATAGAGTTCACATACTTACTCTAGGTAAGCTAAAGCTTTTTGTTATCTTTATCTCTTCTAATATCCATCCCCAGAATATACCTCATTGCACCTAGATCCTTCATCACGAGTTGTAATCACAACTTGAGACTTCAAATCTAAATTCATACACTTACCATTCCCAATAAACAACATATCATCCACATACAGGACTATGATAAGAATGTGACCATTAGCAGTCTTGTAATAGACACAATGATCAAATTTGGATCTCAAAAATCCCAAAGTCAACATATAGATGTCAAACTTTTGGTACCACATTCTAGGAGATTGCTTCAAACCATACAAATATTTCTTCAACTTGCATACCAATTTCGCTTTACCTTTCTTAATGAAATGTTTTGGCTATGACATATAAATTTCTTCCTCCAAATCACCATGAAGGAATGTTGTCTTCGCATCCATCTATTCCAATTCTAGATCATAAGCAGTTGCAAGTGATAGTAGGAACCTAATAGATGTCAGCTTTTCTATAGGAGAGAATATCTCACCATAATAAATTCCCTCCACCTAAGAATACCCCTTTGTAACTATTTGTACTTTATGCTTCTCAACACTGCCATATAGATAAATTTTATTCTTGAACACCCATTTGTTGAATAATTTTTTTCATTGATGTCAAAGGAGTAGTGTTCTTGATGACAAATAGTACTCACTAGTGTCTAAGGAGTAGTTTCAATAGTACAGTGAGAATCAATTGTAATAATACTTGTGTAGACATGTACAAATGGCTTAATGCATATCACATATCCTAAATTGCATTTTTCCATATTTAGGCTCTTTGCATCTTTTTTTTACATCATTACCTTTATATTGGGCCTGCCTACAAGACACATCCCAAAGGAGAACTCAAAGGTGACCCAAAGCAGGTTTTCCCTCGAACCGCTATATAAATAAGTTAAGGTGAAAGCCAAGATTTAACTGACGATTACCTTGCCAACAGTGCCATCCAGAAAGGGGAGGTACCCAAGTGGTATATAGAGCCCCTAGTAGGATTGGTTAAAGCCTTAAGTGGCTTGTTGGATGCTCGCAAGGTGTCAAGTCCTCGGGCAACAACTAAACACTTTACTGTAGTTGCCCACCTTATGGATTGACCGTGTATTGGTGAAATTTTAAGTGCAAGGGATGCACAACGTACCCTAAATATTTTTACTCACCATATGAACTCCCTTTAAGTTGAGATATAAATCCCCAACTTAGCATAAGCTACTTGTAGCTTTCTAGGGAAAAGGTGATTTGGGTTATCCTTCCATGCCATGAGGCCCCTATCTATCCACTCTCGCAAAGACTTAAGTGTATACATCCCTTTGGGTGTCCCTGCCCTTGAGTTGAAGGAGCTTACAAGTTGTGGGCCTAAAAATGTTACCACTAGCTTAGACCTTAGGGATAAAGTTGCTTGAAGTGTTTTTCAATGTGTTATTACCAATATAATTGGGTTGATTTTGGCTAATTGTCATCAAAACATTACGATCAAGTCATAAAATTTGTTTACGATGTTTTATCACTTATTGTATCTCATAAACATTGTCTCAAACATTAGATCAAACGAACATCAAAAACTTGTAAAATTCTCAAAACAAATTTCCATCACAAAACTGGAAATTGTTAAATCATATATGCTATTGTCCAATTTTATCGCTACTATTTCAAAACACTACCGTGGTTGACCTAGAATCTACTTATTTTTGCTTATTCAACCATTATTTCTATCACTGGTTCATGACAGTTACTATCAAAATAGAGTCGCTTTTCAAAAACTCGATCGCTACTATTTCAAAACAATATCGTTATTGACCTAAAATCCCATCGTTCTTGCTTTAAATGTAAACCACTATTGTCCTACTTGCAACCTTGCCTAAACTTTTTCAAAACAACTGATTTTCAAACATTGGCCTAAAAACTCCATTCAGCTACCAAAGAACATTATTGGACCTATCAATCAAAATCCAACATCACCATCTTTCACTTTAGAATTGGTTTACATAGTGTTTGTGACTACCATCTTTTGGACACAAAAAATTAAAAAAAATCAACATTTACTCCATAGCTTACCAACATCCTTCATCACCAAATCAGCAACCAAACATCAACCTAGTCTTCAAACACATATTGAACACAAGGAATCAAACCAATTTCTTGTTATAGTTTTTAGAGTAACCTTTACTTGCAACCTCATAGCTAGTTCAAGTAAAGCAAGCACCATATCCTCTAAGACATAGAAAAACATTGATTTGAGTCTTGTGAACTATTGGGTTCTAAAACTAGCATTAAATCATCAAACTTCAAGCATCAAAGCATATTTTGTCGAACAACACTCAAAATCAGCTCATCTCCTTATCATAGGGTTGAGTAGCAAAATCTCACCATCATTTCAACATCAAGCTTGATCATCCACATATCACAACATCAATACATAACAAACCACCAACAAACTTTGTCCAAAAGGTATACACACATCCCCTTTGTGCATCATTTTATGAAAAAACCAAATCTCAAAACACAATGCCATTCCATTTCCATAAGTTGTTATCTCAAACTTACCAAGGTCTCTTGAGTTCGTTTACGACTACAATGATATCACAACACAAAAAGAAGATGGAACCCAATAAAAGCAATGCTAGTATACCAAACACCAACATCACCAATGAGGAAACTCAGTCATGGGGTTACAATCCTAGGACATACTCAACTCCCAAAGAACAACCAACATTTCAGGCTCAAACAAGTCAACCACCCAATGATGAGGATATACACCTTAAACATCAAGACATATTTGCTAGGCAACAAGATCAACCTCCCAATCCTATAGACATGATCATAGAGGAGTATGATAGTGATGATGAAATCACTGATGAAGTACTTTTAGAGTGCTCCCAAGATCCAAAAATACAAAAACTTATGGACAAGATGATTGGGAAGGATCCTAACACATATTTCCTCAAGCTAGCACAAAGTGGGGCCAAGTTTCCGACAAACTTTAATGATGACATTCTTAAGGATCCAAATCTCATTCCTTTGGGAGACCAATCGGTGGTAAGACAAATACCCAAACAATGGTAGATCCCAAGATACCACCATTATTCTCAAACACACATATCAATGACCAATATTTTCCCTAAAATGTGGAGAATCCATTGTATAGACATCCATCATAGATTGAACAAGTGGTAGTAGCTCAAAATACTCAAGAGAATCCAAACCTCTTGACAAATCAAAACATACTACCACAAAATGTTAACACAATGGAACCCAATATATATGAGACATCTTGGAATAACCAACAACAAGGTCCCAATACTAATATGCAAAACATGGTACAACCACAACAACATGTAGTGAACCAACAAGGTAACAACCCTTTACAACCACAATGACATGTTAACAACCCACCCCAAGGACAAAAAATATATCAAAAACCACCCCAATATCAAGACATGTGCCACAGAAATGTTCAAAACCAAACTCAATACATGCCTCAAACACAATACAATGATCCTAACATGTAAAATCAATATGGATCATCATCTACCTAGAACCCTCAACATCAAACATATATTTCAGCACCACCAAATTTCAATACCCAGCACCAAACGTATTTTCAACCACAACAAAACACACAACTAAAAAATCAAGCACCAAATCCTCCACAACACAATATTGGTGCACAACCTCTATCACAATACCAAACCTACACACCTCAACAACAACATAGTGTACCTCAACAACAACATAGCATACCTCAACAACAACATAGTGTACGTCAACAACAACATAGCATACCTCAACAAAAACATTACGTACCTCAACAACAACATAGCATACCTCAACAACAATATAGCATACCTCAACAACAACATAGCATACCTCAAAAACAACATAGTGTACCTCAACAACAACATAGCATACCTCAACAACAATATAACATACCTCAACAACAATATAGCATACCTCAACAACAATAACATCATACCCTCAATACACAACACGCCCACATCGGTCCTCAAGGACCCCATCTATCATCCTACACCCACAACATGGCCCAAGGGCCATCACATATACAAAACCCACAATACAATGCACACAGTTCATTATGGGGCAACAAGGTTACAATGCCTCTCCTTACCAAACAAACACACTTAGTGACAATTTAACCTTACAAATATAGAATCTCAACCAAAGTATATCAAACATCCAAATTGGAAAAACAAAGAAGAGCTATGCTCTACAAGACATATGTCCATATCCTTTCGATTAGTCCTTATCTATGATACCTTTCCCCAATAACTTTGAAATACCAAAATTTGACAAATACAAGGGAAGAGGAGATCTAATAGAGCATGTGCAAGAATTCTCAGTAGCTCATATGGATTTACATTAGAATGATACCTATTTATTGAGACTTTTTCTACCAAGTCTCAGCAATGCCACTATCGATTGGTTCTTTCATCTACCGCCTGGTATCAAAAATTTATCAATCATTTCTCATACAACATAGAGAAATATTTAATGGTCCTTGGTCTATACAAAATTAAACAAATCCAAGGGAATCATTTGCTTCATATCTACAAAGATGGAGACATAAAGCTATCAAATGCAAATGGACCGTTCCTGAGAAACAACTCATCAAAATCTTTGTCTTCAACATACACGCAAGCATTAACTACCAACTCACCATGTTGTACCCTAGTAACTTTGAAGAAACCATTGAAAATGGTTTACTCATCAAGAGATCTCTCGTAGCAAGGGGAGTCATTAAACTATATAACAACAAAGACCAAGCTTCAAGTTCAAATGAAAAAACAAAAATAAGGGCAAAGAACAAAAACATTACCAACGATGAGTGGTAGATGAAAAATTTATACGAAACGTACAAACTCCTAGAAATCCACAGAACAATGTCCAAACAACTCAAGAAAACTAGGCTCAAAACAACCAGCTTACATATCCTCCAAACAATCAACAAAATACCCAACAACCAAATCAAGGGCGGGATATTCAAAGAGGGTTTCCGGGGGAAAATAATTAATTTAGGAGAAAATTCACTCTGTTGGGAGAAACTCTTGAGTTAGTTATCCATAAACTCATCCAAAAGAACCTTATCAGGCTTCCAAATCCTGATAAAAAAATTTATGATGAACAAAACTTCAAACCCCCTTGGTACAATGAGAACAATTGATGTGAATTCCACAACATCAAGGGTCACACAACGAATAATTGTATGAGACTTAAGAAAATCATACAAGACTTAATAAAAAAAGGAGAGGTCAAAATTGAACATCATCTTGGGCCCTACGATAATCAAGACACGGGAATATACAAGGATTCACTCCCCAATCATTCTAGGGGAAATGAAAAAGGTAAGGGGCAAGATTACTAAAAATCAAACTTCACCTACGATGAAGTCATAAGAACCATCTCCCAAGTCGATCAAAATATCAATGTCGTGACTATACTAGGAAAAAGCCCTGAATGCAATGTGACTAGGCAAAGAGGAAAAGTCATGATCCAAGGAGCCCCACTTCTAGCCAAAGCCACCATCAATCCTTCCACTGACTATAGAATTGTTGACCAATTGAAGAAAAATCCAGTGCTAATATCTATCCTTGAGCTTTTAAAATTATCACCAGCACATAAAGAGATCCTAGATAAATCTCTCATTGAGTCTTCGATACCTAATGACCTTAACACTGATCAATCTCAATCCATGGTTGGTACCATCACTTCACCCCATCACTTGGTCTTTTTTGAAAAAATCCTTCCATAATCAAGCTTTGTATCTTGAGGTTTGTGTCCATAAACACAAAATCAAGAGAGTCATAATAGATGGGGGTGCAGGTTTAAACATATGTACCTGAAAATGGTAAAACAGTTGGGGTATTTTGATGACATGATTGGAAAGAACACGAGTATCACCATAAGGTCTTATGATGGTATGGAGAGAAATTCTAAGGGCACAATAAGACTTCCAATACAAGTAGGGCCAACTATAGCAAAAACAATTTCTCAAGTACTGGATCTTCAGTTTCCATACAACCTTCTATTGGGATGTACATGGATCCATGCAATGCAAGTGTTCCCTTCAACCTTCCACCAATGCTTAAAATTTCCTTATAATGGTAAGGAAGTTACAGTATACATCGATCTTGAACCCTTCCATTACTACTCAAACTTGGAGGAGAAGTACAAAATGCTCCTTCAAATACCCAATAACAACATATCATTCCACTCATTTTCCTATGTTGATCCAACATCACTTGCTTCAACCTCAACTACATCTACTTCAACGTCAACTCCATCTACTTCAACCTCGACTTTATCCACATCAATTGATCCTTTTAAATCCAAACTCAAGATCCAGGTGCTTGACAAGGGTTGTGGAGAATACCATTTCAAACAATCCTTCTGTGTTGGGGAGCTTCCCCCATCACCAAAATCCTACAGCCGACCAAAGGAAATAAATCATGTTCATGCGGTCACATATGAAGTCAAAACCACTTTCACCAAGTGGGGAGACATGAAGGATGAAGTGGTATTTGAAGAGGACCTCTAATCATGGATCTATAAAGAAGAACAAGAGGAACAAGAACAACTACATCCCCTTCTTATGGATCTTAGCAATAAAGATTATCAGATAGCAAGAAATATGGGATACATTGGAAAAGGTGGCCTTGGTCTACATGAACAAGGCATAAGGGAGCCCATCATAATAGAACAACACAAGAAGAACATGGGACTAGGTTATGGTTTGATAGACGTGGTTACCCCAAACATTGAAACTATCTCTCATCAAGCAATAGCTCCTTCTACCAACATTGAGACATCAAATAACTACCATCTTATGGACAATGACCTAACAATCGCAGACCTATTTGAAAACTTTGGCATAAATACCATCACCTTCAAACCTACAATTGAGGACTACCATACTGAAACAGACTCCAATGAATGGGAATGGGAGTCTTGTGCCTCTAGTGACTATGACCTAGATACCCTATGGGACCTTGATAACTCCACTATCCTTACCTTTTCCCCATCCACATCCACCATAAGCTTTGCTAATAACAATGATAACTTACCCTTATTTTACCCTCAATTGATCAATTTGGATCAACAACATCACACACCTATTGTGGACCTATTCTAGAACAATGAAGCTATTGCAGAGTTCATGGGAATTCAATAGGGTATCCATCAAGGAGATCACAAGGCTAGGTTTGTAATAGAACTAGAAAAAGGAGCATACTTTGGAGGGGAGATTAAATCCTCCAGTCGTAAAATTGAAAAGAAAAATCTAAAAATAAAAATGAGACCCCCCTAGGTAAAACCACAATGTGGCTCTATTAGATCATGAAAAATAAAAAATAAAGGGTGTATTTGAGGGTGAAAACCTTTCTAAGGCACCTAAAGATGGAGGATTCAATCTCCCCATTATGTAGTATCAATAACAATCAACATATTTGGTTGAAGGTTCATAACCTATCAACATGGGAACCACATAGGCTCCTAAAGTAACATATCACGCAACTTCCTTAGATCCAAAAAAGTCAACTTCACAACATTCATCAAGGAATGTAAGATCAAATTTTCCTAGACATATGAAAATATGATTGGGTTGGATCCAGCTTTAGTGGTACACCACCTAATATTATTCCTTGCATCAAAACCAGTTAAGAAAAAGCTTTAGAAGATGCACTCATAGATAGCACTGTTAGTCAAGGTGGAGCTTCAAAAACTATTGGACATGCGATTATTTAGACCCATAGATTATCCTGAGTGGGTATCCAACCTTGTACTAGTATCGAAATACACTGGGGGCATACAAATTTGTACAAACATCAAGGATATTAACAAAGCATGTCCTAAAGATGACTTCCCCCTTCCTAACATCAACATCATAGTAGATCTAACTGTTGGCCATTAAATTCTTTCATTAATGGATGACTTTTTTGGGTACAATTAGATAAAGATATCCCCTGAAGATCAACACAAATAGCTTTTACTTGTGCTTGGGGAACTTCCTACTAGAACGTCATGCCATTTGGCTTAAATAATGCAAGAGCCACATATCAAAGAGCAATGACTACCATTTTCCATGACATGTTGCACATCACCATGTAGGATTATGTAGATGATCTATTAGCTAAATTAGTCACACAACATGAACATCTGGCTAACTTAGCTAGGATATTTGACAGACTAGAGGAATATAACTTGTGTCTGAATTCGAAGAAATGTGTATTCGACGTAACATCTAAGAAACTATTGGGATACTTTGTATCTAGAAGAGGTATCGAGGTGTATCCTACTAAAGTCAAAGCTATCCTAGAAATGCCTCCCCCAAGAACATTGAAATAGTTGCATAGTCTACAAGGTAAGCTCCAGTCTATTAGGAGGTTCATCGCACAACTAGAAGATAAGTGTCATCCATTCACACACCTCCTCCATAAAGATGTATCATTCAAATGGGACGAAAGGTGTGACCAAGCTTGTTGATAAGTAAAGGGCTATTTTCTCACTCTCTCGATATTGGTGCCTCCAATTCAAGATAAAGCAATGATTTTATATGTGTCCACAACACCAACAGCTTTGGGAGCTCTACTAGCACAACTTGATGAACATAATAAAAAATGAGCAGTATACTACATCAGTCATACCCTGATCAGCTATGAGTTAAATTGTACACCCATCAAATGAGCATGTTTATCAGTTGTCTTCACAGCAAAAAATCTTAGGCATTGCATGTTAAATAAACAAATCAAGTCAATATCCAAGATAGACCCCTTGAAATATCTCTTGGAAAAGGTAGCTCTTATAGGAGGAATCGCTAAGTGGGTCATGATACTTAGTGAATTCGGCATAGAATATATCGACAGAAAATCCATCAAGGGATAGGTAATAGCAGACCAATTAGCAAAAGTTCCCATCGAAGACCATCAACCTCTCGTAGTAGAATTTCTAGACAAAAGAATCCTTCTAACAAAAGAGGAGTGAAATCGTTGGACCATGTACTTCAATGGATCCCACACTCTGCACGACTCAAGGGATAGTGTACTATTTCTCATACCACAATTAGACAGTAAAGAAAAATCATACAAGATTGCCTTCCCTTGTACAAACAATATAGCCGAGTATGAAGCATTGATCATTGGGCTAAAAATGGTCATGGAGTGGAAAATTAAGGAACTACAAATCTATGGTAACTCCCAGTTGTTCATAAGGCAAGTGAATGATGAATATCAGACTAAAGATGACAAGATTATGTTGTACAAAATTATGGTGGACATCTTCAAACAATACTTTCATATCGTCATCTTTGAACAAATCCAGAGGGTTAATAACAAAGTAGTTGATATTATGGCTACTATCGATTCACTCCTTGACATACCTGAGAACGTTCCTAGATACAAATTCCTAGTAGAACAATTGCTTATTGTGACTAATAGATTAGTATGGGCCGACTACACTTGATCCATGAGGACATACAGTATAGTTACACCACTAAATATCAATCCCAATAGAGATCATTCAAATAAACATTAAGCTAGGAATCCATTAAAAATAACATGTTAAACTATGAAAGATTTTAAAACACCTATTCTAATATGTTGAAACTTATCTTATTGGAGGAGTGGTGTTGCATTGATGTGGAACGATGACCCGTTCTCAATCCCTTCGATAATGATCTTATTTCAATCATTTTTATTGAAGAAAACTGATGAAACCATTGATAGAGGTGTATGAAAACATGATTTAAAGCTAAATGAACATGATGCAAGCTATTTTAACATGATTTATGCTAAGATGATCAAGATGTGTGAGTGGAAAGCTAATCTAAATGGAGTTTAAGCTAAAAAATATTCAAACTAATTATCAAATAAGCTAAATGGATGCATTATGTTATCATGGAAGCCATTAATGAAAGCTAAGCTATTATGCGAGTGAATTAAACTAAAATGATGAAAAATGTGAGCGCAAATTCAAGTGATTTTAATAACATAAGTTTTATGTTAAAAGATGGATCCATTTGTCTCCAAATAGTGACCTATTTATAGGAGAGCAAATGAGAAATGAAGGGTTGAGATCAAAAAGGTTAATCAACGGTCAAAGATGGAGGAGAGATGAAACATGGATCATGGATTCTCATCAATGGATGAGAATGAAAGATGCTCTTTTAATCAAGGGTTAATATTCCTTTAAACAAACACACTTTTAACTTGCATAATAAGTCTCGTAAGTTAACTTGCACATGAAGTCTTGTAAGAATATTTCCTTTTTCAAAGTAGTGGAGGAGAGAGAATATTCTTCAGAATATTCTCATGGGTGAGAGAAATAGATATTTAGCAAATTAAAATAAGGTTTAATTATGCAAAAGGGGAAGGAATATTCCTTTTAGAGGAATGTGCAAAGGAGAAATATTCCCTTACAAGTGGGGGGAATTAGATTAATTAGTAATTGATAATTAAAACAAAGTTTTTAATTATGTCAATTAGGGGAATTTCATGATATTCATTAAATAAAGTAATTTAATGAAAAGGGGGATAGTGATATGATATTTAATTAAATAACTTAGGGTTATTTAATTAAATAAGAGGACTTAGGGGATTAAATTAAATAACTTGATGTATTTAATTTAATAGGACGAAATGTTAGCATGAAAGGGGATGAATTAACCTAATTAAATTAATTAGATTAATAGATGAAAATGATGTGATTAATTAAATAGCTAGGCTAATTTAATCAATTAAGCAAAAAAATGGTGGGTTTCAAGATGAAATGATGTTAGTATACTTGGTTTGAGTGCATGATATTATTCAGGACATTTTCAAGTGTCTATATTTTGCCCCTCTTTGAAGCGAGGTACCTGCTACATTGGTTCAAAGACTAATGCTTTTTGGATTAAAAAATTGTTGCTCAGATCAAAAAAAAAAAAATCGTTTTAGATGCCCCACTGTTGCCCGAGTGGAAGGAATAAGCTAGTTCCTTGCCCCCTCGAGAAATCAAGCATAAATTTTGAATTTTGGGTTGATTTCTCGATAAAGGTTAAAATGTTGCCCAAGGAGTCTGAAAAGGCTTCGGGATGCAAAAAAATATGTCAAAAAAACAAAAAACTGTGCAAAATAAGCTTCATTTTGGCAAGATTGGTGAAAAAACCTTAGCTATATGGTTAAATTAGGGGAAAAAACCCTAATTTTTAGGCATAAATATGTGATGAAGGGTCACTTTCAATTCATTTGTGCATTCACACCTTAGAGATTTTTGCATCTTGAGCTTTGACATCCCAGCAAAATGGCTCACTGTGTGCTCCCTGTTCACCTTTATGATCGAGTTTGAAAGTATTAGCGGTGTGTAGACATAGGACTCCGAGTATGTGACTCGAAACTTCTCTCGATTTTCACTTTTAAGTACATTTAATAGGGTGTCAAAGTTAGGTTGATAGGCACATCACTATATAGCGATGATTTTGAAGCGTCAGAAGTGTCGCTATTGATTTTTTAATGATGCATGCTCCGTTCAGCACCACACCCCAATTTTTTGTTTCAGCGACACATATGATTATGGGGTTGTCGGGGTAATATAGTGACACATGGGCTTTTTAAGTTCAACAACACTAGAAAGTGGTGGGTGATGCAAGCTTCAAATGGCGACACACCCTAATATTTTAATATTGTGATGCATGCCAATACCTATTCACTATTGAGCATAGCGATACACGTCACCAAATTGGTGATGCACCCCTGAAATTAATATAGTGACACACCACAAAATCAACTACACTATTGATTTTATTGACGTGATTGATGGATTGGGTTCAAAGTATTAAAGTTTGATTAGTTTTTTGACTTTTTCAGTAAATTGACGATGTGTGTGCGATGCGTGCAGGAGGACCCTCCATTGTTGATGTCTTGAGAGAGAAAATATGACATTTTGTCTACAGCTAGAGACTTCGATGATTTGGAGGTGGAGTGGCTCGGGAGGCTAGGGTTAGGATTCGTCACTGTCCTACCCAAGATTAGGAACCACCTTTCTTTGATGAAAATGTTGGTCGAGAGGTGGCACATCGAGACCTCTTCTTTTTACTTGCCCACAAGGGAGGCAACTGTCACACTTGAGGATGTGTGGTGCATTCTATGTTTGCCTATTCATGGCGAGCACATCATTTATGACCTAGATGTTGGGAGAGATGCATGTCTCTCTCTTTTACACAGATGCTTAGTCATTCTTATCAGCTCCCAGATTGATTTGAATTTTTATCGAGGTTGGGTCAACACCTTCAAATTGTTTGTTGCAACCCTGATTTGCAATGTTGTTTCCCTAAACTGACGAGGCAAAGGTTTCAGTCTCGAATGGGGGTTAGCATGGAAGAGTATGATCAAGAGAGACATCATGTATGCTTGGGGTACAGTTCTCCTTGCTTCTTTGTATCATGATATGCATGAGGCCATCTACCAAGAGAGCAGGAGTATCGGAGCATGATTGACCTTGTTGCACATATGGGTATACGAGCACAATGCAGTGTTGAGGCCCTTAGTTGTTCTTGTTAATATTCATGAGGATGAGCTCATCGTCTTTCAATGCAAGGTGTTGATGAATTTGTAGCACATGGGCCCCATAGGTTTAGCATATTGGCGTTGTGTCATTGATGACATGACAATGTTCAGATGGAGGCCACATCTACAATATCCACAATGGTATGATGACCAACATTAGTTGGATTTTACACAACAGACTCGGTACATACAGGGTCGAGAGTATACAATTATCGAGCGATACCTCCCATACTATGTTGCTCGATAGTTTGGGGAGACACAAGATGTGGTGACACAAGATTGCACTGTTGTGTTGGCTAGGTCATAGAGAGAGACTTAGTGGGAAGCCGTCATTGATCCTGTTGTGGCAATCAACGAGTTTCATCTGCTTTTCCCACAATCATGGGCTTATGATCAATGTCCTAGATGCAGGCACCACTCCAGCCTATGATGCATGGTTTAGGCCACCGACACGCTTGACAAATCCAGCAGGGGGATACCCAAGCAAAGGTAGAGGCAGAGGCCGAGGCCAAGATGGCAAATGAGACAGAGGCAAGAATGATGGTCGAGGTATAGTCTAGGATTAGGATCAAGATAGGATCCAGGTGCCAAGTGATGGGCACCAGTAGCAGTCAAATCAGGGGCATTAGGATGGGAAGCATGATGCGCAACACGTTGGACAAGTTTTGGGGGCACCACCGCCTCCTCCACCTGTACAACCAGATGCACAGACACAAGCATGGATTCAGGCTCTCACTGTTGAGAGAGACCAACTGCAGGCAAAGAGGGATGAATTCTAGGAGCAGTTGCAGGCTATGATTGCTTAGAGAGGCCATGAGGTTCAATTGCGATAGTAACTGGACCTACGACTAGCCCAAGAGATTCGGTGAAGACAACAGTTGGAGGAAGTGACTGTAGTGTCACAAGGCAGGATTTTATCTTCTTGATCATATAGAGAGGTTGTCACAGAGGGTACATACTATCATATGAATTATCACTATTGGCCTCCTACAATGATTTAACAACTAATCCTTTACAATTGTGATTCAGAGATTGAACATCTAACCTGAATAGCTATCTCAATCATCATGAAGGTGCATTTAACTTGACAACTTAGGGATATAAACTTGAAATGGACCAACATAGTATGTGCACTAGGGATCCAAAGTAGCCACATTCATCCTGCAACTAGGAAAGACATAATGCTGAAAGTAAATTGCTTGGAAGGAAATAACATAAGTGTTGAGAATCAACCAACAACTATACTAAGCTGAAATGCATGAAAAAAATGAAAATCTGAGCAAACAAACAGGAAACTACTTTGCCTGCTTTGGCTGCAGGAATAGTCACATAATGGGATTCTAGTGTCTGCAGGAATAGACAGTGCCAAATTCTTAACTAATTACTAAACAAAAAATAATAACTAAACTAAAGGACAAAATATTCACCAAGTGGGCCCCCTTGGATGAGTATGCTTAAAACAAATGTCAACTCAGATGCATGAACTTATAACTTCATTTTATTCATTGGAAAACATGAGTATAATCGAGCAACATGATTATATTATTGAAAAATTAAGAATGTGATTACATCATTAGACTAAGCAACCTCCTGAGAATGAACATTTGAGTCTTATTTAAAGAAGCTACCAACTAATCACCTAGCAAGGCGGTCAACTCCAACAAATTTAGAGGATGCCACTTTAGGGAAAGCATAAAAAGTGGAGAGGTGGTTACACATGCGTGGAATCTGGCCAAGCATGTTTGCCTTAACGTAGATCCAACATAGCAGTAACACCTATATTTTCTCAATAGGCAATTAAGACCATTTACAAAGCAGATACAATTTTGATTTGCATGAGGAATCTCTCAACGAGAGTCTTCCCTCCATTGAATGATCACCTTGTTGACCATTATGGTGCATGACCAGCTGGCAGAATCTTCCTTAATTGCAGGCCTCTAATTATATTTGCATGACAATATTAGTGCACACAACAACTGCATACCTGTAACTATCTTAAAGTGACAATAATTAATCCACATGTAAAATTAAGATAGATAGTTCATATAGCATGTCAATTTCATTTAAAGGTTACAAAAATAAGCTTATGTCCAATGTCCATGGTTTTAAGGAAATATCATAAAAGGTCAACATCCAAGCATCAAAGTCAATGAAAATTGCAACAAATGGATAATAAACTCTATAAAAAATGAACCATAAACTGGGCTCATCACTCCCCCAACCTAAGGTTTTGTTGGTCCTCCAGCAGAGGAAGGGTTGTTCTTTTAATTGGTCAATGCCCTAAAATTTGTAGCTACTAATTTTCCTACATCAATTTCTGTTATGCGTGAATTAGGATCCCAATAGAACCCTTGTTTTCTTTCCAACCTGCTCCATCTTTGTCTCTCATCAGCTATATCATATCGGTAATATCAGAAATTTGGCATAGGCCACAATAAGATAGGTGGCTGAAAAGTCAGTGGAAGCCAAAATTGTCCCTTTTTCCTTCCAATTTGTATATATCTAGCAACTCTCTTGAGTGTTGCAACATAGTTCTGCATAGAGTGAGGCTTAGCTTGT
This sequence comes from Sequoiadendron giganteum, assembly GCA_007115665.2. Lineage (NCBI taxonomy): Eukaryota > Viridiplantae > Streptophyta > Pinopsida > Cupressales > Cupressaceae > Sequoiadendron > Sequoiadendron giganteum. The sequence goes on along the minus strand of CM021108.1, from coordinate 256,736,659 downwards.
TTCAATTCATCAGTTAGGTTGTTCCACCTTTGTGACAAGTATCCCATTACAAATTCCCCTGTAGTTTTTTCTATTTCCTCATATTCCTTATAAACTTCTTCTTTCTTAGACAAGATCCTATTTCCATAGCTTGGTCGGTAAAGAATTATGTTCCAATCCCTGAAAATATCTCCAGGATTTCTAGACTTAGCCTTGATGGACATGGGAGTGTTGGATTCAATTTTCCTATAAGTCCTGAATTGTTTTCCCCAACTGATTTCGTTCTGTACCCAAGACATAAATGCCCTCAATTGGACATCTCCAACATACAACAATGGATTCCAATCATGGTCTTGGGTCATAGAATAATTATGCAAATATAATTCACACAACAAATTCTTCATTTAAGGAGGAGCAATCTAAAAGCATTGAAAAATTCAAGAGGGGTCTCAATGGAAGGATTCAAACATGAAACAATCCTTGCTAGTTTAAAATAAAGATGCCTCTCCTTTAAATATAGAGCATAGACTCTTGGAGGAGTCCTACACTCTAATATCTGAGGTACTAAGGTTGTCATACTGTCCACCTTTCCTTTTAAAGCAACAATTTCTTCATTCTTATTTGCAATCTCTTCATCTCTCTTTTGAATTTCCCTCTTTAGCCTGTGTTTCTTCTCTTTCCATTCTTCTTCCCTTCTTTGCATTTTTCCCATAAGTTCATAGCTACCATGTGCATTTAAAAATCAGAGGGCCTATGTATTCCTACCAAAAAAATTCATGGCACTTTTTCTTGTTCTTGATAAAGCTCCAACTGCAGGGACTTTGTTTGTTCAGCCAATACCGGCTGCAAAGGTGTTGACTGTTCTCCTAGTTCTAGCTGCAAGACCTCTTGTTCTTGCTTTTTCTCTTGTTGTAGGAACTCTTGCTTCTCCTCATACTCCTAGTTTCCAATTTTTTCTACGATGACAACAAGATCTACCAGCATTATTTTTGTCGCTTCCTCAAATATGTCCTTTTCCTCGACATTTACCTACCCCATTGGAGCTTCTACATCCTCCCCTGATGTTTCTCTAGGCTTAGGGATTTCCTCTAGAGATACACCAAAGGATGGCTCAGTAGGTCTTGATTTTCTAGGAGGGATTTCATGTTTTTCTTTGGTTGCAGGAACAATAGTGTCAGCCTTTCGTTTCTTAGAGCTCGGAACATCTCTTTCTATCATTTTCTTTTTAGCTTTTCCCTTACTTATTTCTGCCTCCTTTTGTGCCCTAATTCTCATTAGGATGCCAAGAGGAACATCATCATAGAAATCAAGAGATGAACTTTCTTTATTTGAATGCTCTTTCTTAGAAGAACTAATCTCAATGGTTTTTTTAGTTGCAGGAGGGATTACAGTAGGGCTTGCACCAGAAGTTGAGGCACCAAGAGTGGCCCCAACATTGCTCCTTCTCCTACTAACCCTACGAGGTTGAGGCAAAACCATAGGTCGCAAATGCTCTGGTCTAATTTGATCAATATTCAAGAATTCTTCTCAAGACATATCAGACACATCATGTAGAGACTTCTCAACTAATAATTTGATCAGACAATGGTGGAAAATGGAATTGTCCCTACCTTTTTGGGTCTCAGTCGCCATGATTGAAAGAAGGTGGTATAGCACATTTGGCACATTCATTCTCTTCCTGTGCCTCATGTGATTCAGGAGTTTGAAATAAATAGAATATAGATTCGACTAACGACCTTCATAGGTAATGTATTTCACAACATAAAAATCTACTTGCTTCTATAGCTCATGCAAAGAGGTTCTCTTCACACCTTGTTTGTCCACACTCAATGGAAGGTCACTAGGTTCTGTAAATTCAACCCTAGCTGACTTGATGTCTCTGGTAGCAAGGTAATGTTCACTATCAGTAGGCAAACTTGTAACTTCTACAATCCTTTCTTTAGTAGTTGTGACCCTTTTTACTGTGATCTTTCCTTCAGAAAATGTCTGGGCGAATTCCAACACAACGTCTTCATTAAAACCATTCAACTTCAGGAAATAATCTAACCATTTGTAGTTTTTGAACTCTGCCTCGCAAGGTGCATCCTACAGTAATACATCATGAACTGTGGGTTCATTTTGAATTAACCCACCCCCCATTGTTTAGTTTTCTGCAATCAAACAATCGATCTGCAAAGTTTCCCTTCCTGCAATCTTCGTCTAAAAGCTAAACTTATCCTTCCTGCAACGCTGCTAAATTTTCAATGCTAGTCTCATCTAAATTTTACCTTTTTGTCTTAAGATTATGACGAGCAATAAAGGCAGTAAAGGAGTGATAAATAAAGGCTATGATGACGAAGAATTGGTGGCAATTGATGTCATTTCATACATGCGAGTCGTCATCTCACTCAAAATTCAAATTGGCTCAATAATTTAAATTTTGCTGACGTGAACCAATATAGATAGACATATGGACATGGCATTCATACTTTTCCCCCCAACCTAAATTTGCACATGTGTCCTCACATGTGAGGTGGTAAGGATGATTTGACAGGGGCAGGGAATAATTACATGCTATAGAGAACATCCATATTAATGTACAATAATTAAATGAATGTACTAAAAGACAATTAAGATATAACAAGTTGTTGTGCACATATCTGAATTCTTGGAAGATTTGTTGCGAAGATTATGGAGAAAGTACTGGTCACTTTTAAGAAATCAGCTGAGCAATTAATGAAAGCGGAGTGGAATGAGGTGAAATGGAATGAAATGAAATGATGGCGGCGTGATGGAAGAGAGAGAAAGGTGGGGATGGATGAGCGGATGGGTGAAGAAGTGGACCCCTACAAAGGTGGAAGTCTTTATTATGACAAGTTATATACATTAGTTAGCCAGAAGGAGGGACACTAGGTCCACTTCCTTCAGCTGCAAGAAGTTTGGGTGTTGCATGTTGAGTGAATTGCTATAGGAAGTCCTCGTTGGAAGTTGGCTTATGGTACAACCTCAAACGATGACTGTTGACAAGAATCTTAAATATGATAGATTCAATGGTAGTGGGTTGAATAGCCCCATTGGGAAAGACTTCAACAACCTCATATGGTCCTAGCCACCTTGTGTGCAATTTTCCTACATTATCTTGATACCTTGAGTCATAGAGCAGTGCCCAGTCACCTAGATGGAATTTCTTATCCTTTATGAATTTGTCATGCTACTTTATTCTCTAATTCTGAACTACCTCAGTGTGATGCAAGGCTGCCTTCCTCATCTCATCCAAAGCATTCACCTACATGATTTTTTCCTTTTGTGCCTCAAATATATCCATCCCCAAGTCTACTGCAATCCTAAGAGTCTTATACTCAAATTCAATAGGAATCATAGTTGTCTTTCCATACAAAAACTCAAATGGAGTGAATCCTGTAGTTGTTTTCCAAGTACAACTGTAGATCCAAACAACTTCTGGTAGCTTGCTTGTCCAATACCTTCTATGGATAGCCATTATTTTGGCTAGAATGGATTTAATTTCTTTATTGGTCACCTCAACTTGGCCATTGGCCTGGGGGTGAAACGGAGTAGACTTCTTGTGCCTAATGTTGTACTCATTAACTAGTGTTGTAACAAGGGTTGAAGTGAATTTAGCCCCTTGCTCAGTCACTATCTCTCTTGGAACCCCATATCATGTGAAAATTTGCTCATAAAGAAATTTTGCAACCTTATTATCTCTTGCATGCTTCGCGGCCTTAACTTCTACCCACTTGGTTACATAATTTGTGCATGCCAAGATATAGGATTTACCATTTGATGCAGGATCAATGGGTCCTACAAAGTCTAATCCCCATTTATCAAAAGGAGTGATTGCTACCTGGGGGTAAAGTGGAATCTCATCAGATTTGGTTGGTTGGCCCATCCTTTGACATCTATCACACTTCCTTGTATATATCCTTGCATCCTTATGGAGTGCGGGCCAGTAATATCCTGTGTTCAAATTGGCTGCAAAATTCCCTCCACAAGGTTCATTGTGATATGCATGCAAAATATCATATGTCTCATCTTCCCTCACACATCTCCTCATGACATGGTTTCATCCAGTTTAGAACAAACATCCAACAATCCATGAGAAAGGAAAATATTTTTCAATAGCACCCTCTTCTCTTTTGGAGAGAAGTGAGGAGGAACTCTCCCTGTGACCAAATAATTAGCTATGTCAACATACCAGGGTGTTTGCACACTGATGGAAAATAAATGCTCATCAGGGAAAGAGTTATCTATGGCTTGATTGTCCTCTGATATAGTCAAACTTGAAAGAAAGTCTGCAACAACATTGGCCTTCCCCGGTTTATCCACAATGGTTATGTCAAACTCCTACATCAACAATAACCATCTTGCTAGCCTACCTGAGATCATGGGTTTATTCATGAGGTATCTAATGGATGCATGATCGGTGTGCATAAAAATCTGGTAGCCTGTTATGTAGTGCTTGAATTTTTTTAGGGCATAGATCACTACTAACATTTATTTTTATATCACTGTATAGTTGAATTCAACTCCCTACAGATTTTTGTTGACAAAATAAATAACATTTTCAATAGCTCCTTCTTTATGTCCTAAGACTACTCCTATAACATAGTTTGATGCATATGTATGGATGCAAAAAAGAAACTCCCAATTAGGAACCTTGAGTACAGGAGAATGAGATAAAGTTGCTTTCAAGTCAGAAAATGCCTTGTCACAATCTTTTGTCCATTGGAATTCAACATCTTTAGTTAGGAGATTATACAATGATGTTGTCATTTTTCTGAAGTCTTTGATGAACCTCCTATAATAACCTGCATGTCCCAAGAAACTCCTAACATCTTTTTGTTTTGCAGGGATAGGCAGATTGGTGACCACCTCAATCTTTGTAGGATCTACTTGAATTCCTTTGTGAGAGATGTAGTGGCCAAGAACTATACCTTCCTGCATCATCATGAAGCACTTTTCACTATTTAAAGACAGATTGTGGTCTTCACATCTCTGCAAGACTCTCCTGAGATTTTCTAATGCTTCATTGAAATCAACACCATAGGTAGTGAAGCATCCATATAGATTTCCATGTAATCATGAGAGATGTCTAAAAATATGCTAATGAGTGCCCTTTGAAAAGTTGTAGGTGCATTGCATAAGCCAAATCAAAGTACTAAATAGACATAGGTTTCCTATGGATAGGTAAAGGTGGTATTCTCTTGGTCCTCTGGTGTAATTTGGATCTGGTTATAGCCGCTGAATCCATCTAGAAAAGAAAATTACTACTTTCCTGCAAGTGAGTCCAAAACTTGATCTATGAAAGGTAAGGGAAAATGGTCCTTTTTGGTGGTAGCATTAAGTTCCATGTAATCAACACAAACTCACCACTTCTCTCCTTTTTTGGTTACAATCACTAATGGATTCACCCACTGGCTATCCAAAATGGGGTAGATAAATATTGCATCTAACAATTTTTGTAGCTCCCCTTTTATAATTTCTCTCAATGCAGGGTTAATTCTTCTTTGTGGCTGCCTCACTAGTGTACAATCATTTCTTATGTATATCCTATGAGTGAAAATTTAGGGTCCAATCCCTTCATATCATGATAGTCCCATGCAAATTCATTTTGGTGGGCCCTGAGTAAGTTTGTCAATGACAATTGTTGTTTTTCACTTAGTTTGTTGTTAATATTTAGATATTTTCCTTCTAACACCTACACTTGTGTAGTTAAATTTTCCATAGCTTCTTCACTAATTCTTGGTACCTTGAGTTCATGTGGCATCAATATATGAGACACACTTGTTGCTGCAAGAAGTTTGGCTGTAGGAAGATCGGCTGCAAGAAAAGTGGTTGTAGGAAGAGCGGGCATGAGTGTTTTCACTGGATCGGTAGAATTAGATGCATGAGACGATGATGCTTACTCTACCTCATAATGGTTCTAGATCCTGTTAGACAATACTTCATCTTCATCTTGAAGCTGCATGAAAGAACTTCTACCTAACATTATAAGTTGTGCCACAAAATTAACTTTCTCGGCCTCTTCACCAAAATGTGGCCATATGGAATCATTCCTATCATGGGAGGGTTGAGAACAATATTTTTGGTGCTCTTTCCATCTGAAATGGTCATGTATCCTGTTTGACATCCAATATAAGCATCTGTTGTTGCTAACCATGGCCTTCCAAGAATAATGGGGTACCTGCCTAGTTTGGTTTTAGGAGAAAGAATCATTAAATCTATTGGGTACTCCCAAGAGTCTAGAGTTACCACAAGATCCTCCACTATACCATCAGGATTTACAGTAGAACTATCAACAAGCTACAAGATAGTAGGAGAAGGTATCATGCTTGCAATATTTAGTTGTTGTAGGATGTCCTTAGTCATTACATTTATTGTTGCTCCCAAATCAATCAGAGCATTCTTTATCTGGATCCCATTTATAAAAATTCCTACCACAGGACTCCCTAGGTCATTATATTTGGGAACAATCACTTTCCCAAGCATGATGCCAAGCAGCTATCCCACCACATGAACCGTAGTGGGGTCTTTCTTCTTCCTACCTGGCTTCTTAAGGCATGCTTCCTTGATTGTTTTGCTATATATGAGAACATCTTTTATGGCTTGAAATAGAGGTATTTGGATTTATATATGCTTCAAATAATCTAAAATTTCAAAATTTGTGTCTTTCTCTTCCTTTTGTTTCATAGTTTCCAACCTCTAGGGAAATGGTGGTTCTGGTTCTCTTTGCTTGACTGGGACTAGTTCAGGATTTTTAGGTGCACTTGGCTGAATGGGGACATTCACAAGCTCCTCTTCTTCCACATGAATCTCAATGATAATGGGTGTGGAAGGGGATGGAAAAGTAGTTCTTGAATGCAAGTGGATGTTACTTACACTCACAACATATGCAAGGAATTGATTTGGATTAGAAGAGTATATCGGTTGCTACTGTGGTTTATTATTTAGGTTAGGTGTGGGCTGAGTTGGTAGCTGAGTAGGTTTAGGTGTATTTGGACTTGAACTAGTAGAAGGAGGAATTATAGCAAGTTTTTGGGGTTGACAAGGTGGCTGCATGTAATTGGTTGTCTAGTTTGGCCATTATTGTCCTCCCCTCCATTGAGATGTTTGTTGCCAGTTTCGTGAATGTGGCTACCAATTTCCTTGAAACTGCTACCAATTCCCCTGAGGTTGCTTCCATTGGGGTGGAGAGTTTTGGTGATTGGGCCAAGAATTTGGAGGGTTATTCCAAGGCTGTGGTGGATATCCTCCATAATTGGATGGATATGGGGGTTTCCATTGGTTACCAGATGAATAAGAATTGAAATATGTCCCAACAAAAGATAGTGAATCTGGTGGCATACCTTGTCTTGGATCCCATGGCCTCCTTTGTGCAACATAGTAGACTTGATCATCTTCACCCTGGATTGGCTTGAACTCGGGTGTCATCTGCTTGTTATCAATATTAGCTATCATTTTGCATTTGTAGTCCTTCTTCTTTTGTCTGCAATGAGGACAATATTCTGCCAACATTGTCTCTGCCTCCTCTTATTTTTTCTTAGCCTGAAGTGAATCTAGCTGAGTAGCCAAATTATTTATGATGTCTTGCTTGAAGTCTGACAGTAAGTGAGTAATCTCCATCCTTGAAACTCCATTGGTAGATGACTTACCCATGGAGGATTGGTAAGCCCTGCCTTTCTTTGAAGCTGCCCTAGAATAGTTCTGACATATCTTCTTGATATCCTCCCAAGGGACTTGGGTGATATCTCTTCCTCCCATTAGGTCTAAGGCATCTGTGCAGCTGTCATTAATTCCTCTTAATAAAAACAACTATAATTCTTCATTGAGTGTATGGTGTGGATATTTCTATAGGAAAAATAGAAACCTTGAAATGTAATCTTCCAAGCTCTCATCTTCCATTTGTTGCATCCTAAAAATTTCATCTCCTCTCATGTCACTGCCCTTACAATACTCCTTGTATTTCTCAAGGAACTTTGTCTTCATGTCCTCCCAAGTCTCCACAATATCTGTACCTAGGCTCATGAACCATCTTAATGCAACTTATTTCAAGGTGGTAGGGAATAGCTTAAGCCTATAGGCATTAGTGGTATAGTCATAACTCCTGCAGAGTATACCAAATTCAAACAAGAATGTATTAGGATCTTTTGTGACAAGCCCATAGAACTTAGGAAGGACTGAAGCAGGGATATTTTTGAGGTTGTCTACTTCATTCTGATGAGCAATGGGGAAATGAGAAGTTGGTTGGTTAGGTATGTTTCTATTTGCATCAACCATGCCTGCTTGATGAAGTTCCAAAGAAAAGGGGTTCTCAATCAGATTTTGATCTTCAGAGGAAACTTCAGAACTGGTCAAATCCGAAAATGCATCAGCAAAGGGATGTGGATCTTCTTCTTCTTCGTCTCTTGGAAGGTTCTGATACTCAACTAGCTGGAATGAATCAAGATTATTAGGAAGGAATCTCCCATGAGTATCTCTCCTTCTCCCTCTATGCATATAGTTGTAGACACCAAAAATTGTCCATGTCATAATATTACCTAGTCGATACATGACCTTGTAAGACATTTGTAATATTTTATCCTAGGTCATTACATTATTCCACTTATTCCATTTAATCCACTTAATGTGTGTCATAGACACTAAAATAAACTTTTAATCCTAGCCATACATATCACAAATTTGACTTTTAATCTTGGTCATCGAATCAAATCAGTCTTCTCCTATAAATCAAGCCTTTCACATGCCATTTGGGGAATCCTCTTTCAGCATCCTTACTCTGCCAAAATTTATATCTATTTATCTATCTATCTATCTATCTATCTATCTATTTTCTTCTATTATCTTCATCATATTGTTATGCTGCAAAAATGAGCAATCAACATATCAAATACTTCAATCCTTCAAAATCTCGCATTCTCATGCAGGTGGAGAAGAGCAATGGAGATAAATCAATTCAAGTTTGAAGATCGGTTTGCTTTATTTTATTGTTTTCATTTCATGCTTGCTTGTACTATATTGTGCTTGTTAGGGTTTTCATATTTTGTTGTTTTAGTTTTATATCTGATTTTCCCTAACTACTTTTGGTGAACCCAACGTGAATCATTTTATCTAGCTTGCTTTTTGCAGGTTTTATTGTTTCTTTTTGTTGCAGATTTACCAATTTTTGGATGAAACCTGAGGTGACCATAAGGAGCTGTAGTAGCAACAATATCATTCATACACATCAGATTGGAAAACAAAAAATTTCGGGTGCACTCATTCTATCATCTTTATCTCTCATTTAATCAATCAATTTTGTTTGCAAAACACTTGAATTTGGAGCTTTAAAATGAACATCTTGTTTGCAATCACACTTTGAAATTGGGCTTAAAAAGAATCATTGTTTGTCATCACACATTTTGGCTTTGGGCTTAAAAAAAACAAGTGCTTGAATTGTTTTACACACATTTCAATTTTCTAAAGGAAAATTAACAATTGCTAGTGTGAATCAAATGTGTGTGTGATAAAAAATGCCTCACTTGGTTCACTTTTGTCAAACCCTTCATAGGAGGCCTGCTAGGGGATTTCATCACCCCTAGGGATGACCTCAATCAAAGTGTGAATCAAAAGACATGCTTCTTTGAGAGTTAAAATCTTATCACTCTTGGCTAAGCCCCAAAGAACTTTATACCTTTGGGAAGTGAAGGTGAAGGGTGGGTTACCCCTTTCTCCCGGCTGTGTGACGGGATTTTTCTTTCAAATTATCCCTAGTCAACCTCGTGCATCCTAGCTTAAGACCTAATTGGCCATACCCACTTGACTAGTTCTAGGACTTGTTGATGTGTCTTCTTCAAGTGCATGCTTAATCATCACATTCATAATTTCAAATTCAAACTTGATTATGTGTCTTGCGTGTGTGATTCATGTGTGTACATGTGTAATCATTTATTTGAAAATTGCCATATCAAGCTATAAACACCTACACATAAACATATCATTCTAATCATCCAAATCATCCTTTTTTCTAATCACATTCAAATCAATTTCATCCTAATCAATCCAAGTCATTCAATCTAATCATTTCATCATCATCATCACCCTAATCATAGTCAAACACTTGCTAAAATGGTCATAATCCTTAACAATTCTAGTCACAAGCCCAAGTTCATACTTCGAGGAGCCCCTTCACCTAATCATTAAGATAATCGAAAACCATATATCCTCCAAGGTGGGTCAAACTTTGCTCCTAGTGATGATGAGAATTTTGTAGATCTTAGTGATGATGAAAACTTTGTAGAAATCTTAGGTCACCTTAATGATACTTTTGACAAGGGAAATACCACCATAAGTTTGGAACCATACACCATTCCATCTACTAGTCCTCCATCACCATTTAATAGAATTCCTATTTCAAAGCATACTAGTCCTACACCAACACCACCATCCAGCTTCTCAAGCAATAATCCATCAACCAAAGAATCCTTTAACGATTTTCTCCAAAGACTACTAGCACAGAAGAGACCATCCCCATGTCAAGCACCCATTAATGAGCTTACCAACAAACCTTTGAATGTCATGCCTATTCTTCCAACTCCATCATGTGGTCCACAACTTATTGATCATAAAAATCATACCAAGCCTCTTCTAGAGCCTTCCACTTCTATTTCCACTCAAATCCAAAAGCTATGTCAAGAGCATTGTCCTAAGCATGAGGAAACATTAACCTCTCATTCTAATCAAGATCTAGGCCCTTCTAATGATCCCACTCATAACAGACTTGTTCATATTCATGATGAAGCTTCCCTCTATGATATAGATCCTACCTATGATCAAGAAGGCCATGATGATCCTCTTAGCCAACTCTATGCATTCCATGGTCAAGATCATATCATTTCACCTATCCATGAGCAAGAAAACTCCATTGCTCCTATAGATCCCCTACCTAATCCTATCCATGATCTTGCATTATCCACTTGTCATGATGAGACACATGCCTCCCAAGTAAATATAGAAGATCAAACCAATAGTGTTGATCTAAATGAACATAATCAAGATCCTAATGATCCTTCCACATCCACTATAAACCCCATTTCAAATCCACCAGCATGTCCTATTGGTCTATCCATCTTTATTCATGAATGTTCCTCCTTAGAACAACAAAAACCTTTATCCACTTCACCTTCTTCATCTAATAATGAACTCAAGTCTAGTGTCCAAAACACACCTAGTTCCATTGTCCATCGTATGCTTCAAAACATGAACTACCAAGGTAAAGGTTTAGGCCTTCATGAACAAGGTATTTTGGAGCCCATCCATGTCAAGGTCTTTCCACTCTCTTATGGCCTTGGATATACACCCCAAGGACACCAATCTAAAGATGTTGGTACTTCCACTATCCATCATAATTTCTCTTTCCACCATAAATCCTATCATATGCCAAAAGCATATGTTGCCATCCCTCATCCATCATCCTACAAATGTCAAAAGCATGTGACTGTACACCTTCCACCATCAACTTTGCCACCATTGCTTCCAACTCCTAATATCCATCCATCTAATCTACCTCCACTACTACGAACACCTAATATCCCCATTATCCAATCCCCTTATCCACCTATCCATAAATCCTCTAAAAATCCTAATCATGACCAATCAATGCACACATTGTCTAAACATGAAGCTTTCACTCATTCCACCATACCCATGGGATTCAAAAGCAAAAATTTTGATGCCTCTATCTATAAATCAAAAAATATGAAGGGTCCCCATGCCCTAGAATACAAAAGCAAAGAACCAAAGAAAAATCCATCCAAAAAAGCAATATAAGATCATACTTTCAAAAGAAAAGTCTAAAAACAAAATGGTTTGGGTACCTAAGAAAAAGGAAAACAATTCAAATGATGCATCTACATCTCAAAAATTCCAACCATCCACTTCCACCTCACATTCCCACTTTATTCAAGAATCTCATATTCCATCCCACAAGAAAAAGAAAAGTCATAAAAATGTTAAATCTATGTGGGTACCTAAAGAACTTCATCACCCATCTCCTAAGCAATCATCTCCATTACTTCCTACACCCCCTCCACATCAAAAGCTTCAATGTTTATCACAATGTGTGCAACCATTGGTCACGGTTCCCTTCCATTTCACAACGATTCCACATACCTCCATCTCCTCACCCTTCACTCATTATCCTACATATCTCCCCCATCACATTCCTATGGTCCATGCTTTTGGCTAAGCCTCCCATCCATCTTCCCTAGATAATCCACATCATAATCCACCAATCCCTCCATAATCACATCATAATCCATCATCTACCTACTCCATCTCCCTTTCATGTCATCCCTTACCAACATCTATGAGCATAATGACATTTGACATGGCCCATGAGATGACATCCATCTCTATTGGGACTATCACCTTTCATGGAACTAGACACTTGAGTCCCTCCTATCCATATTCCCCTTCTTTTATCTAAAAAATTGAAAAAAAAATAGTCAAAAAAGAAAAGAAAAAAGAGAAAAAAAAAGAGTAAAGAGAAATCCCTTCATCCAACGGTGAAAACCTGGTAAACAGGCGCCCTGGATAAGTACCATGATGAAAACTTGGAAAATAGGCATCATGTGTAGGTTGATCTTTTATGTTACTTACACTTGGGGGCACTTTGTCTCATCTGCACTATCTATCCTATCATGCCATTTCTTATCATATCATTTCCATCCTACCTACCATCTTTATCCATCATACCCATATACTTATCATATTGATTCCATTCATCCTCTCTTCCTCTTTTTGATCTTGATAAAAATATGGGGCAAAATGTTGAAACATGCTTTGGATATCTTTTGATATACCTCATCCTTCCAAACAAGCCTATCATTATCCTAGTGTCATAAGCTTTGTCATGAATAATCCTAAGTATTGTACCTAGAATGGGGCATGTTATTCCTATGCGACATAGTCTTTGGAGATCACATCCCTGCCCTCTTATCATGCATACATCCTGTCATTTTTTATCCATCCATATATCATGAGCCTTTTTGTCCCTTATCCTATCACCCACCCTTTCATCCATCAATCACATCTATATCCTTGCACCTAGACTTGGTTTTCCCTTGTCATTGGTATCTAGCACAAAGGCTACCCAAATTGTCATCCATTGACATCTCAAAACATTTCGAAAATCCAAAAAAATCAAAACATTTCAAAAATTTCAAGAATCCAAGCAATAAAATCAAACCAAATCACTTCAACGCATCAACAACTTCTTCAAATCAATTTTTTCATCAAATTATCTAAACATCACTTCTTCTAATCAAATCCATTCTTCTAATCAATCACATCACTTCTTCTAATCAAACCCATTCTTCTAATCAATCTAATCATTATCATCAAATCAAATCATTTCTTCATCAATCCAATCAATCAAAATCATTCCAAGTAAATTATTCCTCAATTTAATTCAACAATCATCATCCAAATCTTCAAATCAAGCATCTTCAATCCTTCCAAGCAATAATCCAAATGCAAGTCAATCCTTAATCCATACCAATAAGCTAATCAATCTTGCCAAATTATCCAATCACATCCTTTGGTCTTGATCCTAATCTTGTTGTAAACCCAATCAATCAGTCAATCATCCTTGTGTTTGATCTAGGGATATATCGTTCCCCGCAATGACAACACTATCATCATCATCAATCAATCAATCAATCATCCTCGTGTTGATCTAGGGATATATCGTTCCCCGCAATGACAACACTATCATCATCATCAATCAATCAATTAATCATCGGTTTACAGCTTGACAGGAGCAATACCTTGTTTGTTTTTGTATCATTTGTGCATGCTTGCTTGTGTGTTTTATCATTTCAATTTGCATTTGCATCAAATCCAAATCACTCCCAGCTAATATTCATATCTTGTATCTAGACAAGGTTGTATTATGTTGGGGCACGAGACACATCTTCACCTTGGTCCTTTATACCTTGGTGCATAACGTCTAGTGCTATATCAAACATATGATTGCTCACTTTATTGCAGCATAGCGTGTCATTTTTCTTTTTCATCTACTTCTTATCGTGTATCATTCATCTTATCCCTCCTTTATCATTTCATTCATTTCGAGAGAATATTCGTGTTTATGCAACCCGCCTATCCTCTCGAGGGGGCATCATCATCATAATCATATCCTATATCATCATCCCATTTCTTCATATCTTTTGCATCATCATATTCTTCTATCATCCCTTTCCTTCATTCATCATACTCCTCACTTCTTCAAGTGGTTGGGGCATCATCTTTTTTTCATCTATCCATACCTTAGCTTCTTTGAAATGATGTTACTCGACATAAATTTCACCATTTCGAACATCATCTCAAAGAGGGGCAAAATGTAGACACCAAAAATTGTCCATGTCATAATATTACCTAGTTGATACATGACCTTGTAAGACATTTGTAATATTTTATCCTAGGTCATTACATTATTCCACTTATTCCATTTAATCCACTTAATGTGCATCATAGACACTAAAATAAACTTTTAATCCCAGCCATACATATCACAAATTTGACTTTTAATCTTGGTCATCGAATCAAATCAGTCTTCTCCTATAAATCAAGCCTTTCACATGCCATTTGGGGAATCCTCTTTCAACATCCTTACTCTGCCAAAATTTCTATCTATTTTTCTATCTATCTATCTATCTATCTATTTTCTTCTATTATCTTCATCATATTGTTATGCTGCAAAAATGAGCAATCAACATATCAAATACTTCAATCCTTCAAAATCTCGCATTCTCATGCAGGTGGAGAAGAGCAATGGAGATAAATCAATTCAAGTTTGAAGATCGGTTTGCTTTATTTTATTGTTTTCATTTCATGCTTGCTTGTACTCTATTGTGCTTGTTAGGGTTTTCATATTTTGTTGTTTTAGTTTTATATCTGATTTTCCCTAACTACAATAGTATCAACTCAGTATCAACCAGCTTACACAAAGAATTGGCAAAAGAATAGGGGTCATTACTTTCCTAAATGAGGGGTATACTAAGAAAAAACTTCCATAAATACTACAACAAGAAAAACTATCAATGACTTCGAAGATATTCCTAGTTTGACACCATCCCTAACAACGATGCCAAAAATGTTGGCCTCCTACAATGATTTAACAACTAAGCCTTTACAACTATGATTCAGAGATTGGACATCTAACCTAAATAGCTACCTCAATCATCATGAAGGTACATTTAACTTGTCAACCCGGGGACATAAACTTGAAATGGGCCAACACAATATGTGCACTACGGATCCAAAGTAGCCACATTCATCCTACATCTAAGAAAGACACAATGCTGAAAGTAAATTGTTTGAAAGGAACTAACATAAGTGTTGAGCATCAACTAACAACTATACTAAGCTGAATTGCATGACACAAATTAAAATCTAAGTGAACAAACAAGAAACTACTCTATCTGATTTGGTTGCAGGAACAGTCACAAAATGGGATTCTAGTGGCTGTAGGAACAAACAATGCCAGATTCTTAACTAATTATTGAATATAAAATAATAACTAAACTAAAGGACAAAATACTCACCAAGTGGGCCCTCTTGGATGAGTATCCTTAAAACAAATGTAAATTCAGATGCACGAACTTATAACTTCATTTTATTCATTGGAAAACATGAGTACAATCGAGCAATATGAATGTATTACTGAAAAACAATGTGATTACATCATCAGACTAAGCAACCTCTTGAGAAGGAGCATTCGAGTCTTATTTAAAGAAATTTCCAACTAATCACCTAGCAAGGCGGTCAAATCTAACATATTTAGAGGACACCACTTTAGGGAAAGCATAAAAAGTGGAGAGGTAGTTACGCATGCACGAAATCTGGCCAAGCATGTTTGCCTTAATGCAGATCCAGCACAACAATAACGCTTATATTTGCTCAACAGGCAATTAAGACCATTTACAAGGTGGTAAAAATTTTAATTTGCATGAGGAATCTCTCACTGACGAGAGTCTTCCCTCCATTGAATGATCACCTTGTTGACCGTTATGGCACATGACCAGTTGGCATAATCTTCCTTAATTGCATGCCTCTAATTATATCTGTATGACAATATTAGTGTGCACAACAATTGCATACCTGTAACTATCTTAAAGTGGAAATCATTAATACACATGTAAAATTAACATAGATAGTTCATATAGCATGTCAATGTCATTTAAAGGTTACAAAAATAAGCTTATGTCCAATGTCCATGGTTTGAAGGAAATATCATAAAATGGTCAACATCCAAGCATCAAAGTCTATGCCAACTGCAACAAATGGATAATAAAGTCTATCAAAAATGAGCCATAAATTGAGTTCATCAATCACTGTGATGTTCTGCAAGGGATGCGACAGCCTGACTTCTCACAATGGAGTGGAGCACCACCTAGAGTTGAGGATCGACCATCAGTTAGGGGTGAGATGAGTGGCCACTAGGGCTAGCCTACTGGTGTAGACACTTTTTTGATTATTGCCCGATTCTTTATACATATATACATTCATGGGCTCATTTTTTGATAGCCTCATGGATATTGTATTCTTAATTGATATACAAATACACTGATTCAGATATTGTATGATGACAGTCACTATTTTTTGATATATATATGAGATGATTTGGATGCAATATGATGTGATATTCTTTTTATTTCATGCTTATGAATGTATGGATGCATATGATGATCTATGATGTGATGCATTATGATTATGTTTATGTGATATGTTATGATAGATGCACGATGTGATGCAATGGATGGATGTACTTCTTTTTCGGTATCTTTGTATGACATGTTATGGGATGGATGTTATGATATGCAGATATTATGATTATAAAATGATAATTTTTCTATACAATTTATGATATGATGACGATGGATGCATATGGATGGATATATGGATGTTCATGATATGTATGCTTATGCAGATGTTCGTACTCATGCTTATTATAATGCAATGATTTAAGATGCTTAGAATAACAAATCTATATTATTCATCACAACTTAAATGATAATGATGTGGTAGTGAAATGTGTTTTCTATATTATGATATGTCGTGATGATGAAAGATGTATGGATGGTAATAATTTTTGGATGTAGGATGGATGCATTGATGATGTTTTTGTTAATTGTCATGATACTAGGTTAGTGCAGAGAGAAGATAGAAGAAATAAGATGAATGATTTGACCATTGATTTTGATGATTCATTCAAAAGGTCCAACAAGTCTATGATCCACCGAGAATTTATTAGAGATGGGGACAAGAGATGCATGATGATGATTTTCTCATACCTTGGGATTGGGATTTTTTGTCATTCCTTATTTTTGATATAACAAATAGACATGATGCATCAAGTTATTGATAACTAGGATGATGTTGTATCTAGTGTAGTGGAGTTTGACTCTACAAACAGATAAGATAGTTCTTGTTCACATCTTGACATACAAAAACCTTGTCAGACTGTAAGTTAGAAGCTTAGAATACATCAGACCAAAGCATACACAATAGTCAACAATCTACTCCAAACAAATTTCCTACACACAACTAAGTATGCACTTATATTATTTTAAAGGAATATCCACAAGCACAACAAACAAAATTTAATGATCGATGCCCCATTCCTTTCTCTCTAAATAATTTTGATAGAGATCATTGAGAGGTCCTCAGAATGGGTCATTAAGATAAATCATAAAAAAAAAATAAAGATAAATATTCAGTGTTATCTATATCTCTTGCCAGTTTAAAAATAGCTAAGGTGATTTATGATGCTGATGTCCATCGTAGGAAGGATACATCCTAGGACATGTTGATCAAATTTTTTGATTAGGATGAGGTGTGTGATAAGTTGTTGATACAAACCCCACTAACTCATTTACCTATGATCGAGACTTCAAATTTTGACACTTAGGTTCTCACTTTACGACTTGCGACACTTGCTTTCTACTTCTTTTTCCAAAGGTTGAAGGTGATGATCAATTTATTATGGATGAAGGTTTATTGCGGATGAAAGTGAAATGGGATGGGTGGTTTTGGAGTTTTTTGGAATATTTCAATGTTTTTGGTATTTTGAAAATGTTCTGAGGTTGTTTTTGGTTTTTTCGAAAGTTTATGTGAATGTTTATGTTTTCAGATTATTTGAGGCTATTTAGGGTTTTTTGAATTTTTTCTGTTGTTTTGGGTTTTTATTTTCAAACGTTTTTGGATTTTCAAAATTTTATGAATGTTTAGGGGTTTTCAAAATTTTAAAAATATTTTTGGGTTTTCCAAGATTTTATGAATGTTTAGGGGTTTTTCGAGAGTTTTGACCAAGAACCTAACCTAAAAGACCTATCCTAGGGGCCTTGAGGGCTAATTAAAGATTAGCCTTGCCTACGTTATACACGCAAAGACTACATAGTTCGAATGACTTAACTTATTTAACAATGAGATATTAACAGTTGATGGGATGCCAGTTTATTATGACAGACTTCTAAAGGACTAACCTAGGGTGTCTTGGGGGCACATCAATGATGGCCTTGCCTACGTTCAAGCTTAGAGACCCGTAGTTCGACAAGGATACTATTTTTTGGATTTTGGATTTTTTACCTTTTTAGGGATTTTGATGTGTTTTGAATTTTTGACTTTACAATTTTATGATTTTTTTTGGTTTTTAGATGTACAAGATTTTGAGGTTTTTGGATTTTCAGATGAACGTTTTACAAGTGTTTTTGGGATTTTCGATTGCGATTTCTAATAACCGTAAGATATACAAGAACCCGATATGACCCAAAATGAATTGCCCTCAAAGCGATGCAATAGACTATCTCAATATAGGCATGATAAATTGACCTTAGGAATATACCAAGTAGTACGAAAGGGGATATGATACTTTACAACATCAAGCTATGATATGGACATAGATGGGTGATGTAATAAATAGGATGAAAGATGCGATGGATGGATGGGTGTGATGCAAAGGATGATAAATCCATAGAATAGATGGAGTTTCTTTATTTACACAAGGTGTATATTTACCAGGTTTTGACCAAGGCACTTTCCCAAAGTGCCATCGAAGTGGTTTTCACTAGAGGATGATTTTTTTCTTTACTTTTTTCAATCATTTTTCTTATTTTTTTGGATTTTGAACTTTTTTTGTTATTTTTTTGTATTTTCAGATGTACACCCTTCAAGACTAGGCATAATTTTTTTTAAGATGCAAGCTATTGGTTGGTTCCTGCAAGGGTTCACCTTTAGGTGTACATAGTTGATAAGATCCTGATCCATAGCTTGTTGAGATGACAAAGGGACCCATCCAGTTAGGCTCAAACTTTCCTTTACTCTCCTGATCTAGAAGATTCTTTTGATTCTGCTTTAGGATAAGATCCCATACCTAGAAAGATCGACATTTGATCTTCTTGTTATAGCTTTGTTTTAGTTGGTTTTGATATACTTGTAAGTGATTAAGAGCATGAAGATGACGCTCATCCAAGAATTCTAGCTCATTCAACCAGGATACTCTGTATTCTTCATCAGTGATTAGGTTATGTAGTGACACTCATAGTGATGGAAGCTCAACCTCAATAGGCAAGATGGATTATGATCTGTAGACCAAGGAAAAAGGGGTTGCACCTATAGGCATGCAGATACTGGTTTGATAGGCCTAGAGAGTGGAATTTAATTGCAGATGCCAGTCATGGACAACTTCATTAATCATTTTCTTTAGGATTTTTAGAATGTTCTTGTTTGTAGCCTCAACTTGATCGTTTCTCTGGGGTAATATGGGGTAGAGAATCGGTGTTGGATGTGAAATATTTGATATAGCTCTTTTACATCCTGATTCTTGAAGGGTGTTCTATTGTCTGAGATACGAGCTTGTGAAACACCATAATGACAGATAAGGCAATTCAGGATAAACTTAGCAATTTTCTTCCCTATTATGTAGGTCATAGGAATGGATTCAACCCACTTGATAAAGTACTCAGTGGTTGTTATGATGAACTTGTGGCCATTAGATGATGTTGTAGTGATATTTCCTATGAGGTCAAGTCCCCACTACGAGAAATTCCAAGGTGTGATAATTGGTTGCAACTCCCGAGCTAGAGCATGAATAAGATCTCCATGTTGTTGACATTGGACACACTTCTACATATACTGATGGGATTCTCTTTCCATAATTGGCCAGTAGTACCCTGTCCGCAATAGTTTCTTAGCTAAAGTCATACCACTAGAATGGGAACCACATATGCCATCATGTACTTTTGTTAAAGTGGTCAAGGCTTCCTCTTGGTTAAGACATCGTAGTAATGTCCCTTTGATGCTTGAGAGGTAAAGGGTATCACCTAGGATCACGAATCAGGATGCCTTATTTACAAAGGTTTTTTTAATGTTGGAGGTGGTATCAGACGAGAGAGTTCCTTTGCTAAGGTATGTGAATATGTCATGATACCATGGGAATCTAGAACCAACGATGACACACATAAATTTAGATTCAGGGATTTCAAAAGTTGGTACAAGAAGTTCTACCAAGAATTTGCATTAGAGGACGTTATTCGACATGTCTAATAATGATCCAATTGTTGCCATAACATTTTCTACTTAGTTATTCATGTGAGTAATCTACTCAAAAGTTATATCAATGAAAAGGTCTTTTAGAATTTTTATCATATTTTTATAAGGAGTAAGCTTGTCATCCTTAGTTTGATAGTCATCATTGACTTGGCTGATAACCAATTATGAGTCTCTGTAGACTTTTAACTCTTGTATCTGCCATTGAACTGTTATCCTTAGACTTGTGATTAGGGATTCGTACTCAACAATGTTGTTAGTACACAAAAATGATAGCATGTATGACTTTGGAATCCAATCACCTTGAGGGGTGATAAAAAGGATACCCGCCCTTGATCCATGTTGGGTAAATGATCCATCAAATTACATCTTCCATTGATCGGTTAGATTGACAAGGAACATTGATTCATCAGGGAATTCAAATATCAATTAGTTCTTTGCATAGATAGGTGCATCTACCAGTTGGTCCGCAATCACATGTCCTTTGATTTCCTTGTGATCCACATACTCTATGTCAAATTTAGTCAATATCATTACCCATTTGGCCATTCGCCCAATGAGAATTACTTTAGATAACATATATTTTAATGGGTCGATCTTTGCAATAAGCTTGATTTGGTGTGACAACATGTAGTGTCTAAAATTTTGTGAATCAAAAATCACCACTAAGCTTGCTTTCTCAATGGATGAATAGTTCATTTCAAATCCCACCAATGTCCTACTGATGTAATAGATAGCTCTTTCCTTTTAGTTTTCATCATGTTGTGCTAGAAGAGAACCTAGTGTTGTTAATGTTGTTGAGATGTACATGATCAATGTTTTGTTCGGTATTAACAACATGAGCATTGGAGGTGTCAATAGGTAGTTTTTGATCTACTGGAAAGCTTTATTACACTTATCATCCCACTTTTAAGTTATTCCTTTATGAAGAAGATGTGAAAAAGGGTGGATATTATTTGATAGTTGCATTATGAACCTTCTGATGGATTACAATCTTCCTTGTAACCCTCTTAGTTGTTTCAATGTTTGTGGTGGTTCTATGTCTAGGATGGCTTTAAATTTTGTTGGATCAATTTCTATCCCTCTTTGTGAGATGATATAGCCAAGAAGCTTCCCTGATGTAACCCCAAAGACACACTTTTTTGGATTCAGTCGTACCTTATACTCTTCAAGTCTGTCAAAGATGGGTACTAGGACTTCTATGTGCTCACTCCTTTTCTTTGATTTTTCCAAAATATCATCCACATAATCTTCGATTGTTTTGTGGATCATGTCATGAAAGATGAGGGTCATTGCTCTTTGATAGGCTACTCCTACATTCTTTAGCCCAAATGGCATCACGTTACAACAATAGGTTCCTCATGGACGATTGAATGCATTTTTTTGTTGATCCTCCTTGGCGATAATGATTTGATTGTAGCCTAAAAAACCATCCATGAGTGATAGAATTTCATGCCTTGATGTTAATTCCATGATGAGGTTGATGTTAGGAAGAGGGATATCATCCTTCGGGCATGCCTTGTTTAAGTCTCTAAAATCCATGCATATTCTGATGCCCCCAGTGGGTTTGGAGACTGGTATCAAGTTTGAAACCCACTCAGGATAATCTATCAGTTGGATGAATCCAACATCAAGAAACTTTTGTAACTCTAATTTCACCAAAAGTGTTATCTGAGGGTGCATCTTCCTTAATTTTTGTTTAACTAGCTTAGCTTTAGGATAGACTACTAAGTGATGCACAACCACTTCTGAATTAAGCCCTAGCATATCTATGTATGGCCATGAAAAGTTAGCCCTTTGCTCTTTCAAGAATACTGTTAGGTTCTTTTGTTCTTCATCCAATAGGGATTTGACATAGAAAGTCATCTTGGGTGCTTCTTTTGTTCCCACATTGACTAGAGTGGCCTTTTCTGCTAGAACTACTAATTTCTCTGGATGCATTGCACAAAGGGGGAGATTTAATCCCTCATCCTTGGGAACCTCAAAGAGGTTTTCACCTTTGAATTCATCCTTTCTTTTTACTATTATAGGATCAGAAAGTGCCACAGTGTGGTTTTCACTCAAAGATCTGCATGTCAATTGCATGTTGTCCATTTTTCGACTAAAGGATTCAATCATCTCTCCGTAGTATGCTCCTATATCTAGCTCTATATCAAAACCCGCTTTGTGATCTGCCCATGGTAGGTTGTCATGGAGTCCCATGAATTCTGAGATCACTTCATCATTTTTGAATAAATCTAGAATCGACGGTCCTTGTTGGTCTGGGTCAATGAGTTGTGCATATACTAGGCATATTTCATTAGGTTGATTTCTTGGGGTGAAGGATGTTATGGACATCACGAGGAGTTATTCTCAAATAGGTTAGTAACATCGAGGGGGAAGTCATTTAAGGTAGTATCATGCGATGTGTGTAACCAAGAGGAAGCCTTAACCTGTTTAGCAAAAGTACCCTTGCCAAGAAGGGTAACCTTGCTAGTGGTACAACCTAGACCAAGATTCTTTAGGTGTTTCTCAAGAATGATGGGTTCTAGCAAACCATTGTCATTTTGTCCTAGTTTCTCATTCTTGTTGTAGCCCTATTGCTTCATTAGCTGCAAGCCTTTATTATCATCTTCCATGGGAAGAATAGGGATAGGTCGTTCATCTTGATATAGCAGTTTAGAGACATCTTCCTCATTGACATCTTCTTGGTTCAAACCCACCACTTGGTGAAGGTAGTAGCTACCATCTTGATGGTCTCGGTCTCTTTGTTGCTAGATGTGGGTTTTCCATGGGATTTAGGAGAAAGAGGTAGCTCTCCCAACACAAAGGTATCCTTCATTAGTTTATAGTTTCCACAACCATCATCTTGGATTACTACTTTGATGTCAGGAATATTTTGCACAATGGGTGTTTTTGTTTCAGAAGTAGATGCAAGGGATGATGGGTCAATAAATGAGGAAGATGGTGTAGGCACTTCGTCATTCTTTGGTACTTGGGGAATATTATAGAACTTGGCCTCAAGATTCTTGTAGTAGTAAAAAGGATCAGGATCTCCATGGATGGTAATTTCTCTACCTTCGAAAGGAAACATTACACATTGATGGTAGGTTGAAGCTACAACTTTTAGAGCATGGATCTAGGATTGGCCAAGCAGGATGTTGTAAGGGAAATCTAGGTCTAGCACTTGGCATGTAGTCTTTGCAATGATGGGTCCCACTTGGATGGGTAGGGAAATGATACCTTGGGATACCCGCTCTTGATCATCATATGCTTTGATGGTGGTGCTCTTTTCTTTCTCAATAGTATCCTTTGAATAAGCCAGGTTCTTGATCAACTGAAGGGTGCAAATGTTTAGACCAACACCTCCATCTACTAAGACTCTTTTGACCTTATTCTTATGAATGATGACCTCAAGATGCAAAGAATAATTATGAGATGGTTGGACTGGTAGGTCTTGTTATGAGAAGGTGAGAAGATGATTAGCGATATGTCGTACCATAGCTTGAAACTGATCTATATCAATATCCTCAGGGATAGATAATGAAGACAAAGTGTTCTATAGGATTTCCCTATGTGTGGGGGATAACCTTAATAGTTCCAATATAAAAATTTGTGTGGGGGTCTTCTTAAGTTGATCTAGGAGATTGTACTTGTTGGGATTTGATGTTGAAAAAGTAGGTTGTGCCCTAGATTGAGATGGGACTCCTTGGATGGTGACTTTGCCAAGTCTTGTGGTGACTCCACATTTCAAACTAGACCCTTTGATGGTGATGATAATGATAACACTATCACAGGAAGCGACTGCATTGCAATAGGTATACTACATGTTTGTATAATCCTTAGCTTTTTTGGTGTTGTTCCCTTAGCTATGATCTGGCATAGGGTTTTTGTATATCTTAAGATCATGGTTACGGGTTGGTACTTCAACAGATATGGTGTTGCTCTTTATAAGATCTTGGATAATATTTTTGAGCTTTATGCACTTTTTTCGTTTTGTCCTTTGATTTTTTGAGTCACAAAGATCGTTCTTGTTGTACCAAGATAGTTTATCCGATGGTTCTTAGTAGTTTTCAAAATTGGAAAGCGTTATCAGGTTTGACTCTATTAGCTTTTTCATAATGTTTTTGGATAATTGTACTTGTTAGGGGTTCATCATTGTTGTGTGTTGATTTTGTTGATCTGATTGGTTTGGGATGGTGTTTTTTGTTGCATAGCTGGTTGAACGTTAGCTATTTGATTGTTGTTTGGCCTAGGAGCACTCAGGACCACCTTAGCATCTACCACATCATCATTTGTCACATTCTTGTTCTTAGCCCAAAAACGAGGCTTATCATTCAAACTAGTTGATGGGCGATTGTCCTTGTAAGCTTGAGTATTTCCCTATGAGATTAGAGATCTCTCGATGTTAAGGGCTCTAGGGACAAGCTCATTATAAGAGGTAGTGCACTGTATTTTTAAGTGGAAGGATAGATCTGGGATTTGCTATGATGATCCCTGCTTGTTTTTCATCAGGAAGGGGCCACTTGATCTTACTAGCGCTTTGTCTCCACATTTGCATGAAATTGGTGAAACATTCTCCTTTGTTTTGTCTGAGATTATACAACTCTTCTAAGCTTACATCCATGTCAAGGTTAAAGGAGAAGTGATCTATGAATTTATCGACAATTTCTCAGAAATTTTTAATACCGAGAGGCAATTGAGAAAACCAATCCATGGTAGGCCCTGTTAAACTTCAGGGGAGGAGGCACATTAAATAATAATCGTTATAAGAAACCTCCATACACATGATGTTAAACTCTTTGACATGGTCCATAGGACTTCCTCTCCCTTTGTATTTATCAAATTTGGGGATTTCAAATCCGGGAGGGAATGGTACCATTGCGATGTTTCGATCAAATAGATATGGACATAAGTTTTGCATATGGGGCTTCTTTGTCTTGCCCATCCAAAGATCCTGCATTTCTTATGATAACGCCTTAAGTTGTGATGATAGATCATCTTGTAGATTTGGTGGCAGAAAATACGTTGCGTATTGTGGTATAACAGATGGGTTGTACACATGATTCTGATATGATAAGGTGTTGTATGGTGTGTATGACGGTGTGGTATTTTGTGAAGGTGATTGAGGTGTTGATGTAGATGTTTCCAATGCGTTTGCATTGATGATGTTCTGTTGAGGATTATAGTAGGAAATTTGTTGTTGTTTTTGTTGTTGTTGGGCATATTGTTGAGCTAGTAAGGATTACTGTTGTTGTTGAGCCACAAGGGCTACTTGTTGGGCTTACTGTTGTTGCTATGCTACTAAGGTTTTTTGATATTGGGCTTGATGATGTTGTTGTTGTTGTTGTGCTAAGACTATTTGTTATGCTGCTAAGGCTACTCGATGTTGTTGTTGTTGTTGTGCTACTAGGGCTACTTCTTGTTGTTTTTGTTGTTGTTGTTGTTGTTGTTGTTGTTGTGCTACTAAGGTTGCTTGTTGTTGTTGTGCTACTAGGGCTGCTTGCTATTGTTGTTGTTGTTGTTGTTGTGTTGCTAAGGCTTCTTGTTGTTGTTGTTGCTATTGGATGGCTTATTGATAAGCTTGTTGTGCTTGCTATAAAGCCAAGGCATGTGCTTGCAATTTAGGATCAGTTAGTTGTTGGGACATTTGTGATGGATTTTGGGTGTTTATTTTTTGAGTGGGTAGCGGGTTGTTGATGAGAGGTTGGGGGTTCCCTTGGTTTAACATTCCTTGGAAGATTTTGGATTGTGATGGAGGAACGTAAGTTTGAGGTCCCATTCGATTTGGCATGGTAAAAGGGACAATGGGAAAAGATGAGGATGATGCCATCAAATTTCATGATGGTAATGACATACTAGGACCTTGAGTCCATTGATTAAAAAGGTTCCTTTATCCAATTTCTTGGGGATTTTATTGCGCTAGGGATGTGGACAAGATATTACCTTGGTTGATGGGGTTGGTGACCAAGGGATTGTTCTGATTTAGGTTGATGATGCATGGGATAGATGTGTTTTGTGAAACCAATGGTGTGGATGAACCAGTTGGAGGATTGGATAGAGATGCCCCTATTTTCATTAAGGTTTTATTTTGTGTTAGGGTGTTAGCATGCCCTTGTGGGTCAATTTGAGACACTTGGTCCGCGCTTCCTTGCATGATGTTGGACAAACTTGTGGTACTTGTGGGGATGGATGAAGATGGGTACCCTCGATATGTTGATGTTGTCGTGGACTCATGAAGTGTGAGTGGTTGATGTTGATGTAAGGGGTGTTCGAGAATGGTAGAAGTGCCAAATGTTGGTGTCCAAGTGGTGGATGGATTGGTGTTGAGAGTACCCACAAGTGTGTTGATTTTGAATGGGAGAGTATTTTCATAGTCTTTAGCAAGAATAGCTATAATACTAGGAGTGGATGTTTGATTTAGAAATGGAGTCGTTTGGAAGGTAGATTAAGTCAAGCCTTGTGCTAATGATTGTGCAATAAAAGATGGGGAAATCGGAGCAAATTTTTCTAAGGCTTGATGTTCTTGTTTGTACTCCATGATTTCTTCCTTAGTAAGTCCAAATGGGTTGTTCATGATGTCTTCTATCTCATATGGCTCTGATGGAGACGAGAGTTGTTGTGATGGGGTAACTTGACTTCTTGGATTGAATTCTAAATTTGGGATCACTTGAGGTGAATGCGAGTTTGGTTTTCTCCATAATTCTCTTGTGTTATGATCTTGTCTTTACCATAAATTTTGGGTCACCTATGGGAGAGTTGTGTTGAGATTTATAGTGTTTGAACTCTCTAGTTGACTCAAATCTAGGTAAAGGAAACGTTCTAAGCCTTTTTTGAGCAATGGTGATAATGGGAGATGAAAAGCTAAATGATGTGGAGAGTGATCTTTGCAAACATTCTAGGACAACATTTTTGACTTAAAAGTTTGATGTTTGATGTTTGGATAAAGGATGTTTATGAACTTGGAAATATTTAGCATAGACTCATGACCTTCAAGATAAAATAGTTCAAAGATGATAACTAACTTAACTAATTGCATTGAAAAGGATTCATTTCACATACAAAGTAGCTAAGTTAGGGGTTGGTTTGATAGATGTTTAAGTCCAAAAGTGTTGGTGTATTCGATTTTTTTACAAAGTTTGGTGAAGTGAAGGATGAATTTTGATGAAGGGGTGGATGAAATTTTTTACCCAATGTTGACCTAGAGTGAACCTTTGTTTGATAAGACCAAGGTGGTTAGAAACATGCTAGACCTCTAAAGTTTTCAATCCTAAAGACTGAATAATTATTTAGAGAATTTCAAAATCATGAAAAAGACCATGGTTTTGACTCCAAAAGAATGCCTACAAGTCTGGATTATTCCTTGAAGTACATTTATAGAAGTTGTATACCAACCTGTTTCTATTTTGGTGAAGTGATAAAAGGTGTCTTTTGATATCTTTTGTACTAAGATGCCTAAGTTTGAAATGGCGGCTTGTAAACCTTCTCTTGGGGATTCTAATTTTTTGAGATCATTTAGAGAAGTCTAAGTCTATGAAAGAAAAGAAGATATTTATTGCCACACGAGTGGTGGTAATATGGGCCTTCTAGTCTCAATATCGGTTTTTTCCTCTCTTTCATCTAAGATGTTTTTTGTGTTTCTCTACTGAATGAGTGTTTCCTTTGTTTCAAAATTGATGCTTCTCAAACTACTAATTATATCGGTTTGTTCTCCTTCAATGAGTTCAAAGTTTGGTTGAATGATAGTGAGCGTAAGTTCGGGTTGTTCAATGGGAGTGATCGGCCTCCAAATGGTCATGCGGGGTTCAATTTGTCAATTTATCTTGCTTAAGTGGGTTTATTTTTACCACAAATACTTGTCTTGATTAAGTTTCAAACTAAAAGTTCTATGTCAAAAACATCATAAATTTCATAAGGTCCATTTTTTGAAAATTGTGAGGTTGAAGCCATAGTTGCCTATGTTAACTTTGTGAAGTACGGATTGAGATGTAAACCAAAATACTTAGAAGTCTCTAAGAATAAATTCTTAGGACAACCATTAATATCAAGGTTTTGTCAAAGGTTATCCATACTTAGACCAAAGGGTTTGAAATTTTGAAAAGACTTAGTTGATGTTTGTTTGCAATGTTTTGGAACCAAGCAAAGTATTAAACTGACTCACAAGCATTTACCATCCTAGGTTCAAAAGATACTACTTGTTGAATCCCCACTTGGATTTCTCCAACACTAAGACAATGCAAACGGCTAGAGATTTGGTGAAATTGGCTCCCCTCCATGAGACACACTTCTCGGGGCCACCAAATCTCAAATCTTGAAGATCCGAAGATCCTAAGGATTTTCCTGTTTCAACAATGAATAGTAAAATGTGGGACGACTTCGAAATGACCATTCCTACACCAGCAAGTATAAAGGTTTTTGGCTTGTAAACAATTGGTTCTTAGTAAGGACTTTTGTTCAAGGTGACCATACACATGTCAAGATTAGCTCAAGATTATTTCAATCAAGAGGCCTCCCAGTCCTTTCCTAAGAAAGGATTTTGACGTGTCACATGGACACTAAGGGTGACACTTGTCGGTATGACACATCCACACCTATTTCTTATGACTTTTGTCACACACATTTTTATATAGTAGTTCAAAAGAGCTTGGCTTTAGCTCATTACTACTTGGGTTGTTCCCACCTTTTGAAGCGAGGTGGTAGGCCCTCTAAAGATATACAAAAGTAAGGAAGTATGTTTTTTTGTTTGATCTCTTGGATCACATGAAGCAAGGAGAGAGCATACACAACACCTTTTCCTTACACTAGCATGGGGTTCATTTTAAATCCAAATTGAAATATGTAGGTGGTTATACAAAATTTCAAATGAATTCTTTTGATTCTCAAGATCACTGAGTTCCACAATAGAAGAGCATACACATTCAATGACGAAAATGTAAACCACAAGAAATAAAAAACACTTGTTAATATTAACCCTCAAAGAAAAGCTAAGTTTTTTTTAAGCACCAAGCGAAATGTTAAGTTGTATTGTTAAATTTTAAACCCAAAGTAACATAGTGATGTGAGGGTTCAATTTTAGCCAATTTGAACATTCATTTTAAAACCCAATTGAAAGCTAGTGTGGTACTAAAACATGAAAATAAAAAGCATCTTAAATGGGTTATAATTGCCCTAAAAGTGTCAAAACACTTGTTACAATTATACAATTAATAACAAAATAATCCTTCTCTTCAAGTTGGTATCTTCCAAACTTGCAAAACCTGTTAGTCTAAAAACTAGAATAAAGCAGTTAGAGACATGTTAGTGATCAGATAAAGCAAAAAATTAAATCACATGTCAAAAAATAGGTTTAGTTTCTATTTATCATTAATTCGTGATGTTGAAATCAATCGCATCGCTGAAATCCATCAGTAGCATTGTTGTATTGGATGTGTGTTGCTATATTAAAAAATCAATAGTGCTTCTTTGTAGAAAATAGCGGCATCATATGCGTCGCCATATCAAGTGCATCGCTAAAAGGAAATTTATTTTGCGTTGAAAAATTAAAATGTGGTGATAAAATTAAATAAGCATCACTAGATTAATTATGCGTCGATGAACTGAAATCTTGGTGCATCATTGTATAGTGACGCGTCATCAAATGCATCGTTTGATAATCAGTAGCATCGTTGTACCAGAAAACACAAGGAAATAAAGTTTTGACAAGAAATTCATCAGATTGGTTAGTTCAAGCCCTCCTTCTAGTGTAAAAATGTGACCGACAAATTATTAAGGGGCGACTACACTTGATCCATGAGGATACGAAGTATAGTTACACCACTAAACGTCAATCCCAATAAAGATCATTCAAATAAAAATTAAACTAGAAATCCATTAAAACTAACATGTTAAACTATGAAAGCTTTGAAAACACCTATTCTAATCCATTGAAACTTACCCTATTGGGGGAGTGGTGTCACGTTGATGTGGAACGATGACCCTTTCCCAATCCCTTAGATAATGAGCTTGTTTCAATCAATTTTATTGAAGAAAACTGATGAAACCATTTATAGAGGTGTATGAAAACATGATTTAAATATAAATAAACATGATGCACGCTATTTTAACATGATTTATGCTAAGATGATCAAGATGTGTGAGTGAAAAGCTAATCTAAATGGAGTTTAAGCTAAAAAAAATTCAAACCCTAATTATCAAATAAGCTAAATGGATGCATTATGTTATTATGGAAGCCATTAATGGAAGCTAAACTATTGTGAAAATGAATTAAGCTAAAATGATGTAAAAAGTGAGTGCAAATGCAAGTGATTTTACCAGCATAAGTTTGATGTTAAAATATGTTTCCATTTGTCTCCAAATAGTGACCTATTTATAG
Organism: Sequoiadendron giganteum; assembly: GCA_007115665.2. Taxonomy (NCBI): domain Eukaryota; kingdom Viridiplantae; phylum Streptophyta; class Pinopsida; order Cupressales; family Cupressaceae; genus Sequoiadendron; species Sequoiadendron giganteum. The sequence continues at coordinate 256,705,746 of CM021108.1, read as the reverse complement.
GAGAGAAAATGGGAAATGAAGGGTTGAGATCAAAAAGGTTAATCAGCAGTCAAAGATGGAGGATAGATGAAACATGGATCATGGATTCTCATCCATTGATGAGAATGAAAGATTCTCTTTTAATCAAGCGTTAATATTCCCTTTTTCAAATGAGTGGAGGAGAGAGAATATTCTTTGGAATATTCTCATGGGTGAGGGAAATAGATATTTAGCAAATTAAAACAATGTTTAATTGTACAAAAAGGGAAGGAATACTCCATAAGAATATTCCTTTTGAAGGAATGTGCAAAGGATAATATTCCCTTGCAAGTGGCGGGAATTATATTAATTAGTAATTGATAATTAAAACAAAGTTTTTAATTATGTCAATTAAGGGAATTTCATGATATTCATTAAATAAAGTAATTTAATGAAAAAGGGGATAGTGATATGATATTTAATTAAATAACTTAGGATTATTTAATTAAATAAGAGGACTTAGGGGATTAAATTAAATAACTTGATGTATTTAATTTAATAGGAAGAAATGTTGGCATGAAAGGGGATGAATTAACCTAATTATATTAATTAGATTAATAGATGAAAATGATGTGATTAATTAAATAACTAGGCTAATTTAATCAATTAAGAGAAAAGAGGATGGGTTTCAAGATAAAATGATGTTAGTATACCTAATTCAAGTGCATGATATCATTCAAGATATTTTTACGTGTCCACTTATACCATCATTCGACATCTTAGAATCCGAACTAATGTGTGATGTTGTTGGTCCTGAACCAACTTGGTATGAGGACACATTTTCCTATATCCTTCACAGAATCATAACACCCCACCTAATGTCTAATGAAAAGAAAACCTTCATCTACCAAACTTCCCGCTTTCTTATCCTAGGAGATACCTTATACTGCCAAAGTCTTGATGGTACACTACTTTGATGTCTTAGTGCAAAAGAAGCACAAACTACCTTACAAGAGGTACACGAAGGTGTTTGTGGATCTCTCTCTAGTGGACCTAACCTAGTCTAGAAGATACTTCAAATTGGGTACTATTAGCCATCACTAGAGCAAGAAGCAATTCATTTTTCCAAGAGGTGTCGTCAATGCCAACAACATGGAGATCTTGTACACACACCTACATAAGAGTTGCATCCTATCACTACTCCACGACCTTTCTCTCAGTGGGGACTGGACCTAATAAGAAATATATCACCAACCTCATCCAATGGGCACAAGTTTATCATTACTGCTACAAAGTACTTTACAAAGTGGATTGAGGCTATTCCTCAAACCTATATCACAAGGAAACAAATAGCTAAGTTCATTCTTAAATATTTAATCTATTGGTATGGTATCCCATAAACTATCATAATAGATAATGGGAATCCATTTAAGAACCAAGATGTCCATGAAATCTTCTCAATATTCTTTATCCAACACTACTTTTCAACCCCACATTATCCCCAAGGAAACGGCTAGGTCAAAGCATCCAATAAAACCATCTTGAAAATCCTAAAGAAAATTTTTAATGACGTTGGTCGCAACTGGAACTTACACCTAAACCCAACCTTATGGGCTTATAGAACCAACATCCACACACCTATAGGTGTAACCCCATTTTACTTGATCTACGGATCCAAAGCAATATTGCCAATAGAGGTTGAAATCTCATCCCTTAGAGTATCACTAAAGGATCTTGTTAGCAATGAAGAGTATTAGGTATCAAGACTCAATGAGCTTGAACTTCTAGATGAAAGATGATAGAGTGCATTGAACCATCTACAAACCTATCAAAATCAGCCAAAAAAAGCTATAACAATAAAATCAAAGATAGGAACTTTCAAGTTGGTGACTTGGTCCTTAAGGAAAATCAGAAGGTCTAGTTGAATCAAGACAGAAAGGTAAGTTTGAACCAAACTAGGGTCCCTACATTATTACAGTGAGCTACGACTCTAGAGAATATTAGTTGGCTATGCCAGAAGGAGAACCTCTAGCTGAATTTTTTAACAACATTCATCTCAAAAAGTTCTACACCTAAGTGTATCAAAATATCCCAAGAAGAAAAGCAAAAAAATAAAAAAATAAAGAAAATAGTAAAGAGAAATAAAATGTCCTTTAAGTGAAAACCACCTTGTGGCACTTTTAAGATCAATACCATTGTGAAAACTTGGTAAATAGGTGCTACATTTGAATAAAACCTGCATCCTCATCTATCGACACTATCTATCTACTATCATATCCATTCCATCCATTGCCATAATAAAATGTGCACCCAACCATGGCTTGATAACTGATCAAGTGTTGAACCTTGTTGCACCATGTCTATCCACCATCCATTTTTATCCAGTAATACCTAATAAAACATAATCCTATTATGAGCTGGGGGAAACTTCCTAAACTTGGTAGTGGAGTGGATCCTTGTTAATCCCATAACTTGTAGAATAGTATTAAAAAATAAATCCAAAAGACTAAACAAAATAAAAAACATCCAAAAAACATCAAAATCAAAAATAAAGTTGTAAGAACCAAAATCCCAATAATATTGTAGGTCATCTCTAGATGAGCCACAATTGAGTCAAAATAAGCGAACTACGAGCCTTTACATGTATAACATATCCAAGGCCATCATTAATGAGCCCTCGAGGCCCTAGGTTAGTCCCCTTAGGTATCCCTTGTTGGAAAATGTGCCTCAACTTGGTGGCTTGAACCTCTGTTAAAGACTTGATGAATTTCCCTTATGTTCATGCCTTTACCTCATTACCACTCGAGAGAAATTTGGAAGTGGTGTGGTTGCACGGTGTTACCGCCTTACCGTGGGTCCCTTCTGGTTGAGCAGTGGTTGTGCGGTGTTACCGCTATACCGAGGAGTCCTTCATCTTCCTTGGTAGTAACATGGTGAATTGTGGTTGTTTGGCGAATGGGCATTTACCTCCTTACCGTGAGGCTCTTATGGTCGACTAGCGATTGTGCAGTGTTACTGCTATACTGTGGAGGTCTACTGGCTATAGTGCAATAGTGTGGTGGCACCACCATATCGTGGGGGTCTTTCAGCCCTAACACAGTAGCGTGGTGGCATCACCATATCACGCATGCTTTCCAGCCTTGGAGAGGTAGTGCGGTGGCACTACCATATCGTGGGGGTCCTATAGCCTTGGCATGGTAGCGCGGTGGTACCGCCATACTACGAGTACCTATGAACCTTGGCGCGGTAGCGCGGTAGACCGCCTTACCTCGGGGGTATGATGGATGGCTAGCAGTAGAGTGGTAGAAGGAGCTTAGGGCACAGTTGACTGATTTGATTCGACAGTCAAAGTAGTGGATGAATGGCATGATGACATGTGGCGCGATCTCATTCATTGATTTTACATCGCTATTGTAAATCAACGATTATTGGCCAAAATATTTATTCTTTGACAACGATATATTTTCATTTAATGTATGATCTGATTCGGGGGTTGATAGAGTCCAAATTTAGTAATTCTCTGTAACTAGTTTTAATGCTAGGGCGGCTCGATGTGTGTTACAGGGCGATTTGATCAAACATCGAGAAAGCTTGTCGGTGAAGCATGTAATTAAATACACCCTAATGGTTGTTGGTTGAGGAGAGGAAGAAGGAAGGCATAGAGACAAAGGTGACATACGAGGGTGCAAATTCATTGTATGTCGAAGAAGCATTGTAACAGTGAATGTATCAAACTAAAGTCTGTGAGGAGGTCCACTAAGGGATGCTACTGTGAGCTAACATCTGAGAGTGAATTCTGTAACTCTGTATGTAATTGTTTACTGTAATACAAAGTGACTTTACTTGGTGTGGTGGGTTTTTCTCCCGTAAGGGTTTTCCCACGTATATCTGGTGTTATCTCTGTGTGTGCGTTTTATTTGTGCCTTTCCTGTTATACTGTGAATGTGCATCTCAAATGCAAAAAAATGTAAATTAAGGTTTTTTGCACTTCTCCTCTGAGGATCTTGCATTAGGAAAGCGTATTCCGCAACTGTTTATTTTCCTTTCAAGTGGTATCAGAGCCTGGTCAATTGTGTTATCCTTGTGAGTAGGGTTGGTTTTTTGTGCTAATCCTATTTCAGTGGGAGTCTTGCAAAGGGAGAACCAATTACTGAGTCTACTGTTTGAGATGGTGAGTACATCAGGTAGAGTAGAAATTGAAAAATTCAATGGCGACAATTTTGAGTTGTGGAAACTCAAAATGGAAGACTTGTTGGTGGATAGAGACCTCCGGGTTGTTGTGTCTGGAACTATTCCACAAAGTATGAAACAAGAAGATTGGTACCTCGCAGATAGAAAAGCTGGAGGTTTGATTAGACTTTTTTTGGCTGATTCTGTACTCCTGAACGTCCATGAGGAGAAGACTGCAACTTCATTATGGAAGAAACTTGGTGACATTTATTAGGGAAAGTCTCTGGTGAATAAGTTATTCCTGAGGACTAAGTTGTACTCCTTGAAGATGGAAGAAGGTGCATCTATAGCAGACCATCTGAATTCATCTAATATGATTGTTGCTAAGTTTGCATCTGTGGGTGTGAAGATAGAGGAGGTTCGTTGCATGCTTCTTTTATGTTCCCTACCTAACACTTGGGACCATCTGGTAATGGCTATTGGAAGTACAACTAATTTCAAGACGGAAGACATGGTTGCCTCGCTATTGTCAGAAGAAATGTGGAGGAAGTCTACTGAGATGGCCAATGATGCACTTGTTGTTCGAGGTAGATCGAAGGAGAAAAGAAAGAAGAAGGACAAGAAGTCTAAATCCAAATCTGAAGGGAGATCAAAGTCTCCTGGTAAAAATTCCAAGGTGAAATGTTGGAATTGTGGGAAGCTTGGCCATATCTAAAAGGATTATAAGGAGAAGAATAAGAAGAAGAATAACTCTTCAGACAATGAATCTTCTTAGAGTGATGTAGATTCCTTCATTACAGCCTTGGAAACTTAGGCATCAGCTGATGTCTAGTTGATTGAATCAGGTGCATCTTTCCACATGACGTCTCACAAAGAATGGTTTACTAAGTACAAAAAGTATGATGGTGTAAAGGTCTACCTGGCAAGTGATTCAACTCTGGAGATTGCTAGTCATGGAAGAGTCAAAATTCAATTCCCTGACGGAAGAATCAAAGGGATTGGAGATGTACTACACATACCAGGTTTGGCTCGTAACTTACTTTCTATCAGTAAGCTAAATGATGCTAGTTTGGAAGTTTATTACTTGAGTAAAGGATGTAAGATGACTAGAGGTGCAATGGTGTTGGCTAAGGGTGTATGAACTTACACTCTGTATAAGTTGGATGCATGTCTTGTTCAATGTAACATGTCTATAAAGTCAAGCAAAGCTTCTTGTGTAGAGAAGGAGGATGAAGCTCTTCTGGGTGCAAATTCCTTGGAGGTGAAACTCCCAGTGGAGAAGACCATGTTGTGGCATCATAGACTCGGTCACATAGGTGAGAAAGGTTTAAAAATATTGTTGAAGGGATTGTTTATTGCAACCTTGAGTTTGATTATTGTGAACATTGCATTTATGGAAATCAACATCATGTTTCATTTTATTCGAGTCCTCATAAATCTTCTGGTGTACTGGATTATGTTCATTCTAATGTATTTGGTCCAGTGAATGTTCCTTCGTTATCAAAGTCTAGATATTATGTTTCTTTTATTGATGATTATACAAGAAGAGAATTTGTATAATTTCTTAAGAGTAAATAAAAAGTGTTTAGTCATTTTAAAGAATTAAAAAATTTGGTAGAGAATCAGACTAGAAGGAAAATCAAATGCTTGAGGACGGATAATGGTGGTGAGTTTTGTTCTGCAAATTTTGAAAGGTATTGCAAAGACCATGGGATTAAAAGGCATAAAAATACACCTTATACTCCACAAAAGAATGGAGTTGCTGAAAGGTTAAACATGATGCTAATGGAAAGAGCAAGGAGTATGTTGAGCAGTGCTAGTCTAGAATAGAAGTTATGGGATGAGGCTGTGGCTACAACATGTTACGTAGTAAATCATTCACCTTGTTTTGCTCTTGTTGAAAAAACACCTTTGGAAGCATGGTCTAGTAAGAAGCCCTCTCTGAGACATATTCATGTCTTTGGCTGTGAGGCATATGCATATGTGCCAAATGAGAAAATATCTAAGTTGGAGAACAAGGCTATTAAATGTATCTTCATCAGTTATGGCATTGGTGTGAAAGGATATAAGCTTTGGAATCTTGATACTAAGAAGGTTTTGTACAATAGAAGCATAATATTTCGTGAGCTGAAGCTTTCAACATTTGATTTGTAGTTAGAGACAGATCAAAGGGAAAAGAAGAATGATGTAGTTTAGATTCCTCAAACTCCAGATAAGGAGGAATTACATGGTGTACCCAAAACTGAGGAAAGTTCTAGCAACTCTAAGAGTTATGAGGAAGAAGAACCACAACCTCAACCTCAGCCAGTGAGGAAGTCTACACGTGAAAGGCGTCAACCTGATAGCTATGGTTTTTCTATGTTGGATTCAAACTGTGCCTATGCTTTGATTACTAGCACTGATGAGCCTAGGATTGTGAAAGAGGTGATTAATATGTCTAATTCAAATTACTGGTTGGAAGCTATGAGTGAAGAAATGGAATCATTGAAGAAAAATGAAACCTGGGATTTGGTAACTTTGCGTAAAGGGTGAAAGCCGATTGGCTATAAATGGGTATTTAAGAAGAAGACTGGTCTAGATGGCAGTGCTAAAAAGTATAAAATGAGGTTGGTTGCAAAGGGATATTCCCAGGTAGAGGGAATTGATTATGGAGAATTTTTTCCCCTTGTAGCTAAGCTGACATATATCAAAATTATTTTGTCACTAGCAGCCACGTATGACTTAGAGATCGAGCAAATGGATGTGAAGACAACATTTCTCCATGGAGAGCTGGAAGAAGAAATTTACATGTCCCAGCCTGAGCACTTCGTTGAAAAAGGTAAAGAAAGCCTGGTCTGCAAGTTAAAGAAATCTCTGTATGGTTTGAAACAATCACCTAGAATGTGGTACCAAAAGTTTGACACCTTTGTGTTGTCAATGGGATTTGTGAGATCAAAATATGATCATCGTGTGTATTAAAAATCTGAAAATGATCATGTGCTTATTATTACCTTGTACGTGGATGATATGTTGTTCATAGGAAATAGTAAAACTATGATTTTTGATCTTAAGTCTCAGTTGTTTGCAAAGTTCAAAATGAAAGATCTGGGTGCAGGAAGGTATATTCTGGGGATGGAAATAACCAGGGACAAAAAGAGCAGAAAGCTAGAAACTGTAGAGATGTTGAGTTGAATAACTAGGATGACATAGTCACTAGGTGGGAATTGTTCCTACACTGGTATAGAAAAACAAATTTCCATGCCCATATCTCTAATGCATGGACCTATGATTTGGGGAAGCTGGTTATCCCCAATGTATTCAAAACTATGGAACTTATTAGACACCTTGCTTCTAGATATGACAAAAATATCAGAGTAATTAGGGCATTAGATAGAAGTGTCATAATGGATATAACGAAGAAGTTTGTTGCTAATTTTTTTGGAATCCATGTGGTTGCAAGTAAGTGATGTTGGAGCATCCCTGGTTGTAAAGCAATCTAGTGTCAACCAAAAACACTTATTTTCTTTCATTTCATTCAGTAGTAGTTTCATCATTTCATTCTGCATTTTTGTTTCTGAGCTCATGGAGTAGGATATAGCATCTGCACATTGACATCTATCACATATCTAGAATTTACATCATTTGCATTTGTCTACTAAAAGTTACTGCTCTTTGAGTTTCACTATAATTACCAGTTAGAGAATTTGGGGTCGACCTAATCCAAATTTCTTAGTCTAAACCTATTCTAGATCATGTGGAGCTTAATGGGATAGCATACAAGCATTTTGGGTCCAATGGGATCTATCTTGGAGATTCACAAGTCATATCATTTTGTGAAGAATTATCTTTTCATATTTTGAGGTCGACATTCATATTTTAAGGAGAATATGCATAGTCAAAAATGAAAATACCTCTCATGTACATGGCTATTGGCATACAACATCCTTTCGTCAATAGTGACTTTGACTATGTCAACTTTATAGTCGGGGCTATTCATAATTAGCTGGTGGACATTAAGATAAATAGTAAGGAAGTGAGTTTCAGGTGGTATTCTCTCATCTTATGCCATATGCTTTTGTACAAGGGGAAAGCTCATTGGAGTATATCTTTACAACCGAGTGTGGAAGATAAAGAGGGAAATGATCTCCCAGTGTAGTGTTGGACCCCTATTTGGGACAAATATTGTAGTGTGTTCGACTATGTTATTTTTGAGAACTATTTTGTAAGGGAGGTCTTGTCAAGGCCGGGTCTACTTGGAATTAGATTGGAAAAGGAAATTTTGGATTTCCTTAGGCCTAAAGATAGGAGGCTAGAGTTAGGAGTACGACACAATTGGAGAGACTGTTACCTCTATGACAACTCATATGTTATTAAAATATATGGGTGCCCTGAAACCCCCATGTGCTACCCAAGTATGTGTCACCTAGATTGGCATTCATGGAAATTACATGGAAATTGAATGAGGCTAATCAATTTCATTTAAGGAAATAGAAGAAGGGGTCATTTTCCCCTTATGTTACTATCTTTTCAAACTCCACTTCAACCAGAGATGGCTTAGGAAATCTAAAAGAAATTCTTGGGGAATACAAGTTATATCAAGGAAAGGTTAGGGATTTTGACCCTAAAATTTTCATACACCAAGTTAGGATGAGTATCAAAAGGTTCATTTTTCCCATCAGATTTATGAGGTTGAAGATGTCATAAGAAACTGTAAGGATGATTATGAGGCGGCCAGAAGGAAAGTGAAATGGTTTGCACTCATCAAGCCAAAGGATGCTAGGAAAAACAAGGATAAGTACTATTCTAGGGAATTTTATGATATTGGTAACCTAATTGCCAAGATTGAAGTGGTTTTGAAGAATTTTGATAGAGTTGTAGGTAAGGCCCTCGCCCTAGAAGAGAAACCAATAAAGTGGCCTAGACTTGACCTTTCGACTAAAAGGCCCCAAGGGCCTGTTATTAGAGAAAATGTGTAAACAAACCCACCACATATCACTCCCTCTCCTTCTCCTCAAACAATAAGTGTGGATTCTTCCCTAGGGGAGCAACCACAGAAGAGGGTGAAAATTGAACAACATCCATTTTTGGTTGACTATCCTATCAATCAAGATGAAATTGAATATGTTCGTGTTATCGGGGATAAAATTAAATAATATATGTCATCCCCCCCATGACCAAATATTTTTGGCCTTCCCCAACAAAGATTTGGATTGGATGTGGCAATGGGGAGAGATAGCCTCAATGATGAGAGAGAACTAGCATGTTCAAAATTCATTTTTGATGATGAATTTCTAAAGTCCTTGGATTTTAAAGACTTTTTTATAAGATCAAAGAGGATGGGTACCATAGAAGAGTTCAATCGGCACAAGTAGATGTACCTAGAGAAAATTATGATGAAGTAGCTGCAAAGCTAAGGGAAAAAATGAATTTTGAGACTAAGAAAATTACTCTTGAAGTTCAGGAGAAGAATGGTGTAGGATAGAAGCTTGTTATTGATCTCTAAATGGGATATTGCTTCAACGATTGTTTTTGATTCTACTAGGAAACAAGAAGGAGAAGTTTTCTCCACAGAAGAGGAAGCAAAAATGTCTTTGTTAGGATCAAGGTTTAGCCCACATTTGGAATCCCTTACAATTTGGGCCCTGGACCCAAATACAAATAAACCTATGGTTGTTGAAGCATCAAAGGATATTAAATGAAGCTTGATTGTAAAGAAGGTGCTTGACACCCTTGCCCCTGAATTTGGTGCATTAGTGGTAGATGTTTCCAAGTTTAATGAAGCTACTATTCAAAGGTTGCAAGATAGACTTAATGCATTGTTGAAGGAACATATTGATCTCACGAAAGCTTACAACTAGAAACAGGTATTGTTGGCTCAAAAAACATCCCTTATCACATGTAGGAAGCAATCCCCTCCTCTACAATTCCCCCTACTCATGTGATGATTGAGAATGAAGAGATTAAGGAGAATATTCAAATACTAGAAGAGCATTTGAAAAATGCTCAATAGATTCAATAAAATGAGAATGTACACATAGCAACGTGCATCCTAGAACATGGACTATCTAAGATCTTAAGAAGGATAGAAACCACCCTTGTGTCATATGTGAATTTGAGAGGTGTCATTATTAGAGTAAATGGGTATCAAGATCGACTCAAGTGTATATTTGATCAATGGAATCCTAGATTTAAATTTTTGGAAGGTATGTATAAGGGATTTGCAAACAAATTTGATGCCCCACCCTGTATCCTTCTTACCTATAATATTGTCAAGATGGCATGAAATATGCAAGGGTGTATAGAAGGCGTAATTGAGGCTGTGTGAGAAAAGTTGACCTATTTTTTAAATATTGAAAGCAGAGTTATACCTCTCTTGTTAGAAGATAATATGGAGTTAAAGACCTTAGTAAAGTGGAAGGATAGTTTCAATATTGTAATCCCCACACTTCTCCATGTGATTTGCAAAGAAAACAAAGTTGATATGAATGAACTGAATTCCTATTTAGACAGGTTAGTAAATGTAGATCAAAGTATAGAAATTTTTTGTAGAGAGGCCAGCACAATACTTGATGCCAAGTATCATCAATATTTGTAGGACGTGGAAGTGCTCTTAGCTCATGACTGGCCTTTTGAGAGTATTTTTAAGGCATGGAATGAAAAGTGTAATTATTTACCAACTTGTGAGTTGTTCCATGTGTTTATTCCTATGCCTCATGTTTGAGACTTTGGTTGTCAAAAAGGTCTTAACTAGACATAGTACCAAGTAACTCTTGGAGATTTTGTAATTTTTCTATTTGATAGCACAGATAGGAAATGTTGTAATTTTTCTCTATAATAACAATAGATGACTCAAATACTTAGCATATTTCTTTAATTTTGAATATTGACCTATCTTGCTCTCCAGTATTGTATTCACTATCTTTTGACTCAAAATAATCAAGGGTTGTTTATAATTTCTCATATCACATCATGTGTTATGGATGTTGAGTTGTTAGATTTTGTTCAAGGAATGGATTAATATTTCTTTTAGTTATTCATCAAAGATAATCAATTGGAAACACCAACACTACTATTGTTAATATATAATTAAGCATTGATTTGAATGATGAATCATTCAGTACATGTGAAACTTATTAGTATGACACAATTAAAATATGAAATTAATAATAATATGTTAATTTATTCAATCTAATTCATAATTTGAAATTTCATGGAATATAATATAAAAGATCATCAACTATAGTTTGGAATATGATTCATGAAATGCAGTATAAATACCCAAAAATTGCTAAATCACTTCCATTTTCCAAATCACATCCTAGTCTTCACTTTGGCAATGAGATTGAGAGTTGTCTTGAATTTGAGTCTGTCTTCATTTTCTTCGCCCTACGTGTGTTTGCTTAACTGCATTTCAAGTTCAATGTTCACTGTGTCACTATCATTTGTGCCACTGTCACCAATGTTTGAAGTGTTGCACAACCCTCTTCTTTCACATATGGACTTCCAAATTGTGAGCTCCTTTTTAAAAGGAAAACTTCAGATATTGTACCTAGTTGCAAACACCCTCAAGCAATTTTCCAAATTCTTGTCTATTTTGTCTCTTATCTCTAATTTCAAAAACCCCAATGCACTTAAAACTCTCTCATCCTCCATTGACCCTAATATCATTTTTTTAACATAAATCAACAAGTTTGAAATATTTTGATAACAAATCACACAATATTTCACTCTCACCTCAAGTTGCCCAAACCCTTGTTATTGATCTTATTTCCATGGGATTCTCCATGGACTCAAATTGGTCAATCATACTTACTAAAAAATGCTTAGCTTATTCTCTAAGCTTAATTTCATTTATAATTCCTCCTATTTTTTTTCCATTGTAATATGAACTTTTGAAAAGTGTTCAGCCAAGGTAATTACTTTTTTATGAAAATAGTTTGGGTTCCCTCGATTGCTTGGCATCCAAAATTGTTGATACATAATATCCATGACTTCAAGTATTTATTCTTGAGGGAATCATTCATAAATCTTTGTGCAAAGATATTTTGCAATATATTTTAAATTACCACTTACAAATTTAGCAATGTCGTTAAAAGCTTCCTTTGTAATAGGTACTTCTCTAGTAGAGAACCTAACCATCATACAATGGTGCATTGGTATCTCAAATCCATGTACAAAGACACATAACTGCCAGCTTGCATTAAAGTGTAAATAATTTTCAGGATTATTCAAATCTATAATTAATTGCTAGCTTATAAAATTTGGACTTTGAAATGGATAATTTCTTAGATTTAGATATATATTATTGAAGGTCATGCATGCCATTCTATGTAGTTTAGTATATTCATAGATATACATAATTTTGTTTTGGGATTTCTTCACAAGATTGTTCATTTTATCTAGCATGGGGAGAAGACCAACTAAAGTTAAGAGTGTCTCTATATTGCTTAACCTATGTAAGAGGTCAAGAGCTTTGTCTATTGTGTTGTGATGTTTGTACATTACTCCAATCAAGGATCAATATTCTGAAAAAACTTGTTGCGTTGGTCCATGCAAGGATATCCATTTGGTATCAACATCCTTAAGAAGCTTGTTTCCTCCTATTATTCCCTTAGAAAATTTTTGAAATTACGCAAAACATTTGGGACTTTGACAGAAGTATGTGTTGATTTCATGGACTAGGTTTTCAAATTTTGATATTGTAGGAAACTTACTTATAATTCTAAATGCTAAATTCATTATGTGGGTCATGTAGTGAATGTCAATCATGTATGGTGAACAAGTAGTTTGTAACTTTATGCAAAGACCACTCTTGTGACCTTGCATTACTGTAGCTCCATCAACCCCTATACACACCAAATTTTTGGCAATTATCAAGTCACCCATACCTCCAATTTTATTCAAATATTTCTTAACTACTTCAAATAGCTTTTGTGATGTTGAACTATCCTTCATTTTATGAACACGGAGAAGATGAGGTTGGTGGACATGTTGGTTTACATTATACACATGCATACATACCTAAGAAGTATTATCTACTATGGTAACTTCATTTAAAAATAATGTAATGAAGTTTGACTATTTTATTTTCTCTTGTAAATCTTGTTTTTCCACCGCAGCAAGACAACTTGCCCAATCCCATCTAGCATTTATTGACCAATGTGCGCTAGGAAAGTTAGAACCACCCAAAAATATAATAAATTAAAATATTCTAGGTAGTCTATCATAGGATGCCCTGTGGACAAAATATGAAAAACAACAATCATCTAAACAATTTTTGCAGTTGTGCTCTTCCCACTACCTTTCCAAATTGAGCTTCAATTGAGCCTCCACATGCAAAAAGCTTTGTCATTCTTTGCATATGCTCATCATACTCCATGGAATACTTAACATGAACACATTATTCCTTTGATTTCCACTTACTACTAATTTTTCCTTTTTGCCTATGATTTTTTTTCATAAACTTTATCGATATGTGATTCTTGTTATGCCTTGCATAACCACCGCATCTTAACTTTGGTCAAAATGGGTTTCCTTGTTTCGTGTCCTCGGTTTTTTCATTTGGGACTTCGGAGTTGTTCTTTTCTCCTAAATCTTTATCTTTTTGTTTTGCTCTGGCAGAAGCGGAACCAGAACGGAACCTAAGTTCAAAACTTGCAAAGTTTCGTGATCAAGTTTGGTTCCAATCCTGCCCCCATTTGTTTCTTTTTGTTGTTGTCATTTCTTTTTGTTTCGTTTGGGACAAGCTCGGCCTTGGTCCCGCTTCCTTTTTTGTTTCTTGTTTTGTCATGATGTGTTGTTTTCCTTTAACAGGATCGGATCCGGATCAGATTTTGAACTTGGAACTTTATAAACTCCCAAGTTTGGTTCCTGTTCCACCCTCACCTTTGTGTTTTGTTTGTTTTGGGCTCAGTCCCTTTGGTCCTCATCTCACCTTGTTGTCTTTTCTCATTGCCTTCTGTTTGTCTTATTTTATTTGTCTTTGGTGGAATCGAAATTGGAACCAGAACTAAACTGGGAACTTTGCAAAAGTTCCCTGACTAGTTTTGATCCCGATCTCACCCCCATTTTCTTGTTTTCTTCTTCTCCACTTTACTTTTGTTACACGATAGTTGTTTTCTTGTTCCCACCTTGATTTCGCACCCAACCAACCATATTAATGGCATTAATTGCAAGCCCTCCACACACACAAAATCAAATTCATAACCTTAAATAAGGTTAATTTAATCATTATTGTTGCCTAAACTGTAATAAACAATCAAAGGCGAGACAGAGAAGGAGGATCACAATTTGGTCAAAAAAGAAAGCATCTACGTGCGGATTGGGATCAATTTTCATCCTGCTAGGCAGCGTTTGAGGTAGTGAGTTTTTCTCCCGGTTCGTTTCGCTTTTCATTTTTTTTGTTTGCCACCTTGTATTCTTCGCGCATTCGTGAGAATTTTCTAATGCATCTTTGCTTGTTTCTGTGGTGTTGCTTTCATTTTCCTTTTTCTTTTTTTTTTCCCTTTTGTTTCCTATTTTATTTTGTGTCTTTTCTTGTTTGTTTTGCCCGTTGCAGTCGTTTTCATGTTTGGTGGTGTTTGTACTATCGTGCCCTAGTTTTTAGGGTTTCATCTTTCACAAGTTTTGAGGGCTTTTAAAGGTCTCAAATTTGTCGAAGGACTTGTTCAGTTTTCATTCATGTGTCAATTCAATGATTTCCACGTCGAGTTTGATGCCCTAAAATTCTTAAGTCGATCGGTTATGAAAACTAGGGTTTTGCGTGCTATTTCAATTTAAAATTGTGCCCTAGCTGGTGGTCTTCCCTCGGTCATATAAATGATTGATTCACCTTGTTATTTTAAACCTCCTCGGCTCATCATATGACCTCATTTTAAATTACTATGAGTGTTTGATCAAGATTGTGCTATGCTTAATGATAATGTGCGGAAGTAGATTCGAGGAATGAATTTGACCGATAAATGTCCTTTTGAAAGATCAAATCCAATTTTGAGCCCGCTCCTGATGATCTTTTTACTTCATTTCACATCCTTTACACCATCGGAACCAAAACTAGAATAGAGGCAGGATTTGAAACTTTGTAATGTTTCGGGTCTGGTTTTCGTTCTGACCCCAGTCTCGATTCTGATGTTCATTTTGACCTCGGTCCCCATTCTGATGTTCATTAAGATCTCGGTCCCAATTTTGATGATGATCTCGACCCGATCCCGCCATACTAGAGGCTTTCCAATATTGATTCCTTTCTTGGTTCCACCTTCGATAACCTTCAAATTTTACTAAGTGCAAAAGTCAACCTAGAGAAGGAAGGGTAACATGAAGGGTAAGTCCTCTAATACTGATTTTCATATTTTCTATTGATCTAATCCAGGGTTTTCCTATAGGAATAAGAAATGTTAGGAGCATCCACAAAAGTTTCACAAATGGAGGGCCAAGCTGCAAATATTTCAAGGCAGGTGAAGCCAAAGAAGATAAAGGTGGAACAACTAACTTATACTCTGAGATACAAACATCAGAATGTCACTCCCACAACTAGCAAGCTAGATTTAGGATGGTCATGTATCATAGATACCAACTTGGGATCCTTCAATTGTGAGGAGTTGACTCTAGAGACCTTTGTAGAAGAAGTGACTGGAAGGATAGAAAGAATAGTCCAATCTAGGTTAACACATGTCTCTCTTTTCCCCCTATCAGTTCAATGCCTGGAGCTCATTTTGACTGCAGCAGGGGCTTATAATCAGCGTCAAGGCAGTGCATGGACCAACAAGGGAATGTCATAATTGATATATTCTCACAAATGATGAGGTTCATGTTTAATGCACCTACTCCAAGGAACCCCAGACAGGTGACTAAAGCAGAAGCATTACAAATATTTAATAAGAACAAAGAAGTCAACAGATCCCACATGAACAAGAAGTGCTTGAGGACCAAGAAGAAGTTCTAAACTAATATTCCTAAACATCCTTAAAGAGGGGACTTCAAGAAGTAAGTGGATGACTTGATTTTAATGCTTTCCAAGGTATTTGGTAAGAATGACTCTGCATGCTTCAAAGAATGGATGTTCCTGATCATGGAAGCTATTTTTTATGACGGACAACAATTTGATTGGTGCATGATCTTATCTGACAACTTACATAATCAAATGTTGAATATAAAGGAAACAAAGACCTTCTTTATGACTTATTATGTCATATATGTTGTTGCCAGGATGGGTGTAGTGTCCTTAATTAGTTTGATAACTAGGAACATATATTCCTCTACTCAGGGATTAGATATCACAATTGGAAGTTATAATCTACTAAAGGACATCATTTAATTGTCAACCCAGGGATGTTAGTCTTGAAATGGGCCTGCACAGTATATGCAGTAGAAACCTATTTCAGACATGTGTTCTTCCTTGAAAATACCATGCTGGAATTGAAATTGCTAGAAACAAACTTCAACTAAATAAGTCTTCCCAAAATAAAAAATAAACCCAGTTTTGAAGATAGGAACTATTTTATCCCTAGTGACTGTAGGAACAGTTGACAGATCTGTAATTCTTCCAGTTGTAGGAACAATCATGTTGAAGTTCTAGGAAAATGAAGTACAATTACTCTAATTGTAGAAATGGAAAAGATAGACAGCTTCCCTAAGTGAGCCCCCTTAGGTAGTGCCTCAAGTACACAACAGATTAAACTGCAAACTCCATGAAATGATTTTATTTAATTGAAACTGAAAAGTACATTGCTCGCAACTTGCAACTTGCAACCGTATTACTTGAAACTAAAGCTAATACAACAGTAAAATTCTAGCTCTTCTCTGAAGGAGAATGTAGCTATTTATTTAAAGCTGAAACCTAACAACTAACTAACCTTTCCCACATAAATGGGAAACCTTTATTACATCTCAACCTTTACATTGAAAAAGTGGACACAAGAGAGAGAACTGAGTCAAATCAGTTTGAAAGAGTTAATGCACCACTATCCTGGATTTGTGTGTCATCAAGATGCCTTCTCCTGGATTCCTGGAATGCTCCCCTTGCATGGCAGATAACTTCTCAGTTGTCTCCTCATTTCTTGTTGCTGAATCGGTCTGCTTTGAATTAGTCCTACAACAATCTCATGGAGGCAAAATCTTCTCCTTGAGACCTGGTACCTGCAATAACTAACAACTATTCTTGTGGCAAAGGGCTAGCTCAACACATTCAACTCATTAAATGATCAATTATCTGATTCATACATTCATTAGGTATTGACTTTGATCAAACAACATTTTGCATATGGTTGCAGGAAGGTGAATAGTAGTGGCTGCAGGAAATGCATTTTATGTCATAGAGTCACAAGGCACACATCTTTCATTAAATTAATGAAACATCAAGCAATAACCATGGAAATAATTATCATAATAAATTTGTCATATTAAGCATAAATTCTATATATTACTTTCATAATTACTACTTAATGTCTGTCTCAGCATAATAAAAGATATAAAGATACTAAAAACAAAGCCTAAAACATGCTGAAAACTGGGCTCATCATTCCCCTCAACCCACTACTTGCTGGTTGTTGGTCCCTTCAGCAAGTCTGACATTCTTCCTGCATGAAAATTCTCTTAAGTCTGCATTCATCTGTTGTCCACATTCTCCATTCTGAAAGCTCCAAAAGTGAGCCCTCATAGACTCCAACCATTGCCACCTGTTGTCCTTTGATTCTCTGTTATAGGTATTGTTTTCTCCCTGCATGGCCAGAAGTGGCCATAAGAGAATGGGTGGCTGCATGACCAATGGTATTCAATTCTCTTTCTTTGTCCTTGCATTCCTCATGTACCTTTCTGCTCTTCTAGTGGTTGCATATAGGTTGTGTGGAGTATGTGGCTCTGCCCTCTTTAACTGCAATGGCAACTGCTCCCATCTTGTCCTACTGTGTTGTGTAGCAACATCAAGGCCGTCATTCACAATCTAAGAGTACTGGGCAAACACCTCTTGCCTCAAGGGTTCTATTACTAGTCTAGCCCTCTTATCGGCCCACAGTTTCTTCCAGTCAAAATAAATTGTCATCCCCTTCTTGGATTCATTCCTTACTACTAGTGGCATGTTAGCTTCATCATATTTATAACTATCAAACTGTTCTCCTATGCTTATCTCATTCTTGATCCAAGAGATCAAAGAACTAATGTGTATGTATCCTATATAACATAGAGGATTCTATTTTGTATCACGAGGCACAACCAAATTATGTAAATAGAATTCACATAGGAGGTGTCTGATATGCTATGGTGACTCCCGGTATGCATCATAGAATTCCTGGGGAGTGCTCAAAGAAGGGTTATGACCTTGCCAAATTCTTATTAATTGAAAATTTAAATACAACTCCCTTAAATGCATTGCATAAAATGGAGAGGGATACCTACACTGAACTATTTGTGGAACAAAATTGACTACCTGATTTAGGGTGTCCGTAAGGTTAGCAATTTCTACATCTTTGTTCTAGATTACCCTTTTCAGTTTCTTTATCTCCAATTCATAAGCAGTCTTCTAATCCTGAAGCTCTTTATAACATGACACCCCTGCATAAAAACTTGTGAAATGAAGAGGAGGCTTATGGTTATCCCATTTTGGTACCTCGACAGAAGATGAAACAATCGTTGCACCATCTTGTTGTGTTTCTTTTGCCTTCTGCAGACCTCTGTCCTATAGTTCCTTTTGTTCAGGTTTAACTTTCGGCTGCTGATTTGCTACAAGTGGTTCCTGAACTTCTTTAGGTACACCAACATCTTCATGATTCTCTGAGGCATCAACAGGGTGCTCTTTTGTATTAATTGTTTCCTTATCATTTGATTGCTCAGGAACTTCCTATTCTCTTGTTGTTCCTGTGGCATCTAATGTTTTGGTGTATTTCCTGGAATAGCTGGTGACTCATCCATTCCTTCATCATTTTTACCTCCCTCATCTGATTGATCTGCTACTATTTTTCCTTGCTCCTCAATCCACACTGCCCCTTCCTGTAGTTGTTCTGATAACCCTTCTTGCATCTACTTTGCAATAGCTTCCAACTCCTCAAGGCCAGCTCCCTCAAAAATATGCTTTAGCTCACCAACAAATTGCTCCTTTTCCTCAAGTGCTGGACTAGGAGGATTTAAGGGTGATGGTGAGGATTGAGAGGTACTAATTGAATGCGGTGTTGTCTAGCTTTGAATCCTGGAGCTTCTCCATATGGGAGTAGGGGTTGCCTTGGGTTTCTTTGTGTATCTAATCTTCTAGGAAGGAATCTTCCAAATTGATCTCTTCTTCTAAGCATACAACAAAAAGTAAGTCTAAACTATGGAAAATGTTGGAATGCTAAATTCTGAACTAAATGCTAGGAATGAAATTCAAACTCCTACTACCATGCCTGCATCGGGTTCTTATTTTGACACCATCCCCAGCAACGGTGCCAAAAATGTAGTGTCCTTAATTAGGTTGATAACTAGGAACATATATTCCTCTACTTAGGGATTAGATATCACAACTAGCAGTTATAATATACTAAAGGACATCATTTAATTGTCAACCCAAGGACGTTAGACTTGAAATGGTCCTGCACAGTATATGCACTAACAACCTATTTCAGACATGTGTTCTTCCTTGAAAATACCATGCTAGAATTGAAATTGCTGGAAACAAACTTCAACTAACTAAGTCTTCCCAAAATGAAAACTAAACCCATTTTTGAAGACAAGAACTACTCTATCCCTAGTGACTGTAGGAATAGTTGACAACTCTATAATTCTGCCAGCTACAAGAATAGTCATGCTGAAGTTCTAGGAAAATGAAGTACAATTACTCTAATTGCAGAAATGGAAAAGATAGACAACTTCCCTAAGTAGGCCCGCTTAGGTAGTGCCTCAAGTACACAACATATTAAACTACAAACTCCATGAAATTATTTTATTGAATTGAAACTGAAAAGTACATTCTTCACAACTTGCAACTTGCAACTGTATTACTTGAAACTAAAGCTAATACAATAGTAAACTTCTAGCTCTTCTCTGAAGGAGAATGTAGCTATTTATTTAAAGATGAAACATAACAACTAACTAACCTTTTCCCACATAAATGGGAAACCTTTATTACATCTCGACCTTTACATTGAAAAAGTGGACACAAGAGAGAGAACTGAGTCAAATCAGATTGAAATAATTAATGCACCACTATCCTAGATTTGTGTGTCATCAAGACACCTTCTGTTGGATTCTTAGAACGCTCCCCTTGCATGGCAGATAACTTCTCAGTTGTCTCCTCATTTCTTGCTACTGAATCAGTCTGCTTTGAATCAATCTTGCAGCAATCTAGTGGAGGCTAAATCTTCTTCTTGAGACCTGGTACCTGTAATAACTAATAGCTATTGTTGTGGAAAAGGGTCAGCTCAACACATTCAACTAATTAAATGATCCATTATCTCATTCATACATTCATTAGGTATTGACTTTGATCAAAAAAACATTTCGCATATGGTTGCAGGAAGGTGAACAGTAGAGGTTAAGAAGAACATGTGTTAACTCCAGAAGATCAATGGAATTTGTTTGAAGATGCAAAGAGAGAAGTTGATGCTAAATCCAAAGTAGATGCACTTTCCAAACAACAAGAATTAGAAGCTCTAGCAAAGGCTGAATAATTGTCAAGGCAACAAAAAGAGAAAGAGGATCTTTTACTGCAACAAAGGGAAAAAGAGTAGAAAGCTAAGGAAGAGAGAGATAAGTTAACTCTGTTACAAAAGATCCATGAGTTGGAAGAAGAGAAGGCTCAGAAAAGAAGACAAAAATAATCCCTTGAAGCCAAGTTTAGAGTAGTAGAGGAGGCTCGAAGGAAGAAAGAAGAAGAAGAATTGGAGTTAAAAAGAATAGAAGAAGAGGAGCAAGCTAAAATTTATCAAGAGGCATCCAAGGCATGGGCAAGGGTGGAAGAATTAGAGAAACAAAGAGATCATATGTTGGAGGAGAGGAGATTTAAAGAAGAACAATTGGCCAAAGTTGAAAAAGAAAGGAAAGCAAAAGCTGAAAATGAAAAATTGGCCAAGGAAAAAGCAGAGAAGGAGAAACAACAAGAAGTTGATTCTCAACCCAAGGCAACACTTTGCCAATCCCTCTCTCCTGCTACATCTTCTTCTACTCAGGTAATAACTCCCCCTACTTCCCTGACATGGCTAAAGCTTAATCTAGAGAGGAAATAGATAGTGCAACCACAACCCCTTAATTGGGACGATGTGTGAAAGGAAATTGAGAAGGAGAGGCCAAAGAAAAGGGCTAGAGTTCTCCATTCCACTAGATTAAAAGATACCGGGGAGATTTTTGTTGAATGTTCCATTCCAATAGTTGACAAGGATAGACAAGACATGTAATTGAGTGATTACCAATCGGGTACTGTAAATCTAGGAATGCCTACAAGAAACCATAAAATGGACCTAATTGATATTGTAGCATCATCAACCAAATCAAGAATGGTCAAGGAAAAGCAAAAGAAAGATGAGCTTAAGTCGCAAGTGGATCAATTACATAAGTTTTTGAAAGACTTGTCTTCTCCTATCTCTTCATAGTTTGTTGCTCCTGAGACACCCATTTTGCTGAGCAAGAAAGATGCAAATAACTTGGTTTAAATGAGGAATAAAGTGGGAATGATGGACAAATGGATTGCTAGACTAAACCAAGAAGTGGAGGATTTTCTTGTGGAAAGTTGAAAAGCTCATGAAGGAGCATTAGAATTGATCAGTGACATGGTCACACATTTTGAAACTCTTGGGAAAGAATGAGAAGAATATTCAAAGCATGCAAGGAAGCTGGAAGACATCAATAAGCTTCCCAAGAAAACTTTGTTAGAACAATCCATCCTCGAGGAAGACGATGCAAATTTTGTTGAAAAGACTATTAGTATCATCAGGTTCTAGTCTTGATTCATCTATGGGCACAAAAATGAGGTGCAACAGGCTGGAAAGGATCTTAATGAGCAGGTTGAGGAATTGGGAGCAAGTATTTTCATACTTGCTAATGAATACATACCTATGGAAGATGGCCTCCTCCTTGATAAAATCAAGGAAAAATGGAGTGGTAGATTTGAAAAAATAATGCAAAAAGGGGATGATGGCGATGACCTTTTGATGGATAGGCTTTTGGGTGTTAAGGAAGAGATAAAGGCTTCCAGAAGGGAGCTCATTAAACTAGGAGATGTGAAAGAGTTTTCCTCTACCAAACTAAAGAGAATAAAATTTGAAGATAGCTGGGTAGATGGGTCGGATACAGATATGCTTCAACAAGTGATCACCAGTTATGATGAGGACATGTTGGAGCAGAAAATGCAATATTAAGGTAGCAATACACCTGTCCCTTGGCAAAATCAGCATCAAGAAGGTGCAATTTATTGGATATGTCTATTTCCTATTTTCCAGGGAGGTGACATAAATTCAACTGAAGATCTCAGCAGTTCCACCTTCCTCCTTTTAAATACAGGTTTTGATAAAGATTCCTCAATCAACAACTAAAGATTAAATGGAAACTCATCCTACAAGACCCAGTCGCCCCATGATTTGTGGATCTAGATTTTGATGAGAGGAATCAGTACTAAACAAGTTTATATATAGAATTTCTCTCCACTTTGTAAAGGTCAGCTCATTGAAGCAAGATTAGCCACCTAAAGGAGATCTAAGATAGTTTACAATTTTTCAGAAGCTTTTTATAGTTTATGCAAAGATACTTGGACACATTTTCTTTACAAGTTTTCAATATAGTTATATTATTTTCCAAAATTAGTTTTAATGGTAATTTTGATGAACCATAGTCATTCATATGCCAGTGAATTTTGTGCATAAGTGTTTATTATTTTATGAGAATCAATAGAAAACTCTGAATTTAAGACTATTTCATTGAATTATCTATGAATGCAAGTTCTTCATATTTGTTGATCTATGAATTTTGGTAATGAGTTGGTAATATGTTCTAGTTTGATTTTGAATTTGATAATGATGAACAATAGTACATCTTGAATTAGCACTATGACTTCATGTAGTGGTACAGAGTGTTCTATGGATTGTATCATTTTGTAGTTTTAGTTATTTGAAAGGAAAATTCATTACAAAATTTGAATGTCTGAATTAAAAGGAATTTACATTTATGATGTGATATTCTAAGCTATGTTCTATCTTTTTCTATTTATTTACAACCCCCCAAACGTTAGAATAAGATTTATTATGCAATTTCTATCCTTTACCAGTAGGCCCCTTGAACATTACGGTTGCATGGACTACTGAACAAAATAACACAGTTGAGAACCAACTATAGAGACCTTGGAAGATAGGTGGTTTTAGATTAGTTATCTTTTTCAGGAGAAATAAGTAGAAATATTTTTTTTAATGTTGTGTTATTTTGACCATCAATAGAACTGGCGCTAGAAGGAGGGCCTGAAGGAACAAACTGGAGTGAATCGATTCATTTTCACCCAAAAGGTTCAGAAGAATTCTCAGATCTTCTGCAAACCCAAACCCATTTATCGAACTCCGAACACCCACTAGGCCCAGAACTCGTAGAGATTTAACACCACCACCCACTCCACTTAGATTTCCACCCATTTTACCACTGGCATAGCCACCTCCATCGCCACCCATGGCATTCTTTTTTAATAACCCTTCGCCATTGGGAATCATTCCCGGTGGTATTCATGAGATGCCTAAGAATCCTAAGAAAATTCTATCTTAGGTACTCCCATGGGGAGTCTAGAAGTGTTGAAGAGAAAATATAGGCATTCAAAGATTCTTGTATGTGGGCTCAGATAACCCATCATGATGTTTCATGTAGATTGTTTCCATATTCCTTAGGGGATATGGCCTACAATTG
This sequence comes from Sequoiadendron giganteum, assembly GCA_007115665.2. Classification (NCBI taxonomy): domain Eukaryota; kingdom Viridiplantae; phylum Streptophyta; class Pinopsida; order Cupressales; family Cupressaceae; genus Sequoiadendron; species Sequoiadendron giganteum. The sequence continues at coordinate 256,681,803 of CM021108.1, read as the reverse complement.
GTACCTGAATTTACCCACTTGATCTATATTGGGTTGGGAAAACTTAGAGGATGCCTTTATCAATCAATTTCGGGTCTTTGTAGATCCAACTATCTTGTGTCATCAATTTTCCACAATTAGGAAGGAACCGCATGAGCCGGTACCCCTCTTCAATACTTGTTTTCAAAGAATGTACAGATGATTAAAAGATCCTTATCTGGTAGCCAAAAAAATTGCTATCAAATCTTACCTCAAATCCATAGACCCCCTTATTGGTTTGTTTCTCCAAAGAAATTATCTTGCAGTAGATATTAATTCCCTATCCAAGGTCTATGACCTTGCCATCAAGTTGCAACAATAGATAAGCTCACAATCAGGCAGCCTTGGAGGCACTTTCCCTCCTTTGGGATATCCTATGATGCATAATCCAACCGCATTGTTTAACATTGTCCCAGGTATGACTAACTCTACTTATGGACCTTTGGTTGAATCATAGAATTCCCCGCAATCATGGGTTAATGGGGGGATTCTAGATCCATCCCAAAAAGCCTAGAGTTCTCATAGTCTCACTGGAGGATCGAATCCTCCAACTCAATCACCTATTGTGAATTTAGCAAAAAGTGAACACACCACCCAATTGACCTGTGAGGTAGAGACTTTGAACAAGACCCTATCACAAGTGACAAACGAAATGGCCCAACTTAAGTTGAACCCTTCCCAAGGCCAAAACAAAAATCAGGGAGGGTTTTCAAATCAAAATAATTATTCAAATCAAAATTCCAACCAAAAATAGAGGAATTACCAAGGCCAAAACTTCCCTAATCAAAACTATCAAAGTCAGAATAGGGGATACAATCAGAGGTCAAATAACAATAGATAGTGGAATATGAGACTAAATAATGGGGGTTATCTCACAACTATCAACCTAATGAGGACAAGCCTCACACTGCATATGTTGTAGATCTGAACCTAATGACAAATTGGTGTAGGTTGCATGATACAGATTCACATTCTGAAGTTAACTGCCCAGAGATGGAGAAGGTCATCAAAATAGCACAAGTTGATTCCTACCCATCGCAAGGAAATCCTAACCAAAGTGGTGGGTCAGTGGATACACCCATGAATTTTGAAACTATTGATGAACAATACCAGTTTCCCATGTAGGGAGAAAATGAACCAGAAGAGGATACCTACAATGCTTAGGCCTTCCAGACCAAGGGAGGCCATTTCCTGAGAAATTAGAATAAAGGCCCATTCACCACATCTACTCCTACAAATACTATAGTTCCACCCAACCAGAATGCAGAAAACAACCCACCTCCACCCAAAGGGCAATCTAAATTCCAAAATAAAGGTAATTCATCTTTTATTCCTAAATATCAAATGAAAAATGACGTGGAATTTGATTTTGTTTCAGAGATGTAGAAGCAAAGGACCTTGTTGTCATTCTTTGACATTTTGAAGTGGTGCCCTACCTAACACAACATCGTTTTGAGAGCTTTAGAAGAAGTAGATCGGTCGAAAGGAAAAAGCAAGGTGACTCCAACCAATGAAATGAATGTGACCTTGTACAAAGGAAAGATAGGAACTCCACCATTCCTTTTAAGTCTGAGGATCTTCGAGAAGAATCTACACAATTGCCTCTTGGATTTTGGAGCCTCAGGTAACGTCATGCCCTTTTCCATTTGTAAAAATTTGGGGTTAAGTCTAGTTCAAACTCATAAGAAGGTAATACAACTAGAGAAAAATGAGGTTAATGTAGTAGGGGAATTAAAAAATATTCATGTACAGGTTGGATCAGACCCACAGGTCCAAACTTACATGGATATCCATGTAGCTAATATCCCTGAGACATACAACATACTTATCCTTAGACTTTTCACATATGTGGCTACCATGGAAGGGAGTAGCGATACAAATCAGGATTGAAAATGAGCTTCGTCTCAAACACATGATCACCGAACACAACTGTCCTAACAAGGTAGCCTATTTTGAAACAGAGATATGAGTATATAAGAGAGAGGAAATCATGACCTTTTCAATATTCAATCCTGATACCCTACAACCTTTAGAACACAGGGACCCAACGAACATTGTTAATCAACAGGTTTTGATTAGAAGGTTACAACATTATAGACTGGTTCTAGGAGAAGAGGTTGATCTATGGAGTTTCTTACTCCCAAACTGGTGCAGAGTCCACTATAAAGGTCATTCTGAGTGGACATGCCAACCTTGTGTGGATATTCTTAATTATGTTTATGAGTCAAAAGATACTTGTGAACCTCATCCAGTAACACCTCCAAACCAATTCCCATTCCAAGCTAGAGATGCAACTATCTTGACAAGAACTAATATCACCCAAGAGGAAGACTCTTCCCAAATTGAATAGGCTCATGTTTTATGTTCTGATCTTCAAAACAAAACTAAGCAATCTCAAAAATTGTATGTTATACCTGCCCCTGATAATATTTTGATGCCTAAGGGGCTACTTGAAAAGATACCCAGTTCCAAAACCGTCCAAGAGGAGGTGCAAGAACTAGTTTCTACACCAATTTTAAATGTGAATAGACTTGTTGATAACATCATGAATAACAATCTCCAAATACAGATAGCCTAAACTAGTCTGAGTCACCACTCATTCCTTATGAACAACCACCTGTAGCATCCAAAAAGAAGGAAATCCCAACTTCAGATCAGCTATGGATCCTTAAATTTGACAGTTCTATGTCCAAAATAGGGATTGGAGCAGGAATTGAACTAACCAACCCGAAAGTGAAAACATACTTTGCATCTTACATGTTACAGTTCGGTTGTACAAATAATGTAGTGAAGTATGAAGCACTCACTAGGGGTATGATGTTTGCACATCAGAAGAAGGTGACAACCCTCATGGTTATGGGAGATTCAGAAGTGATTGTTAAACAGGTCTATAGTCAATACACCTGTCACAATAAGAGATCGGTTGCGTGTCAGAATCGGATAAGGAATTTAATAGAAGACTTTGATGCTTTTGGTATCAAGTTGATCCCTAGAGAGAAATTAGATTGCAGATGCTCTCGATGTTGTTGCAAGCACTTTGGAACCTATGCAAGATTCCAAGCTCAAGAGATTCTTAGTAGAGTTAGTCTCGATTCCAACCATCCCTAATAATGTCCCAAATTTTCAGCTCTTTGATGATGACCAGCATATACTTTTCTTTTTGGAAAGCTCGGATGTCTTTGAGGGACAAATAATTGATGAATCAGACAGAGATCAAGGAGATTGAGACCCAAAAATACGTGATGCAAAAGGGATCATGAACCTTACAACAAACAACATTCCTAAGGGAATGGTAGTGTTAGAGAGGATATTTGACTCAGATCCTCGTGCTCATGAGAAATTTCCCACACCCACTGATGGGGGGAAATACGAATCAGTTAACTTGGTGGATTCAAGCCCAAAAAAAATGTATTTATTGACAAAGATTTCCCGAAACATATCCGTGACAAAATCATAAAATCACTGAAGGTAGATATTGCGACAATTTCTTGGGGCTACGAAGACTTAAAAACCTTCAACACCTCAGTAATAACTCACACTATTCCCTTGAAGCCTGACACAAAGCCTTTTTGTCAAAATCAGTGCCCAGTCAACACTCTAATTGAACCATTAATTCAGAAAGAGGTGCAGAAGCTTATGTCAGCTAGAATAATATTTCTAGTGAGACATTCCTCTTGGGTCGCCAATTTAGTTCCTATACGAAAGAAGAGCGGGGAGATTAGGTTATGTGTTGACTTCTGGAACCTCAACAAAGCATTAGAGAAGGATAACTACCCACTGCCTTCTCTTAACGAGGTATTACAGATTGTCAATGGTTCTCAAATGATTTCATTCCTTGATGGTTACTCAAGATATAACCAAGTCCTGGTTAATTACGAGGACAAGATGAAAACTGTCTTCACTACCAAGTGAGGGACATTTGTCTATCGAAGTATGCCATTTGGCCTCATCAACACTAGATCTACCTTTCAGCGTGCAATGGATGTGGCATTCAAAGACTTGGTTGGTAAATGCATCATCATATATATGGATGATTTAACTACATTTTTTAAAGATAGGGAAAACCATGCTGTGGATTTATCAAAAGTTCTTAAGAAATTTGTAAGTTATGGTGTATCTTTAAATCAGAAGAAGTGTGTGTTTGGGGTTTCTGAAGGGAAATTGTTAGGTCATATAATATCAGAAGGGGAATTTAAATTGGCCCAGACAAAGTCGAATCCATTCTAAAATTTACTGTGCTAGGAAGCAAAAAGGAGATGAGGTCCTTTTTCGGGAAGATAAACTTTCTGCAAAAATTCATAACTGGATTTGTAGAGATTGTTAAGCCTCTCAACGAAATGATGAAGAAAGGCGCTAAGATTGAATGGAGCAATGAGGCTAAATATTCCTTCTCACAGATCAAACAATATATATCAGAGGCACCGGTCCTGACCAGCCTTGATTATCTAAAGCCTTTTTATATTTACTCTTTTGTGTCTGATCACTCTTGTTTTGTTGTTCTGACACAGAGAAAAGGCGAAGGAGATGAAAGGCCCATTGCCTTTATGATTTCCCCATTCAAGAACATTGAAGTTAGATATTCGCCTTTGAAAAAGAAGGCTTTTGCACTAGTATGAGCGGTCAATAAATTTTGTCACTATATTCTTTGCAGCCAAATTACTGCAATAGTTCCAGACCCTATTGTGAATTCCCTTCTTACGCAAAGCGAACTAGGGGATAGACAAGGAAAATGGATGGCCATCCTGCAAGAATATGATCTCAAAATTCATCCAATGAAGCTAGTCTAAGGACAAGGCTTGTCTAAAGCAATGGCAGTTGTTGATGCTAAGATTACTTGTCAACAATACATGGTGCAATCATTTACAGGTGATTCTTGGTACTCATATTTGATCTTTTATTGTTGAATAACAAATGCCCAGATGGGATGAACACCACACAGAGGAGAGAACTAAGGCTAAAAAGTTCTCATTACATGCTCAAAGGAGGAGCTCTATACCGAAGAAACTTTCAAGGTGTTTATTTACACTGCCTTGATCAACAACAAGCAAAGCATACCATTACAAAATTTCATGGCAGACACGGTACTGGACATGGATCTATTGATTCCATGGCACACCAAATCCTAAGATTAAGCTATTATTGGCCCCATTTGTTTCAAGATGCACACCAACACATGATGACATGTCATACATGTCAGACTTCTGCATCTAGGGAATGCAATCCGGTGGTGCCCCTACAATCGATATATGAGGTAAAATCATTTGCCCAATGGGCATTAGATTTTGTAGGAGTAATTAACCCAAATTCATTTGTAGGTCATAAGTTCATTTTGACAACAACTAACTGTTGTACATGTTGGACTAAAGCCCAGCCTTGTAAAAATAGCACCACTGAGGTGGTCATCAAATTTCTCAATGAATGCATTGTTACCAAGTTTTGGAGTACTGTTTGCCCTGGTATGTGACAATGGCCCCGCTTTCTCTTCCGTAGAATTTATTCAATGGGCATATGAACATAAGATAGTGTTAAAATATTCTTCTAATTATTACCCACAAGGGAATGGAGTAGCAGAGTCTACTAACAAAAATCTATTGGAAGTGATTAAGAAGTTGTTAGAGAGTAATCCCAAGGATTGGCACACACAACTGAAATATCCCCTATGGGCAGATAGAACTCATATTAAAGTTGCCTTAGGGAAATCCCCATTTAAATTGGTATATGGCCAAGACCTAGTCTTTCCTATGCACTTACAGATATCGGTTCTCAGGTTCATGTAAGATTTTTACTCAAATGATGATAGGATAGAGGTTAGGCTTAATAACTTACCGAATTTAGAAGAACAAAGAGATGTTGCTTTACAACATTTTTCTAAGCATCAAGTTGTTGTCAAACGTTGGTTTGACAAGAGAGCGAAAATCAAAGCCTTTAGAATATCAGACTTAGTACTATTGTGGGATAAATCCAAGGAAAGAAAAGGCGATCACCAAAAATTTGACCGACTTTGGTTAGGTCCATATCAGATTGTTGAGATTCTTGCTGAGAATGTTTTTCGTTTAAGTACTTTAATGGGAGAACCGATTCCCTTTCCTGTCAATGGGAAATTTTTAAAACACTATTTTGGCCCATGAAGGGTCTGATGATCCATTTTTTTGTAAGAATGTAATTAGTTTTTGTTCACTTTTGGTTTATTTGTTCATTGTTTGTGTTTCCGTTGTTTCCATTTTCTTTCTTTCTTTCTTTTGTTTGTTTTTGGGGTTTTCATTTTATCTGATTCAAGTGATGGGTGAAGTTATTTGAATCATACTGAGGGTACTAGGAGAGAATTTGGTTGAGTTGTTTTCAAGTATGTCTGTTGAAATTTTTCATTTCATTACCTGTGACTTCTGTTCTTTTTTTATAATGGCCTGATAGGTTAAACACAAAGAGGTATATTGTAAGAGATCTCATCAACCATAGTTGAATCTATTACAAAATAGATAAGGAAATTTGTTCTACATAGAAGCTCATTTGTCTCTAGGTGGCTGTATTTTAGATTCAAGTGAAAAATCCAAATTTTGACACTGGCATGATGTCCATGGTAGTTCTCAACCCCAAAATTTCAAGTTGTTATACCCGATTATTGAGAAAAGCTAATAAAAAAATTCATTAAAGAAAAGCTTATAAAATGAGAAAGAAAAGAGAATCATTGAATGATGATAAACTCAATATGAGAGGGGTGGTTCAAGTATCTCTACTAGGGCTATGGACATCTGACTAGCAGTAGAGCAATGCTTTGAGAGAAATAGAGGTATCTTCATTGGGGCTATAGATGTCTGACTAGCAATGGAGCAATGCCCAGGATATCGTTGCACGACAGTTAAAATGACTCAACTCACGTAGCTTGAATCTTGAATATAGTTGTTTACGAATGGAGGGAGTTTTTACTAAAAATAGATGCACCATACATGCACACACTAAGATTTGAAGTAGTTAATGTTGATTTACACTTGAGATTCTAGCTCAACCTCATTTGCTATGACTAATCACACTTGAGTGTTAAATTTTCATGAACCAGAGGTTCTGGGTGACCAAATTCTTCAGGGACTTGAAAATGGGTAAACCATTTTCCTAGTTCAGTCACCATTTGTTATGCCTTTCATAACCACCCCATCTTAACATTGGTCAAAATGGGTCCCCCTTGTTTCTTGTCCTTGATGTTTTCATTCGAGACTTAGGAGTTGTTCTTTTCTCCTAAGTCTTTGTCTTTTTCTTTTTCTCTAGCGAAAGTAGAACTAGAACGAAACCTAAATTCAGAACTTGCAAAGTTTCATGATCAAGTTTCATTATGATCCTGCCCTCATTTGTTTCCTTTTTTTTATTTCGTTTGGGACAAGCTCAGCCTTGGTCCCGCTTCCTTTTTTGTTTGTTGTTTTGTTGTGTCATGTTGTTTTCCTTTGACGAGATTGGATCTAGATCAGATTTTGAACTTGGAACTTTGTAAACTCCTAAGTTTGGTTCCCATTCCACCCACGCCCCCGCCTTTGTGTTTTGTTCGTTTTGTTCATTTTGGGCTCGATCCCTTTGGTCTCAATCTTGCCTTGTTGTCTTTTCTCATTCCCTTTTGTTTGTCTTGTTTTCTTTCTCTTTGGCGAAATTGAAACCAAAACCGGAACTAAATCGAGAATTTTGCAAAAATTTCTTGACCGGTTCTAATCCTGATCCCGTCCCTACTTTCTTGTTTTCTTCTTCTCAACTTTACTTTTGTTACATGATAGTTGTATGCTTGTTCCCGTCTTGATTTCATGCCCGACCAAACACATTAATGGCATTAATTGCAGGCCCTCCACAACACGAAATCAAATTCATAACCTTAATTAAGGTTAATTTTCTCATTATTATTGTTGCCTAAACTGTAATAGCGAAGCAAAGCTAAGACAGAGAAGGAGGAGCATGATTTGGTCAAAAAAGCAAGCATCTATGTGCGGAATGGGATCAAGTTTCATCTTGTTGGGTAGCGTTCGAGGTAGGTGGGTTTTTCTCCCGCTTCGTTTCACTTTTCATTTTTTTCTTTGCCACCTTGTGTTCTTCGCACATTCACAAGAACTTTCTCGTCGATCTTCACTTGTTTCTGTGGTGTTTCATTCATTTTCCTTTTTTTGGTTTTCTTTCCCTTTTGTTTCCTATTTTCTTTTATGTCTTTTCTTATTTATTTTGCTCGTTGCGGTCGTTTTTGTGTTGGTGGTGTCCATATTGTCGTGCCCTAGTTTTTATGGTTTCATCTTTGACAGGTTTTTATGGCTTTTAAAGGTCTCAAATATGTCAAAGGACTTGTTCCGTTTTCGTTCACGTGTCAATTTAATGATTCTATGTCAGGTTTGATGCCCTAAAATCCTTGTGTTGACTAATTATGAAAACTAGGGTTTTGTGTGCTATTTCAATTTAAAATCATGCCCTAGCTAGTGGTCTTCCCTTGGTCATATGAAGGATTGATTCACTTTGTTATTTTAAGCCTCCTTGGCTCATCATATGACCTCATTTTAAATTACTATGAGTGTTTGATCAAGATTGTGCTATGCTTAATGATAATGGGTAGAAGCGGAGCCGGGAATGGATTTGACCCATAAATGTACTTTTGAAAGTTCAAATCTGATTTCGAGCCCACTCCCGATGATCTTTTGACTTCGTTTCACATCCTTTACACTGTCAGAACCAAAACTATAATAGAGGCAAGATTTGGAACTTTGTTATGTTTCGAGTTTGGTTTTCATTCCCACCCTGGTCCCGGTTTCAATGTTCATTTCAACCTCAGTCCCGGTTCCGATGTTCATTCTGATCCCAATCTTGATTCTGATAATGATCTCGACCTCGTCCCACCATACTAGAGGTTATCCAATACTTATTCCTTTCTTGTTTCCACCTTCGATAACCTTAAAATTTTGCTAAGTGCAAAAGGCTACCTAGAGAAGGATAGGGTAACATGAAGGGTAATTCCTCTAATACTAATTTTTATATTTTCTATTGATCTAATCCAGGGTTATCCTATAGGAATAAGCAATGTCAGGAGCATCCAAAAAAGTTTCACAAATGGAGCTCCAAGCTGTAGAGGTTTCAAGGCAGGTGAAGCCAAAGAAGATAAAGGTGGAACAGGTACCTTATACTTTGAGATACAAACATCAGAATGCCACTCCCACAGCTAGCAAGCTAGATTTAGGATGGTCAGATATCACAGATACCAACTTGGGATCCTTCAATTGTGAAGAGTTGACTCTAGATACCTTTGTAGAAGTGACTGGAAGGACAAAAATAATAGTCCAATCTAGGCTAGCACATGTCACTCTTTTTCCTCTATTAGTTCAATGCCCGGAGCTCATTTTGACTGCAGTAGGGGCTTATAATTTAGTGTCAAGGTAGTGCATGGACCAACAAGGGAATGTCATAATTGATCTATCCCCATAAATGATGAGGTTCATGTTTAATGCACCTACTCCAAGGAACCCCAAATAGGTGATTGAAGTAGAAGAATTACAAATGTTTAATAAGAACAAAGAAGTCAATAGATCCCACATGAACAAGAAGTGGTTGAGGACCGAGAAGAAGTCCTTAACTAAGATGCATGAACAACCTAAAAGAGGGGACTTCAAGATGGAAGTGGATGACTTGATTTTAATGCTTTCTAGTGTATTTGGTAAGAAGGACTCTGCATGCTTCAAAGAATTGATGTTCCCATTCATGGAAGTTATTTTTGATGGCAGGCAACAATTTGATTGGTGCATGATATTATCTGACAATTTACACAATCAAATGTGGAATGTAAGGGAAACAAAGACCTTCTTTATGACTTCTTATGTCATATATGCTACTGCCAGGATGGGTATCTTTCCTGGGTTGAATACAGTAGGGGTGTTGGGAGAATCTCTGGGACAGCAGAAAGTTTGGAATCATTATGACCAATTGACTTTGTAAACATCAGAGCTACACCACAGAAGGGTCAACGATGCATTCCTCTATGTCATCATCAACCGATTGACTGGGGATTTTGGATTCACGTTGAGTAGAGATGCCATGGACTTCATAACTCAATGGGAACATTGGTATATCCAATATCCTAAGTTCTCATACTTCAGGATGGCTATATTTGATGGCCATCCTCACTTACTCCCAAGGTGTTGCAGTGACAAGATTTTCCTCATGGAATTCATATATCAATCCTTAGGAGTCAATGCTAGATTTTCCATCAAACATAAGCCAGGGTGCCACAAGTTCCCTGTGAAGTTGGGAGAATATTGTTGTCTTCACAATTTTGCTACAAAGGCAGTATGTGAAGATTTGAGCTATTAAAACTTGGGATTGTATACATCCTAGAAGCATTTTGATCTGGGGCACAAAATGAATGCTTTGAATTCCATTGTTTTTGACAAACATTATAATTTGTTAGAGGATTTTTGGATTGACTTACAAGATGATTATGATGTTAGAAGGAGGAGTTATGAAAGGCTGACTATCCCTCAAATGATTGAGTATGGGGTAAAGGAAGACATCCCTGGCACACTATCAGATGATGGTATAACTTTGGATCCAGGATATGAAGCATAAAGGATTGGTACTAAAGACCTGGCCCCTATCAATTGGTATGAAGATGAATCCATTGATGTTAAGTAGATTTCCAAGACAATAATGGATAGGAGTATCTAATGGGTGGTTATGAGAATCAAGGATCCACAAGCTCAAGTTTCAAAGAAAAGGAAGGCAGGGGAAACTAAAGGTTATCAGAGGACCAAGAGAAGAGCAGCCCCTAAAGAGAAATTATAATATATGCCTCCTATCTCTGGAGGAGATGTTATTCCAAAAATACTTGCTCAAGAAGTCCATGAATCACAAGGAATGGAGAGCACAATAGTTGGATAAGGCTCTTCTTCTCAACCTTCCTTCACTCAAGAACCTATCAAGGAAATACCTGCAGGTAGTCTTCATGAGCAAGCAGAAAATCTGAAAGGAAAAGAGCATGAAGTTGAGATTCATGACATAGACACTGATTCAGAAGATACACATTCTGATGATGAGGTTACTAAAGTTATGTCTGCTAAAAATGTTGAAGAACGTGTGTTAACTCCAGAAGATCAATGGAAGTTGTTTGAAGATGCAAAGAGAGAAGTTGATGCTAAAGCCAAAGTAGATGCACTTGCCAAAAAAATAAAATTAGAAGCTTCAGCAAAGGCTAAAGAATTGGCAAGGCAACAAAAAGAGAAAGAGGATCTTCTACAACAACAAAGGGAAACATAGTAGAAAGCTAAGGAAGAGAGAGATAAGTTAACTCTATTACAATAGATCCATTAGCTGGAAGAAGAGAAGGCTCGGTAAAGAAGAGAAAAATAAGCCCTCGAAGCCAAGTTTAAAGTAGTAGAGGAGGCTCGAAGGAAGAAAGAAGAAGAAGAATTGGAGTTAAAAATAATAGAAGAAGAGGAGAAGGCTAAAATTGATCAAGAGGCAGCCAAGGCATGGGCAAGGGTGGAATAATTAGAGAAAAAAAGAGATCATTTGTTGGAGGAGAGGAGATTGGAAGAAGAAAAACTGGCCAAAGTTGAACAAGAAAGGAAAGAAAAAGTTGAAGCTGACAAAATGGCCAAGGAAAAGGAAGAGAAGGAGAAACAACAAGAAGTTGATTCTCAACCCAAGCCAACACTTTGGCAATACCTCTCTCCTACAAAATCTTCTTATACTCAGGTAATAACTCCCCCTACTACCCCGACATGGCTAAAGCTTAATCTAGAGAGGAAACAGATAGTGCAACCACAACCCCTTAATTGGGATGATGTACAAAAGGAAATTGAGGAGAGGCCAAAGAAAAGGGCTAGAGTTCTCCATTCCAATAGATTAACTGATGTCGGGGATATTGTTGTTGAGTGTGCCATTCCAATGGTTGACAAGGATAAATAGCACATGCAATTGAGTGATTACCAATTGGGTACTATAAATCTAGGAAGGCCTACAAGAAACCAACAAATGGACCTAATTGATATTGTAGCATCATCCACCAAATCAAGAATGGTCAAGGACAAGAAAAAGAAATATGAGCTTAAGTCACAAATAGATCAATTACATAAGTTTTTGAAAGACTTGTCTTCTCCTATCTCTTCATAGTTTTCTGCTCCTGAGACACCCATTTTGTTGAGCAAGAAAGATGCAAATAACCTGGTTGAAATGAGGAATAAAGTGGGAATGATGGACAGATGGATTGCTAGACTAAACCAAGAAGTGGAGGATTTTCTTGTGGAAAGTTGCAAATCTCATGAAGGAGCATTAGAGTTGATCAGTGACATGGTGACACATGCTGAAACTCTTGGGAAACAAGAAGAAGAATATTCAGAGCATGCAAGGAAGATGAAAGACATCAATAAGCTTCCCAAGAAAACTTTGTTAGAACAATCCATCCTCGAGGAAGACAATGCATATTTTGTTGAAAAGACTATTAGCATCATTAGGTTTTGGTCTTCATTCATCTATGGGCATAGAAATGAGGTGCAATAGGCTGGAAAGGATCTTAATGAGCAGGTTGAGGAATTGGGAGCAAGTATTGCCATACTTTTTAATGAAGACATCCCTATGGAAGATGGCCTCTTCCTTGATAAACTCAAGGAAAAATGGAGTGATATATTTGAAAAAATAATGCAAAAAGGGGATGATGGTGATGACCTCTTGATGGATAGGCTTATGGATGTTAAGGAAGAGATAAAGGTTGCTAGAAGGGAGCTCATTAAACTGGGAGATATGAAAGAGTTTGCCTCTACTGAACTAAAGAGAATAAAATTTGAAGATAGTTGGGTAGATGGGCTGGATATAGATATTCTTCAACAAGTGATCACCATTCATGATAAGTGCATGCTGGAGCAGAAAATGCAAGATTAAGGCAGTAATACACCTATCCCTTGGCTAGATCAACATCAAGAAGGTGTGGTTTGCTCGATATGTCTATTTCCTATTTTGCAAGGAGGTGACATAAATTCAACTGAAGATCTCAGCAGTTCCACCTTCCTCCTTTTGATTGCAGGTTTTGATAAAAAGTCCTCAACAACTCAAGATTTAAATGGACACTCATCCTACAAGACCCAGTCACCCCATGATTTGTGGATCTAGATTTTGATGAGAGGAATTAGTGCTAAACAAGTTTATATATATAATTTCTCTCCACTTTGTAAAGGTTGGCTCATTGAAGCAAGATTAGCCACCTAAAGGAGATCTAAGATAGTTTATAATTTTTCAAAAGCTTTTTACAATTTATGCAAAGATACTTGGACACATTTTCTTTACAAGTTTTCAATATAGTTATATTATTTTCCAAAATTATTTTTAATGGTAATGTTGATGAACCATAGTCATTTGTATGCCAATGAATGTTGTGCATAAGTGTTTCTTATTTTATGAGAATCAATAGAAGACTTTGAATTTTAGACTATTTCATTGAATTATTTGTGAATGCAAGTGCTTCATATTTGTTGATCTATGAATTTTGGTAATGAGTTGGTAATATGTTCTAGTTTGATTTTGAATTTGATGATGATGAATGATAGTAAATCTTGAATTAGCACTATGAATGCATGCAGTGGTACAAAGTGTTATGTGGATTGTATCGTTTTATAGTTTTACTTATTTTAAAGGAAAACTCATTACGAAATTTGTACGTCTGAATTAAAAGGAATTTACATTTATGATATACTATTCTAAGCTATGTTCTATCTTTTTCTATTTATTTACAACCCCCCAAATGTTAGAATAATATTTATTATGTAGTTTGTATCCTTTACCAGCAGGACCCTTGAACATTACGGTTGCATGGACTACTGAGCAAAACAGCACAGTTGAGAACCAACTACAGAGACCTTGGAAGATAGGTGGTTTTATATTAGTTATATTTTTAAGGAGAATTAGAGTAGAAATATTTTGTTTAACATTGTTGTGTTATTTTGACCATCAAAAATTCTATAGTGTCAGGATTTAGCTACAACTTCTCATCTTTTTTATATTTCCAACGATAAATCTTACACTTGCATTTTTTTAGAGGTTCATCTTTGTTTGCATTATCCACTAGTTCAATGAATGGATACTTTGACACCCAACCAATTTGAAAATTCCTTGTCATATCCCACTTGCACCCCATTTTTTATTTGGATTTTCTTTTTATCTTCCTTGCAACAACATCATCTACGATGCCAACATTTTCATCCAGGTCAATTAACTCATTTTGGCTACCCTCAGTATCCCTTGAAATATTTTTTGCAACATTGTCATCCTCATCTAAATCAATTAAATTATTCTAATATTCTTGTGAGGTATTATGAATGCCTTCTTCATTAATATTTGGTGCAAGAGTTGATGATGTAGCTCCATCTTGATTTGATGGATCAAAAACATTACCAATTCCAAAGTAAGACTTTATGGTAACTCTATGTTTTGTGCATTTTGATGACCTCCCAATTTCCTTCACCACCCCGAGGAGTCTTACCCTTGTTGCACTTGCTACTTGACATCTTGATCTCTCACTTTGAATAAAAGCTGGAAAAAATGTCTTCTTGTTTAAGGACATAAAATATAGATCTCATTCCCTACTCAATATCATTTGTAAGATTGAAGTAGGAATGGAAAAGAGATAAAAAATCTTATCACTATGAAGAAATGATCACTTACCTTTAAGTTTTCACTGACTTGTTATTCATTAATGTGGGAATGCCTATAGTTGTAAGTTTGTAACTTGCCTATTGTTAGCCATATTTTGACCTGGATAATTTTAAGCTTTTGGTGCACCCCCAAGCATTTTAGTTCTTGCCAAATCACCAAAATAATTAATTTTAAATTTTCATAAAATCAGGTAGGAAATCCTCTTGCAAACCTAATCCTAACCTCATTTTGTCCAATGTGGCCAATTTTCATGCCAAAACTCCTTATCATTTGTGAGATTTTAAAGTTTTAATTTTTGGTTGGAAATATACAAGGGTGATCGCACAATAGTGGTTTACAATTTTTGGCCAAACTGGACACTGAAATGATTATTTTTAACTAAATCTTCACATTCGAGCACCTATAGCAGCTAAACCGTGAGCAATTTGAAGATGATGCGAACTAGAGTCTCCTCAGATTTTGTTTTTAGATTCTAAAATATTTTTTTCAAAATTTTTGGAATTAGATTGCACATCTTTTTCCATCTCCCATGAAAACTAGTTTTTTTTTTAAAACAACATATTTAAAAAGTGACACACACCGTATAATGCATAACTTTTTTTACATGAAGGATAAAATTCTAATTCTTTCAAATTTAGATTTGTAACTCCTATATCTAGTGCTTCCACCTAGTTAGATAGTTTTTTATTGAATATTTTTTCTTTAATCAAGTTTTGAAGTCAAACCAATTACAATTCAGATATAGCACGACTGTATAATGTGTAACTTTTTTTGTATATATCGAAATTGAATTTTTCTTTTTTTGTTGAATCAAGGACTTCAATATCTAGTGCACTCATATTTTTCAATTTTTTTTTTTGATAATATACTATTTTTCCACATGTGCAGAACAAAGACCTTCATTTTCGGTGAAAAACGTATATTTAATAAAACTAAAAAAGCAAATACATAATAAAACCAAAACATATCAAAATTATATTCGTTGGATAGCTTGTTTTGAGGATTACCTGCTTACAATTGGGTTTGTGAATTCTCCACCATTTTCATGTTCAAACCGAGCTCTAAAGTGCAAAAAATTAGGGATTTTTGTGAATTTTGTCAAACATCAGGGAAATGGGGGGCTTGCTCGAACCCCCTTCCCAAAAGGGGTTTTCATGGGAATTTTGTCTGTGCATGTAATTAATGGGTTCGCTCGAACCCTGGTTCGAGTGAACCCTTTTTTGGTTCATTCGAACCATCTAGTTCGTTTGAACCCCCAAAATGTAAAATTTTACCATGGGGTCATTTTTTGTGAGTTTTCCTTCCTCACTGGAATTGTAAACCACTATTGTGGCTTCACCCACAAATGAGGTCAAATTCTGGATTTTGTACATCTAAAGCAAAAAATAGTTCATGGATTTTGTTTTGCATCGATTATACATCCTACTGTCAAAATTTCATGAGAAATGGGTTTGTTAATTGAAAGATATGTGATTTTCCATCTTCGAGTTTAAAGTTGCAATTACAAAGACTCAAGTTTTAAATTTTGTTTCTTTGGTGGATTTGGGAGAGGTTATCATAACCACTTAAAATCTCACCAAACATTAAAAATGCAAAAAAAATTAAAGTTGAAAGTAAAAGGTCTTGGACTTATCTTAAGGTGGGCAACATTTTGCTAAGTTGTATAAACATATGTAGTCTTTCACCGATAGGCTATATATAGAATGAAGTTTCATTTGAAACCTATCTCACGCCATGAAACAAGTGTTGCTTTATCATTGAACAGCAAATGGTTTACAGTTTTCGATCGCCTAAGATGAAATTGGATCTTCCCAAATAATATCGGATTTCCTTACATTAGAGTGAAAGCAGATATTAACTCCCAACCAATATTTTTATTTAGAAGACTGCAAAAATCATGTCTCTTGTTCCATATAGCTCCAGCGTCGACTCTTTGAATTCTTACAGTGTAGCCTCTAGGATTACGTAATGGGAATTGTAGAGGAAAGTGGTAATTTTGGTTTTGGGTCAAATAATTTTTTGGATTCCTTATTTTGGGAGCTTTGGTAGTTAGGTTTGTTGGGTTTATTCATTTTCTTTAATATTTCAAGTGGGATACAAGAAATTCGATTTTTAGGTTTTTTGATTTGTTTGAAATAGAGAATGAAATCCATTTTCTGCTATCGAGATGTTTGGAGCATGCTTGATCTAAAGTAGGTTTTGTATGTGGAATTCACATGTCATCCTTTTGTCTAATTTTTGTGCAGATCTAATATGAAAGTGTAACAAAATGTTTTATTGATTTTATTTGCTTGAGTAAAGCAGTTCAAGTATTGATTCGTCAATTTCATTTTAAAATTTGTATTGAGAGAATATAGACAATCAAATTTAGTCATGATGTTGTTTATTTATGATAAATAATATATCTATTTATCTATTTTAAATAATGAAAACAATAGAACTTTTAGTGCAATTGTTATACTATCAAAACTTTCTTTTAGCTTAGAAGTTGTATTTCAGTAAACTACTTAAATTGTTGGGGATTAGGAACAATTAAATTCTAGCCGGAGAGAAGCAGTTATATTGGTTGGGTGGCTTTTACCTTTGCAAAAGGAATCTACCAAAGCCAGCTTTGGGTTTTGAGATCTAGTTTATCCACTCATTGGGTTGGGTATTGCAACCATTAATCTGAATGAGGAGGAGGTTAAAGCATAAACTAATTCATTGGATCTCAGAGCTCAAATGTTGCCCGTACTTGTAATCCCAAATATATCTGTTTATAACCCAACCACAAATACCGGATTTAGCCATATTAACACAAGAAATATACTATAAGTATAGTCAAAACCAGATTGAAGAAATCTAGATCTACAAAGAAAAGTTCTATAACTTCTTTGGTGTTTGAAGATGTCTGAAGGATATCAGAGAATAATGATCAAAATCCATGACTATGCACCAAACTTCATGTAGGTTCTGTATACTACAGCCCTAGTCACATCTAGGGCAATTTTTGTTTTTTTTGACAAGGCTAGCCATAGTGGCCATAGTGGCTTTGGCCCCTATTTTGATATTTTTAAGCCCTGTATTGATCCCTGTAGGAGCCTTGTTGTTTGTGGCAGTTGCGGGCTTTTTTCTGCTGGGTGTTTTGTGCTGGTAGCTTTTTTTAGTGTTTCATGGTTTTAAACTATTTGAATGGAAAGCATCCTCATGGTTTTGATCAGGTGGATTATGCATACATGAGGATTTTTGATACTGCAAGCCATGTGAAGGACTGTGTAGGAGAATATGGTTGGTATTTGTAGGGTAAGAGATAGGATGTTGCACTAGGAGGTTAATTGTATTTTCTTTGTTTTTGTGTTTTGAAAGCCCTGCTTTCCTTGTTTATAAAGGATGGTTTTGATCAGTGCAGAGTTTTCTGTTAGATTTTTGAATAAATAATGTATTTGGTTTTTATTTAGGGTATGTTTATATTAGTTTTAATAATATATCTGTATGTATATTGTGGCCATCATAAATACATGTTTGTAAATTCCACACCTGGGGTCAAGTGATGATGGTATTATCTATGCATTCTGTTGAAAAACTAAAATGGTAACTATGTCGAGTTTTGATAAATAAAGTGGATTCATCTAAAATATTTTTCTTCTGGTATTTTTTTCATCCTTTCCTTAAATCATAGATGGGATTCTTAATATATATAAATACATAAAATAAATTTAAAAGCATAAGATTATTTTGATCACAAATATTTCTATGACTCAAAATTTGACTCTACAATAAAAAAATAGTAAAATTTTAATTTCAAATTTAAGTATGGTCTCAAGTTGACTCCCTTATAACTTGCTATTCTTGATTTAAGAGCTATATGTTCAATTTACATGTTAAGGTGTTGTATAAAGGATAAACCCTAATTTATTCTATCCATCCATCATCGTATGTTTTGATTATGACATAATCGTCTATAGAGAATTATCTAAGTGTTTAAAAATCATCTAGCATTAGTAGTTTGATTGATAAGAGAAAATTAGGCATCTTGCATGGTTGTTTTACTTTCCTTTGAACTCGTTCCAATCATTAAATTGATCTCATGGTTTTGATTAAGACAAATTCTTAGCACAATAGAATCCAACAATATCTCTAAATACTATCAAGTTTAAATATTAGAGGCAAACATGTTTATGAGGATCAATAATAAATAAGTTAAAACCACAACAAAATGTCAAATCTATGAATTTGAGGTTGAAGCCACATCTATGGGATTAGTACCATAATCATTGGATTAAACTAGGACAAAGAACAAACCATTTTGTAATATGCCAAAGCATATAGTCTCAAATATGATAGTATAGCATTAGGTTGAGTCATTGAGCATAGTCTATAACATAATGGGAGAATTTTCAAGTTGTTAATGAAGATAAGTACTATTGACAAGCATTTTGGTACATTTACCAACTCAAATGAAATATTGGACATCTCACCTCTCTTGAAAAGAAATCAAATCTTAAGATGGAAAATGACTAACCCAAGGTCCTTGATGTCTAGGTCTTGGCCTACAAGATAGCTCAGTTGTTCAGTCTATTTTTCTAGTAGCATACGAAGGGACTTAGCATAATTGCTTATTACAATCTTGTAATCAAGGTTAGATCCAAAAGATAGAAAAATTTCATAATATTCTTAAACCAGAAATTGCTTCTTGATCTTACAAAACCAATGTATTCATATGATATATGATATTGAACAACTAATATAGTTTAATCTGAAATAATGTTTTATTGGAAACAATGTTTTCCCATCAAATATTCAAATTTTGTGATGATAGAGTCCTAAACTAACCAAAGGTTATAAAAAGAGAGAAAAAGAAAGGAGGGGGAAGGGAAGGGCTTAGAGAGATCCTAAGATTTGGATTTTCATTGTAACGTTTGAATGCATAAGTAGAAAAATATGTTATTTACTATTTCTTAAAATTAGATGAATCATAGTATATCATAAGAAAAGTGTCATCTTTAGAGGAAATTAATACCATGAAGACTCATTAAACACCCAATATTGGTACAATTCAATAAGATGTTTTACAAATGAAATGAAATGTTCAAACTAACCACATAATAAAAACTTATAGCCGGTATATTACAAGTAGTATAAGTAATAGATTTATCAAATACTTGTCACAATCATATATCCATAATGGAAAATCTAACCAAATGCTCAGAAACTATGAAGTAAATAGTAAAAATCAAAGACTTTTTACAAATTCCATTGGTATCAACAATTTCTAGAATAATTTGGAAACATAGTTTGAGTTACAAAACATTTTGGGAAATTTGCAAAAAATTGAAGGGGATTTGAACATGGGACATCCCGAATTAGAAATATCTAGTGATATGGTTAAGTTCTAGATTTTCATGTTGCCTTAAGATCTAGCAGTTTGTGATATTTGAAAAGGGATTTAGATTTTATATGTTGAGTACTAAAATGTGTAGTATTTAATTGAAACTAGATTCGAACTTAATTTTAACTTTAGTTGAAGCTCTTACTAAATTCACAACCTCCATGTGGAGATTTGAAGGGGAATCATATATTGGGCACTTGGGGCAATAAGTGCATAATTGTTCTATATCTAAGTCAAAAGTTCATGAACTTAAGGAAACAAAGAGAATCCCTTATGGGGATTTTTTTTAGGGAATGATGATGGAAGTGGATATTTTGTGTGTCATAAAAATCATGTATGTTTGTCCAACAAAAGTTCATAGTTTGATTTCTTGTATGTTTTACAAGGATTAGTAGGTAATCTAGATCTATATATTCTTTTTAATGTCTCCCACCAACTCTTCTAACATTTTAAGGTACGCCTACATTTTATCATTTAACTTTTGAATTAAGGTTAATTATAGTAACTAGATCCCATGCCCTAGGGTTTGATCTATTGATCAATATTCATTCCTCTTGAACCTTGGGTTGAATCTATAGTGAAATTTAAATTTGTAAAGTATTTCACCATTTTATGAAAAAATGATGCAAAAGTGGATATGGATATTTAATGTTCTTTTAGGGCCACATTTGATATTGAAAGTTCCACATGAAAAATATACAAAGACTGACTTTGAAAGAAATAAGCACTTAGATGGTTGACAATACATTTTGACGGAAATATTAGGATGATAAAATAAAAAAGGTGAACCAAAGCATGTTTAGTATTCTACAAACTTCCCTTTATGAGAGTGTTTGAGATTGTTACTCATTTGTGGGAAAATGATGTGAGGATATATTGGTTGTTTGATTGTGGCACTTTTGATAGCTAATTATGAAAAAATCTACTTTCCAAGGATTTAAACATTTTAGCCTACAAAAGGGGAATGCAAGAAAGGAAAGGACCTTGGGAGGTTGAGACATCATATCGGAATTTCCCTCATAAGTTTGTATTTCCAAAAAATTAACTGAAACTTATTTTGCAAAAGCAAACAACCTAAAATTTGAAACACATGATACTTAGCCTTTATTTTACATCGAAGCACACTCTTTATGACCAATGGCAGTAACAAGAGAACCAAGGGAACAAGACCAAATGAAAATAAAAATGGGGCAATGTTTGCAAAGCATAACAAGTATCTATGCCCCATTTTTCAATTTTAAAAAGTGTATTTGAGAACTGTTGCTAAATTTTAACTCTAAACACTAGGTTTATTTTATCACTATTGTTGATTCATTGCTTCACCCTATATTCTTTTTTTTATTATTTTTTTTTCCATTTTGGTGAACCTATTCAATCTTATACCCCTTGATTTTGACTTTTGGAGTTAATTTTATAATTTTATTTTTGAATACCAAAGTTTTCTAATTTTATGAAAAAAGAAAACCTTAAACTTATTTGATCCTTATTTCCTATTAGGTTTTGTGACTTTGTGTATGCCAAGATCTCAATATCCTCCTTTAAATTTAAGAAGAAGTCCTCAATTTAATGGAACAATAGTTGAGTCAATTTGAGAATTTTATAGTTGAAAATTGGAATGATAGTACTTATCTTAATGTAGAATATATATTTGGCCATGATGCATATATATTGAACAAATAGACAAGAAATATATTGATTTATTTGTACAAATTCTTTCTTCTAAACTTGCATAGTTCGCAAGTAATGTTAACCCTACGCATTTGAGTGATACCCAAGTCACAATTTGTTGATTAATAAGCCATATTGATTAGATTTGATTAAAGTTTAAGGGGAAAAGATAATTTCTTCAAGCCCATTGAGTAGTGTATCTTGATCTAGACTCCCTCTCAAGCTTCTTCTTATTCTTATGCATTTCATCCTTGTTTCAATTCTCTCTGTGTTATGCCATATGTTACTCTCACTTCCAATATTCAACCTTACTTTCCCTACTCTCCATCTCTTACCTATTACTTATGTCTATCTCACTAACTTTTCTTATCATGCTCATCTCACTACCTATCATGTTCCTTTACTAGTGTTATATGTCTAATCATATTTCATTTACTCTATCTTCTTCCATTATATATTACAACCTATTTATAGCCCTCCTCTCATGTCTCACATATCCCATCCCTACTGTACTTCTTTCTACCATTGATAAACTTCTTCAAAGTCTTAATAGTATATGAATAAAGTTGGTCCATTGCTTAATGGAAATAAAATGATATATCTATGTAAATTTAACACAATACACTATTGTTATATTTTGACATCCTTTTCTAATTGGATTTTTGGAACATCAATTTGAATGTATAATGGTAAAAGTTATCTAATTACATATGTGTGTTCCTTCAATGCGACATACTTATATTTTTTGTATGATGACAAGTTATGAGCTAAGATCTTACCTCACACTTTGAAATATTATTCTATAGAGTGGTTATATTCTCTTTCACGTGGGTCTATCAATTCATTTTTATAATTAATTGCAAATGAAGATAATATTAAAAATAACCAAATCATAATTATTATGTTCTAATGAATCATATGAAAATGAAAGATATGCTCACTTTTGTGTGAGTATTAGATTGAAGGTTAATATATTAGATTTATTTGATTGCAAAAAAGTGTCAAATGAACATATAATATAAAATATTTTTTAGTAGATTTTAGTTCTTGTGTTCCAAAATGCATCACTAGATTCTAGATGAAGACCTCCACCATATATTTGTCAATGTTTTATCACCTACAATTTTGTTAAGTATTCATCCAAATAGTTATGATCCATTCATGGACCTATTTGTGAATGTGAGCTATATGGAGCTAAAATTGTTAGGGGATAAAGCACTTAAGTATGGATTTTATAATGCTTCATCTACATCATCCTACTAAGTTTCCAAGGTGAAATATTTTCAAGAGGGTGGTAACTAGTATAAATATCTTAAATACATAATTTTCATATTTTTCTTGATCATTTTTGTGTGCTTATAATCCTTGGATCATCACTCATCCCCAAGATCTTAATTTGACTCCATATCTAGTCATTCACCACCTATGTTCAAATGCATGGGTGTAGAATTAACCTGTTATTTTTGCACAGAGATATGAACCTTGAACTTTTAAATTCAAATTTTATAATTTAAGTTCATGTTTTCGTTCGAGTTACATTAAATTACACATTAGGGTTGTGTACTTAAGGAATAACCCTAATTCATTTGAATAATCTAGGATTATCATAGGAGCAATATTTGAGAGCATCATAACAATATCATAGAGTATCATAAATGCATCATTTGGTTGCATCATTATTCTAAGAAAACTACATGTTTTCTTGTTGCCTTCAATCTTGGTTCATCACCATCTACTTAGCAGCTTGATTGAGGAGAACATGACCCTCAATAAGTTCTCTAATTCTTTTTTGTAAACACCATTTTCCTATATATAAATCACATACACAAAGACAAACATGTTACAAAATCCTAGAATTAAGAAGTTCAAATCCATAACTATAGGTCAATTCCACATATTAATTTAGGTTCACACCTATCACCATAATATCTTCATTAAATTTAAAAATAAATACTTTTTATTATTCTATATAATTTCCATATTAATAATCTAAAATAATAATACCAACTCCAACTCTTAAATTAACTATTTATTTATTTTTTATTTATTAGCCAATAGGCTATATATTGTAGGAGCTTTGAGCCGAAACCTATCACACCATAAAACAACTAGCCATAAAACCATTTGTCGGTTGTTGTTTTCAAGCGAGCCACATTCATACAAAAAAGGTTAAATAGTTAGGGAGATGTGCTTAAATAGTGTATAGGTCGTGTTTATTTAAATGAAGGGTGAGCATGCCACATAAAGCATTACCTATCCTCTATTTACTTCCAAACTCTATTACAGTTGGCATTATAGATCCCTTCATTGTCATTAGCATTGCTTTGTATGATTCCCTTTCATTGAAGCAATGGATTATCTTGTGCTCAATTCCACGGAAATCACTTTTACAAGTTATTTAAAAGCGTTTACAATATGAGCTTCTCCCATGCTGAATAAATGTTGGTTTTAGGAGGAGAATCTAGTTGCAGACTTACAAAATTTCAAAAATAGGAATTTCATAAAGCATAGTGGGTTATATAACATGAAATTAGTGATAAAACTAAATAGAACATAATAGAACAGAACATTGCTACACCAATTAAAATCTATTGATTCATTTCAAAACATCAAAATGGACATTACAATGTTCTCCTGGTGTTTTGTAACATAATTTCTTGTAAGATCATTTGTTTCTGAAACCAAAATATCCTAGATACATTATTTGTGGCACTAAACTAAGAAAAAAATTAATACACTTGCATTATATTATAACAATTATCTGACTAGAAGGTTTATGGCGACCGTTGTTATGGTATCTATTGGAGAGAAGTCTGGTTTGGTGGAAGGATTGAGTAATTTGAATCTGAACTCAAGCCCAAGGAATCATGGCACATGGCAGTTTGAGCAGGATAAGGATTTGGGTTTTTCTAATTCTGCAGATGGCAAGGTGAGATCGTGTGGTAAGGATAAGCTTTTGATCCTTGGTGACGAATCTGGGAAGGACGAGTCATGCGGTGAGGACGTGGTCAAAGATGTGTGTTCAGAGGAGAAGTGTGCGGGTGAGACACTCAAGGTGTCTTGTGATGGTTGTCCCTCGTTGGAGTCGATTCCTAAGATCCAAGGGGATAAAGCGGATGTTGGATTTGAAGATCGGGTCCCATCGGGGGAATCTTGTGTGGAAAATCCGAGTATTCCCCGGATTGAGCTTGCTCCAATGGGAGAGAATCAATCGATAGGGAAGTCTTCTTTGCTGGGTCAAAAATGGTCTGACCTTTTCTCCTCTAAGATTAAAGGAAAAGGCATTGCTTCTGATTAAGTGTCTTCTTCTAACGATGAAGGTGTTTTTTCCTTCTTTGTCCCATACTCTCTTGTTGACAAGAATATTGTTAAAATAGATTTCTCCCTGGTTGGCAAGGTTTTATGTCCTCGACCTAATATTGAGGAGGTTCGCACTTGGGTGCGTAAGAAGTGGGCTTTAAAAGGTCAGTGGAAGTTGCAGCTATGGCTAAAGGTTTCTTTTCCTTTTCCTTCTCCTGTGATGAAGACCTGAGAAATGTGTTTGTAAAAGGGCCTTGGTCATTTGAGCGTCTCTCTATGGTTCTTCATCCTTGGGAACCTAGGATAGATTTGTCCAAATTTCTTTCTAATTATACTCCTATGTGGGTAAAACTTTTGAATCTATCGTTGGAATATTGGGACGAAGAAGTCTTCAAGGCAGTAGCAAATTCTTTTGGAAGAAATGTCTCTATTGATGAGGCCACTCATTCTAGGAAGTGGTTAGTGGCAACCAGGTTTTACGTCATGATTGACCAAGATGTTGTGTTGCCTGAGTTCCTCTTTATAAAATCCAAGGTGGGGTCTTGGAAGTAGCAGATTGTTTTTGAAAATCTCCCTTTTTCTTGCTTCAAATGTAAGAAGATGGGGTGTTGGGCTAAGGATTTCCTTGTGACTGGTGTCCCACCTAAGGCTATTAAGTAGACCAAGGTTTGGAAGATAAAGGAACCTAAAGAGAACCAAGGTGAATCTACTGCTAGAAATGGTATGGAGGGTGAGGTGAATATTGAAAATATTCCTGCTCCTCCTATTGAGGAGGCAAGGATCCAAATAATTTTGTGGAGGGGGTTGCTGGTCACTCTTTAACTTAGGATGTGGATCATGTCTCAGAGACTGTGTGCTCTCCAAAAAGGCCTATGTTGGAGTTGGCTATTATTCTGCCATCTCCTATGCTTACTGGTTTGGAGCCGGTGGTTGGTGATGGTGCTCTGGTAGTGGTTGATTCTATAAGTAAAGATGAAGATGGTTTCACCCAGGTGTGTGGTAGGAAGAATAAATATTCTTCTTCCCCCCCTCATCCTCACAAAGGCATCACCATGAGAAGGCAGAAAGCAGATTGTGGGTCTAAGTCAAGGGGCCAAGGTAGACCTACCCTTCAAAAGAGTAGGGAAGCAGGATATTGTTGAGGGGGTCCAGAAAATCCTCTTTGATAATTTATGCTCTAAGAGCACCCCCTATTCTTGCAAATGAAGATAGTTTCAAGAATATCAAGGGGTTGAATACCTTGCATAAATAGGACCTCTTGAAGAATCTTTTTTGGGATCATAAGCCAAATATCTTGTTGATCCAAGAGAAGAGAATGTAAATTGATAAGTTGGAAGCTTTGAACATTTTTTTCTATAAAGACTGTGGGTTTCATGAGGTTAGCTTTGAAGGAGCTTCAGATGGTGTGGCCACTTTTTGGAATGCTAAGCTGTTGAGAGGTATCCCAATTGCTGATGGTTTCAATCATGTTGAGACTAAGCTTTTTGGCTTAGGGATTCTTATTCTTGGGTTATTTCTAATGTGTATGCTCCTAACCTAAAGAGAACCAGGAAAAATTAATGGGATGACCTTGGGATTCTTAGGATGAATTTTTTGGATCTCCCTTAGCTTGTAATGGGAGATTTTAATACTCCTCTGTATGATAATGAGAAAGTGGTGGGGTCTCAAGCCAATCCTGAGAGCAAGTTTGATTTAAAAATGTTTATTGATGACAATGCTCTTATTGATGTTAATTTTTCAAGAGCTAGTTTTACTTGGTCCAATTGGCATGTTGGTGTGAATAATATTCAAGTAAATTAGACAGATCTTTAACCTCTACTTGCTAGTTTGTGGACTTTTCTTGTTCCTTGTCTTCTATTACGATATGTGGGTTAGAAAACTTCCCTATTTCTTTTGTTGTTGATAGGCTTGAGAGTAAGAAGAGATTTCCTTTCCGATTTGAAGCCATGTGGTTAAGGGATCCATGTTTTATGGATTGTATCAGAAAATGGTGGCAAGTTAACATAGATGATTGTGTGATGTTCATATTTTCCAAGAAGTTGAATTTTGTTAAGAGGAATCTCAGAAAGTGGAACAAAGAGTTGTTTGGTCACATATTTGATTCTAAAAGTTTTGTTCTTAAGAATTTGGATGATATCCAGCATGTCATCTAATCGAAGGGTCTATCGAAGAATCTACAATTACTGGAAGATAGTCTTCTCACGCAACTGCATGATATCATTACCAAGGAGGAGGATTTTTGGAGGAAAAGGTCTCGGGCTATCTGGTTGAAATTTGGGGACCATAATTCTAAGTTCTTTCATCTCACTGCTCTTAGGCATAAGTCATCAAATAGAATTTCCTCAATTAGAGTTGATGGGTTGTTGTTGGAAGATGAGGAGGCTATTGGAAGAGTTGTTGCAAGGTTCTTTGAACAACTCTTGATGGGTGATCTAGTCTAGGATCAAAGGTGTGTGGATGCCTCTCTAGAATTTATTCCTAAAGTTGTGATGGAGAATTTGAATAAGGAGCTAATGGCTATTCCTTCGGCCTCGGAAGTCAAAGATGTGGTTTTCTCTTTTGAAGGTAACAATCCCCTGGCCTTAACGACTTTCCTTTTTTGTTCTTCTAGTCATGTTGGGAGATTGTCTCTGAGGATGTGATTGATGATATTAAGGAGTTATTTGGGTCAAGAATTCTTCTCAAAGAGCTTAATACGAATTTCATTGTTTTGATTCCCAAATATACTAATGCAAAGAGTTTTAGTGAGTGAGTTTTGCTCGATCAACCTCTGTAATTCTATTTATAATTTTTTTTTGAAAGTGCTTGCTTCTAAATTACAAAAATGCTTGTCGAATATGATTTTAGAGCAACATAGTGGTTTTTTTAAGGGTCGTCAAATCCTTGATTCTATTATTACGGTTCATGAGCTTGCTCATTCCATTAATGTGTCTAAAAAATTGGGCTTCTTCCTAAAGTTGGACCTGCTCAAAGCTTATGACAAAGTGAGCTGGAGATTTCTTTTGAATGTCTTGGACTAATTTGGTTTCTGTAAGAATTTTCTCCAACTTGTTGAGCGACTCATTTCTTCTCCCTTGTTCATTGTCTCGGTGAATGGCTCTCCTTCTCCTTTCTTCTAGAGTTTGTGTGGGCTGAGGCAAGGAGACCCTTTCTCACCGCTTCTTTTCATCTTGATGGTAGAGGCTTTGGGTCATAATATCTAGAAGGCGCTTCATGCTAGTGCTCTGAGGGGTCTTTCACCTTCAACCAGATGTGATCCGATTACTCACCAACAATTTGTTGACAACACTATTATGATGGGTATTTCTTCTATTAAGGAAGTTAGATCTATTAAGTGGTTGTTGGCTGACTACAAGAAGGCTTCTGGTTAGAGGATCAACCTACCTAAGAGCCAAATTTTCTTCCTCAACACTCCTGAAGCTCTGCAACTTAAGCTTGCTAAAATCCTGTCTTGCAATAGAGGTGATTTCTCATCTTCTTATCTGGGGCTCCCTTTGTGCATCTCCAATATTCTAGATTCCTTTTGGTTGAGTTTTCTAGATAAATTAAGTAGAAATTTAGCGGGTTGGAAAGATGTACTCCTTAGTCAGGCAAGTAAAATTTAGCTTATTTCTTCCACTCTTCAGAATTTGCTCTTGTTCGCTATGAGTCTTTTGAGGATTCATGTAAAGTTTGAAGATAAAATGGAACAAATAATGAGAATGCTCCTTTGGTTAGGGATTGAGACTAAAGCCATAATTCCTCTTGTGGCCCTGGAGTTGATGTGTAGACAGAAGAAGTGGGGGGGTCTTGGTATTATAAATTTAAATTATTTTAATAAGGCTCTTTTATCAAAAAATGTTGGGAGGATCTTGAATGGGGATGTTGGGTGGCCCCCTTTCACAGGTAATAAGTATCTATATGGTTTGGAGAGACCTTGGAACATGCTATCTTCAAAGGAGATCCCTTTTGGTTCATGTTTTTGGAGGAATATTATGTTGTCCAGGGACTTGATTGCTAGAGGTGTTAAGTGGTTGTTGGGCGATGGTACTAGTATTCTTTTTTGGGAAGATTTTTGGTGTGGGGTCTACCATCTTATTTGTCTTCCTTGGGCTCCCCCTATTGTCCCCTTGTGTAAACACCTTTTTGGGCCCAAGGTGGCAAGTTATTTTGAGGATGGGGAGTGGAAGAATTTTGAGGTTTGGGACCCGTCTTGAAAGTTCTGAAGGACTTCTTGTGTAAGGTTTGGATCCCCTCTTTTCCTAGACCGGATAGAGTCATTTGGGCCCCCTGTGCTAGTGGCAATTTTTCAATAGCTTCCACTCTCATGAGTTCTTTGGAAGCACCTACCTCTTTCCCTTTCTAGGGGAGGTTATGGAATAAGAACCTAATTCCCAAAGTGAATGTCTTCTTCTAGCTGCTTATGCAAGGTAAAATTTTAACACTAGACAACCTTTGTAAGAGGGGGTTTGTGATTCCTAATAGATGTGGTCTCTGTGAAGATGATGGTGAGAATGCTTTCCATATTCTCCTTGAGTGTGATTATTCTTTTTCTCTTTGGAGTAAATTTCTTAGACTCTGGGACATTATTTGGGTCTTTCTGGATTCTCTTGCTAAGTTTTTTGATCAATGGAATTTCCCTTCTTCCTCTCCTGTTATGCGATGATTGTGGGACCTTATGGCCCCACATATTGCTTGGGGATTATGGAAATAAATAAATAACAAGATCTTTTAGGAGTCTAAACTCAAGGTTGATAGTCTTTTTATCAAGATCCGATAGGCCATTCTGGAGAATTTTGCTTTGATTCTACTCGGTATGTCCCTTTTGCTTGCCTTATTGGTTATGAGCTTCTGGTGACTTGTAATTGGAAGATTATTTCAATTCCTATTTTTAATCCTAATTCAAGCTTAGTTGCTAGATTGAACACTAGATGGCAACCTCCTCCATTTAGTTGGGTTAAAGTTAACTTTGATGGGGCAATGAAGGGGAATCCCAGGCATGTAGATTGTGGGGGGTGTTAAGAAATGATGTTGGCAGACTCCTTGGTGTGGTGGCACTCCCGTTGGGAACTCAAACCAATCATTGCATAGAGGCAGAGCTTGTGTTCATAAGTGTTTAGATATGTTATCAACAAAGGGTACTCCAAATTATTGGTGGAAGGTGACTCTATGAACATAATAAATTATCTATGTGGAACTCATACTCTGAGTTGGAATGTCAACCAGCTCATTAAGGATACAATAATCATGTTGTGTTCTTGTGAAGAGACCCGCGTCTCTCACACTTACCGAGAAGGAAAGTCGTTAATAGATTTTTTTGCCAACGAGGTTGTTAGTTTAAATGAATTTCATTCATGGGAGGAGGGATCGATCCTTCCCAAGAAAGATAGGATTTTATTGAGGAATGATGGCATGGATTGAGGTGATGCGGCATTTATGGTCTAGTACCTTCCTCCATTTTGCATGCTTTGTGGGTGTCTTGTTGCTCTTTGGTCTTTAGTAGAGTGTTTTTTGCAAGGGTTTTGTGAGTCGTGTTTTGGTAGCCATGGGTGATGACAGGAGTAGATTTGAGTCGCATTCATGTGGGGATATTAAGAGAAAGAAGAAACTCTGGAATATTCTACGCCATGGTAATTTCACTCCATTTTTGGAGAGATTGCATAGGCATGACCCTAATGCCTTGATGCAATTTGTTTCTTTCTGGAATAATCGAAAGCTCAAGATTAAAGGTATGGAAGTGGAGGTAAATGAGGATTTGGTTTCCATTATTATTGGGATACTGATAGTTGGTCAAAAGTTCTTCAAGGATAAAAAGAGTAATGAGGAGGTGATGATCTGATTTTGTAAAGATTCAATGAGCAGAAGAAATTAATCAAATTGGAGAGTTGGGGCTATGAGAGAACTTCCCTCAAGAAAATTTGGGTGCGCGTTTCTAAGGTACTGATGCATTACGTGACTCTAGAAGGGAGGCTTAGGGCTATTCTTGGTCACCATTGTACTCTCCTCAACCATTTTAGACATGGTTTATTCATTTCATTTCCTTTCTTTTTGTTATCATCTTTGGAGGTCTCGGTGTATGCACATCTAAAAAATAGGAGGGCCACCATCCTCTATGAAGGGCTTATTTTATTAATTATGGAACATGTCAAGACTCTTATCCTTGCTCCTACCATCAATGCCAAGGAAAATACTTTAAGTGATGTGTCTAGGTTGTTGGGGTCAGAGTCCTCTTCAGATAAGGAGGAGGAATGGAATGAAGAGGAGGATGTTTCTCCTGCGACTGTGACTACATCTTTGAAGAAGAGGAAGGTGCTTGGTGCTAAGAGTAATAGGGTGGCTAAGCAGCTTTCCCTTTTTGGGAGTGAGGACATGAAAGTGGGGTCGAATTATTCTTCTCCCAAGTTTGTGGAGGTGATTGTTGGTAGAGATGTTGTTGGTGGTGGCCTTGAGGTGGGGACACGGGATAATATTGTGGGTTTGGTTAACAAATCGAGGAGGTTGTCGATCTGTATTGCTACCCTAAAGAACAAGGCCTCAGAGACTCCGACCAAGGACCCCAATGTAGCTGGTGATGACAAGGATTCTGGTGATAAGACAGTGGCCATTGACGATTCCCCTATGTAGGACTTGCCCAATGAGGAGCAGGACAAGGAGATTAGGGGTCAGGATGAGGAGGATATGAAAAAGAAAAAAGCCAAACAGGAGCCTTTGAAGGTAAATCCTCTTCTGAGGACTTTTCTTACCTTGATGATGACGCTACCTCCATGTATGATTTACTAGATATGGTTAGAGCTGGGGCCACTGGTACCTTTAAATTGGCTAAGTGGACTTTGTAGGAGTTCAATAGGATTAATATCAAAATCAGAGGTTTGAAGGAGAATCCGAAGAATGTTTTGAAGGGTTCGGTGTCGAACATTCTTATTGAAAAAATGGTGGACCTTGAAGGTTCCTATTATGACTTTAAATCTTTGTGTCTGCACTTGAAGCCAAGGTTTTAGGTATAAATGCGGATATCAAAAAAATAATACAGGTGTGCCATATCTCTGTGAAGAACAACGCAAACTCCTTGGAAGTCCTTTTTAGAAAGATTAGTGAGCTCAGGGAGGATCAAGTTTATTTCTCAAAGCTTATGGAGAAAGAGCACGTGGCCAAGGCTAAAGGTTAAAAAGATGCTAAGGATGATGACAAAGGATTTGTTGTCAAAGGGTCGGTTGATTGGAAGAAATCATTTGATGCTAAGAAGGAGCTGTTGGATATGGTCAAAAGGCATAGGAACCAGCAGATTGAGGTGGCCAACACTCTGAGTGGCTTGAACTAGCACCTAGTCTTTTTCTTTGTTGCTTTTTGTTTCCTACTTGGTGTAGGTTTCTTTTAGGTTGTTTTGTTGTTTTGTGGTTGTTGGGTGTTGATGGTAGTTTTTTGCCATATTTTTAAGTTAGCACTCGCTCTGTTGTGTTTTTTGGTTGTTGGGTTACTGCTGGTGGTCTTTTGAAAATCCTTTCTTGTAGCATTTTGTATCTTTTGTTGTAAAGGGTTTTGGGTTCCTTCAAAACTTATTTTTCCCTTATAATCAAAATAATTATCTGACCAGAAATGGTAGAGATACAATGCTAAAAAATCTGACCAAGCAGTATTCTTAATGGAAGAAAAGTGACACTGAGCCTAATTCAGAATATTATTGGAGCCGATGAACGTATAACCTATATAAAGTAGAACATCGTACAGCCAGAAAAACAAAATGTTTTTCAATAATGAAAACTTTTTTCTTTATGTAGCTACGTGGAGCTTTTGAGGATAAGCTAGTAACACATGGCATAGCACATTATAGGTGTCAAAACAGTTTAATTGATGTATTTACATCTGCTAGAAATGTTTAGGAAATTGAAAAAATGAGGACAACAAGAACAATAACTGTCAAGCATAAATGGACAATGGAGAATGCTATGTGTCTTCAAAAACATGTTGTGATGTTGCGATGTCACCTAATGATTACTATCTTCAATAAACACAGTTCGCATGGTTCAATCATAGTCGAGGCACTTTTACCATACTGATTATTAATTAGAATTTAAAAGCGTGTAGTGGATTTAACAAAATTATAAAGGCTTTGCCATGCTAGATAAACACAAGTGTCTGGGCACGAGTATTGAGCTTAGTGTACAATGGGAGGAACTAAGGCTGAAGATATGGACATAGATATCAAATTAAGAGACTTAAAAATCATATGTACCAATGATGTGTATCATACTTTTACATTTACATGACAAAATAAAGCTAGAGTTGCGTTAAATGAGTCTTGCTATATTTCCAACGAAATAATACCAATTTTTTCCAGATTCAATATAAAGAAGTAGCGTAAAAAAAATATTTTAATAGTATTTTATTATCATGATGTTCTCATATTTTTCTATCGGCATAACCCTTGCAGCCCTTCTGGTACAAGTGGTAGTTTATGTGGTTCTCATAACCACTAAAAAACCTGCTACTCATAAATGGATTAAAGAAAAGGCTACAAGAGGTTATTAAAATGCTTCATTTTGTCGGCAACCAGAGTCATACTCCAAGCCGAGTCTCCATGACTGCAGATGTATAATGATCGTGAAATTCAAAGCTCTGGATATACCTGTCGATTTTTGAAAGTGTATGTCTGTGATTTACTTGATAAAATTCCTTAAAGAGGTGTTAAATGCAAAGATTTCGAATCATGCGGAAAATTGATATGTTAAAGAATCTCAGAACATGATATAAGCATCGAAAGCCATGATGAGCCAAAGGATCGACGACGAGCACTTTCCAACAGAGAAAGTGATTGAGAAGTAGGAAGCCAGTACAAGAAAAATCCTTTAATGTAATGAGAATGGCTACACCATTATGCCGGTGGCAGTTCTATACGGATTGGTGGTTGCTTTGAACGCATATTTGTGTGCAGGACACCTAATTTAACACATACAAATGGAGATGTTCCTTAATTTCATAATGCCTATGGAGACAAGAAGTATAAAATGCAGAAACTTATAAAAGGCATGATGGTTATGAGTGTATATTCCCAAGGTGTATCAGTCCATCTAGCTTCTTCAAAGAATGCAATAGGTTGCCTAGGCAGACTTGGCTATTACAAATTTCTGTAAACCTCATGTTAAATGATCCGATCCAGTTTATACTATGTCGGGCACTATTACTTCCGTAGTTTGATGCATCGTGAAGTAAAGATTGACTGTGAACAAAGAGAATTCAATGGAGGCACATCGAATTACTTCTTTGCATGTGTCGATCATTTTAGGCCTGACAAGCTCTTCATAATGCGGTGATTTTGGTTGCTCGAAGAAAGACACACGGTTTTGTTTCGTTTACTTCTAAATTAAGGTAAGAAAGGTCTCCATTCCGCCATCTGATATGGCCATCAAATATGCTTCGTTGATATGTCGATTGCAAATATTGACTTAGTAAAAGAAAGGAGATATGTTTGTATGCGGCACAAAGATGGAGTCTTGAAATTAAGCGAAACCGTGGCATAGCAAATAATGCCTTATTGATGATGCTAATGATAAATGAAGAAATGTACTCGGCAGTGCTGATTGATTAAGATAAATGCTTTAAGGAAATTTGGTACTACAAAATACCAAACATGGGCTTTGTGAGAACATATACAAAGTGTGTAAATCCTGCACAAAGAATGTTTGATCAATGCTTCCAAATCAAGCGGAGGCAAATACGTTAAGAAGAATATAGTATGAAGTGTTTTAGTTGAGAACAACATTAATATTTGATTAGCATCCTTTGTGGCCGCCTAAAGGAAGAAATGGCACACATTTACAGGCAATTTATTCATACTTTGGCATTCGTTACTCATTGTGCACTGAGAATCTGAAACTAAATAACTGGTTGATTGCACATAATGGGTATATCGAGTGAGGAGATTTTGGCTTCTCAAAAGTTGATTTTACAAATAGCACTAATGATTCGTCTGAAGCCACCTTTATCATCTTGAAAGAATGTTATTTACATCATGTGACGAGAGGTATTGTTGAGGCGCAGCATAATGGATTGAAGATCTTATCATATATTTCAATTTTATGAATTAATAGGCATGCACCCGAGGTCAAAACAAATGCTACGAAAACATTGAATCTGGTATTAAATGTTTGGAGAATGCCTCAAAGAGATGTCATCTCATTGGATTCATTGACTTTAAGTTTTGTAGGTTAATACACCTTACAAGGATGGAGAGTTCTATTGATATGAAATCGGGGAATCTGGATGGAGATATTCCTTCAGATGATGACTTGGAATTGTTGGCATAGTATTTTATATTGGAGACTTGGTTTATGTAGAATGCGAATAGATTAAACTTAAATTTCTACAAGTTGTGATCTTACTGGTGTCTATCATAAATGACTGGTAGAATTCTCATCTATGGCACAGTCACTCATAGCCACGCGAATTCTAACACTACTAATTTTGAAAACCAATGTGTTGGTAAAAGGCCCACAACATAGTCAGATTCTGAGCCGTGAATATCATGCCAATACATTCACTATTCTTTTCAAATGGAGAAAGCACTTGAGAAGCGTGAACCTCAAAGAAGGCTGGTGGACACTGGATATCTTATTACCATCGCCCTATACTGTTTGTGGGCAAATATTTCATGCAGTTGCTTATGCTTCCAAAGTACATCATGAGAGATTAAATTCTCAGATTTCATCCTCAAGTCCTTTGTTTACGCACAATTTCTCGAAGCATTAAATCATCTAGTTGCGATTCACGCCTATAAAATAAATGATCGGATAGAAAGGCATTGGAACATTATTTGTCGACGTTCATTCCAGAATAAAAGTGTGGGATCCTTCAATTCAGAGAGCTCTTAAAAGCTAAGGGTGGGTGCATCGTATGATAAATGAGGAGTTATTTAGTAATATTGTATTTAAATGAAATGAATTGTAATCTAAAAGGGGATTTCAACATTTTGAAACGACCAAAGTTAATGGAATTAGTGGAAGATTAGAGTTATTTAGTAATATTGTATTTAAATGAAATGAATTGTAATCTAAAAGGGGATTTCGATATTTTGAAACTGTCAAAGTCAATGGAATTAGGGGAAGATTAAGAGCCTTTTAAAATAACTTATTTTTAAGAATCAGTTACAAAAGTCGAAGGCGACTTCTTTTTTATTTATTGTAAAGTTAAACCATGAGGAGGGGATATTTTTCGATGATTCATCGTAGGGGAAGCGGAGAGCAGTTTTGTTTTCCTTTTTAAACATAGTTTGATGAAACAAAGGCATTTTTTGAATCTACGAGTTCATTATGTACATCAAAGGAATAAAGGAAAAGCTTTAAATCTGTGTTTAATTGCTCCCTTTGATTGTAAAATTTCTTGTGCATGAGTTTGCAATCTTTCTTTGGTGGTTTTGTTATATTCAATTATGATTACATATATATGGATTTGGAGGATATTTTTGCTTATCCCCTTAATTATCATTCATGGGTGTGAAGCAAATGATCTTTGTGTCATTTATTTGCATTCTCTTCATTCCAAGTTAATCAAACACATATGTGGAATTGTTATGCACAGTTGTTAGTTCTTCATTTTCTGCTTTCAGGTTAAAATCACATCTAAAACCAATTAGATCATACGAGGGAGTTGTACCTCTAAAATTCAGAGGAAAGTCACAAATGAAATTGTGATCTTTCCAGAGCTGTTAGGAATAATGAAACTTTCTTGAGCAAAGAGTCAAGATTATTGAAACAAACCTCAAGGTTCCCATCTGTCAGCCAACACCTATGATCAAGGTTCCAAGTCCAACTTCTAAATCAAGAGCTCACAAGTTCATAACTGAACAAAATATGAGAATAAATTAGAGTTTTGATTGTATTTATATCAATACATATTTGGTGAATTTCGTGGGATTTTTAAATGGTATAGTAAAAATTTGGTGAATCGCACATGATTATTCAATGATACATTTAAATGTTGGGCAAATCAAACCTCGACGAAACACATATGTTATAATTTTCAAGGCAATTATGGCCCTACGATTAGAATGGAAGTGTCATAGTAATTGGCAAAATTTCCTCAAAAATAATTATTTGTAAAGTTATTGGCAAAATGGGTCCTCATAAGCAATTATTTGTAAATTTTATTGGTGAAATGGGTCCTCGCGTGTAGTGAACATTTAACGATGTTGACGAAATATGTTCTGATACACAATTTAGTTTTAATAGTATTGGCAAATATATAGGTGATTTAATACATGTGTTTGTGACATTCTAAGCGAAAATATTAATCAGTCCATTTGAAACATGTAGTCTATTATGAAAAAAATATAAATTACATATGCCTCATAAAATAAATTGATGGCGAATGGAAATGCATTGTACCGATAATTTGTAAAATCCAAGCAATTTATCCATCCTGTTGGTTGTAATTTATTCGCGAATTTCAACTTGGTCGATATTTACTATTCGCCAATTGGTGTAGATTCACCACTAAAAAAATTTTAGTATCACATTCCATCGACCTAAGTCATGTATAACAACAAGTTCAAAGACCTCGTGTATATAGCTCTCTTTTATTCAATATTTTCTACCTATGATTTATCTATGGAGTCTTAGGCCTGTGTGATTTAAATTATAGTAGAAAAGGGAATAACAATTTAAATCCTAATACACATATCCATGAATGTCTTACAAAAAAGGAATTGAAATAACAAGACCAAATTGCTATTGCTATCCTTTCAAATCATTCCATGGTTCTCTATTCTTAAAGACCTTTGCATTCATGCTCTCAGATCTAGTTAAATGTTGCACATGAATCTACAAAGATGACAACCTAAGAAATTAGAAGATGTTGTGCAATGCAAACTATATGCCTACATCACTATATTTTTGTATTTTTGAAGCCTGAAAAGCTGAATGAATTTAAATGCAGAATGGAAGAGAAAAGTGCTTCTATGTATGATGATACTAGGATTAATGATGCAATACTATGAAAAATAATGAAATATAATGCAATACTAAAATGATCCAAAGTAAAAGTGCCATAATGACTATGCTATATGCAAATGCAAACTCTCAATTGCTCTAGACCATTTTTCTATGTATACATTTTGCCCCTCTCTGAAGTGATGTGCATAGACGCATTGCTTCAAATAAAAAAATCAACATGCCCCAGATGCTAATTTATCAATGATGATTGATGTATGCCCCCTTGGGAGATAAATTGGTGAGTTTTTGAATTTTTTAGGAAATTTTGATGATTTTGAAATGTTCAGCACATTTCAGTAATTTATCTCTCGAAAATGGTTGTGAAATTTGCCCCAGTTGATTAATTGATGAATTTAGCTCCTTAGAAAAAGAAAATAAATCCATGCCACTTAAAATCCCTTTAATAGGTAAAAAGTGAAAAAGAAGATCATTTGTGCATTGATAATTTGAATATTTGAAAAATATTGAGCAACTTTGAGGACTTAGAGCAAAATGGTGATCCCAATTCAGACTCATCAATCCGAACATGTGCGGCGGCACAACTGCCCGACAACATACGGACCTCCAGTATGACTTTCTAAAACCTCTCTTTGTGTATTTTGAAATGATTTTTCCCGCTTTTGTGAATTTTTTGAATTTTGTGTTCAAAATGTTTTAGCACATCCATAAGATAGAATAGTGCATAGGTGATCTGTTGTAGCGCATAGGTTTAGGGTTTTGGTGCATCCATGACCCGATGTAGCGCATCGGTTAGGACATTTAGTGCATAGGTTGACCAAATGTTAGGCTAGATAAAGATGTGCATCCATGTGATAGAGTAGCGCATCCATGGGATTATTGCATACATCGATTGCTATGGCACATTGGAATGAAACTTTGGGGCATTCATGAAATTAGTGTATACATGAACTATAATGGTGCATAGATATGAAACTTTGGTGCATTCATGTTTTAGCACATAGAGCGTTGTAATGGTGCATCCATGCCATAATTGAAGATTTTTTATTTCTCTCCTTGATTTGGATGTTTTCAATCGTGTCAGCCTTGGAGTTGATGTTGATTGATGATGTTGATAGATTAGGTGATGATCAATCTCATGATAGGTGAGATTAAATTATTGATTGATTATAATTGTCCTCATGATCGATGAGGATCAATGATAGGTTGATTGATTGACTTCATGATAGGTGAGGTGCTTTGATAGATTGATAGGCGGATTGGTCGATTTGATATCATGCTGATTTTTGCAATTTTTGATGATGATGATATAGGAGAGTGATTTAGGAGTACTGATGTCTCGAGAGCGATTCCCAAAGACTTGGGATATGATCCCACAACTGGTACAGGTTGACCTGGATGTGATTGAGAGATGCAGGTTGTACTACTTGATTCATATGGGCCCCTAGTTAGGATTAATCGAGCATTACTGACAACACTAGCAAAGAGCTAGCATAGCAACCACAACACTTTTCACCTGGTGATTGGCAAGATGATTGTGACGCCAGAGGATGTATATCAGATTCTTTAGATTCTCGTTGTTGGAGAGGTAGTTGTTTATGATGCTAGCGAGCAAGGAGGCACGAATGCATTATGGGGGATCTTCCATGATGACCAGGTCAGTGGGTATGAGCTGCCTTGGTAGGATTTATTTGAGAGTTATGCCCCATTACCATCTATACTTGTTGGATTTGTGGGTGGTTTCTTATGTCTCGACCATAGGTTGAAGGGACTGTCTATTGGCTAGTTTCACACATTGGAGCAGATGATTCTACAGGGGACCCGATATGCTTGGGGCTTCTACATGCTTTCCCATCTTTATCATGACCTTCATCAAGTGGTGTGCCTTGGAGCAGCTAGCCTATATGTAGGAGTCACATTATTACAGATCTGGACATGGGAGCACATAGTTGTTACCCAACCAACTGCAGACAGGCTTCGGCCATTAGGGAGACCGTATGTTTATGAATATAGTGAGTCAACTGTCTAGCATAACATGGGAAAATTGGAGTACTGGAGACGGGTATTTAATGACCTTGATATAGTGACATGGTGGTCATATGGATTGTAAGCAGTGGGCAGAGGATCCTTTAGAGATGGTTTATGTATGCACAACTAGGTTTTTGATTGGGTGGACATCATTCATCATTGAGAGATTTCTTGTAGGCAAAGTGCACAAACAGTATGGTAGAGTACAAGGTATTCCTTAAGGAGTAGCCCATTATGCACATAGACACCAGGACATACCAGATTGGGGGCCCCTCTTGTCCTATGATGCGGTTTATCAGGAGTACTTCACCTTATAGCCAGTGGCATGGGATTATCATCTTGAGATTTCACAAAAAAAATTCTGAGATTATCCAGCCTAGATGAGCCAGTGCCAAGATTAGATGATGAGGAGGAGAGGGCACCCAGGTGGAGGAGAGGTAGAGGCGATGGGGATGAGGAGGATAGGGTTGAGGTTGGTGATGACGGTGGAGATGAAGGTGGAGATGAAGGTGGAGATGACAGTGGAGATGGGGGTGGTGATGGAGGTTGGGCATTTGTTGTGAGCGATGTGATGATACCCCATTGACGAAGATCCTTGGTGGCTGCTACATAGTAGCATGTATAGATTGAGGTGCCTTCACAGTAGCAAAGAGCACAGATCACTACCTTACAGGCACAGCTAACTCAGGCCCAAGGGCAGGTTGGCACACTACAGGGGCAAATATAAACATTACAGGGTCAGCTAGCTCAGGCCCTGGCATAAGTCCAAATTGCCACTTTGACAACAAAGAGGGATGCAGCCAGACGGTAGGGAGAGCAGGCAATGGTTGTAGTTGATAGGCTCCAGAGAGCGACCGAGGGAGCTGGTACAGGAGATTTGGTCAAAGATATTTCTGAGTCTGCCAAGGAGGCATAGTATTATAGAGGTAGATATTATGTGGCAGTTCCTACTAAGTGGAGGGTCAATTTTGCTCAGTCATGATCCGGTCGGACACAGTCCAAGACCACTAGCAAGGGTGTTACTCGGCCACTTTCGAGGGGTTCACTAGGAAGTGCTCTAGGGGCAGGTCCATCAGGTGTAGGGGGTTTAGCCAAAGGATCAAAGAGACCTACGACATCTGGTGGCAGCACTTCAGGACCCCATAGTCACTCTTGATTTGCATTATTGAGACATTGTATACATTGATTCAGTGGCATTATGAGATTATGATATACTGTCCCATTTTTTAAGATGCATCTCTTTATGTTATTAGACATCATTGTACACTTGACATTGAGATTTATGTGATATGCAGTGGCAATTTATGGTCTTCATGTTGTTTATATGCTTATGTGATGGATGTTTATGATGGATGCATTTTATTTTATTATCTATGCTATGTGATGTTCTATATGATTATGTGATAATGATGTGTGAATGTAATGATGATTCTATATATTTTCATGCTATGTTTTATGTATGGATGCATTAATGAGATGATGATGTATGATTCAATGTGTTGATGGATGTATGAGATGGATGTAGTCATGCAAATGATATGGTATGCACTGTATTTTTATATTTTTTTCACATGTATATATCGATGATATGGACGCGAGATGATTTATTATATGGGATGCAAATATGTGATTTTAATGTTTGAGTGCATGGTTTCTAGATGCATGATAAATGAATAGATTAATTTTGGATATATGATAATGCAAATGTATGGATGAATTTATGTTATTCCCCGATGTGACATGGATCATGCTTTTATATGTGATGAATGTTATTATGTCAATTGAATGAAATGCACTTTTCTTTATTTTTGGTATTTTTCTAATGCACATATATGACCTAAATGTATGAATGTGAATGAATTATGATGATGCATGGATTATGATGTTATTATGGCAATCGTTATGATGAATGTATATATGAATGGTTTATGTATGAACGAAAGAATGAATTTATTATGTTATGAATTATGAGATAATGATGTTATCATGGGTGATGCTCTTTTTTTGGGGGGATTTTGGAAACGCAAATGCATGATGACCGTATGGATTATGATGATGTCCTATTTTTGGATTTTTCATGGTCTAAATATTATGATGAATGAATGCATGAATGACTTGTGATTTTGGATTTGGTGAATGCAAGTATATGATAAATGCATAATATGATAATGAGAAATGTATGGATGGAAGTATGATAATGTTTTCTTTTAGATTTTTCTGATGCAAATATATGACCTAAATGCATGAATGAGAATGGATTATGATGATGAACAGATTATGATGCCATTATGAATGATGCTCTATTTTTGGATTTTTATGTAATCATATGATTAAATGTATGGATAGATGTGTGGTATATGAATGGATTATGAAATTTCTTTATTTATGTATCTACGCAATGTAATGCAAATGTGTGATAAATGTTTATGTATGATAGATACATGGATGGATGGATGATGATGTTTTATTTTATATTGAAACTATTATGATGGATATATGGATGAATGTATGATAATAATTT
This sequence comes from Sequoiadendron giganteum, assembly GCA_007115665.2. Classification (NCBI taxonomy): domain Eukaryota; kingdom Viridiplantae; phylum Streptophyta; class Pinopsida; order Cupressales; family Cupressaceae; genus Sequoiadendron; species Sequoiadendron giganteum. The sequence continues at coordinate 256,639,331 of CM021108.1, read as the reverse complement.
TCTAACATGATATGATATGGAAATTCAAATGAATGATTTTTTTTGTCAAGTGCACTCGATCTTTTAATGAGAGATAACAGCGTGTTGAAAGTTGTCAGCCTTAGAAAAATCTATAATGCAAATATAGAACTAATATGAATGCAATCCTATCCTAGCCATGCAAACCTAAATATGCAATGTTGCCATCTGATTTATTGTGCTTGGTATCATCATTGAGCATTTTATTATGTTGAAATTTAATACAAACATTGATGGTATAATTAGACCATGATGACCTGAGTACAACTTCCATTAAATTTTCGTTGAATTTTGATATTGCAAGATAAAGCAAGTATCTAGGTATAACTGGACTGAGATAACCCAAGTTTTACTTGCGTAAACAGACAAGAGTTAATCATTTTCCTATGCAAATTCATAATGTCATCAATGATACTTTGTAGAGCATGCCCCGCGATAATTTGCACAGTAATAATGATTGACTCGCAAATAGCAGAAATAGAAAAATATCATTCTCCCTCCTAGCCCCTCTAGTTTGCAACATCATCGAGGTACTCTAGAGAAATGATAACAACAATCAAGATATAATAATTGAGCATTCGTGCTAAAGTGATCCAACCATGATTCAGAAGATGATCATCTAGTGAGACTGGATTTTCTTTGTTTTGATGTTGATTTGGATGATTGATTGTTTGATTGATTGATGTTCAATGTGATTGTTGATTATGCTAGGTTGTCCTTTTGTTGTTTTTTTGTTACTGGTTGATTTAAGCTCAACGGTTGTTTTCCCCCAGTGAGTTCAAGATTTGGTCCCCAGTGAGAAACAAACCAAATTATTATGAATATGCACAATGATAACCAAGCCAAGGTGGGACATGATCGCAACAGTCAGATATGGATACGAAGCTCAGTTTATAATAGGCATGTATGCGCAATGACAACAAAAGCAGACGGTCAACACACGTTCAAATAGATGGAGAAGCTGACTTATCACAAATACCGCCTGTTTGCCAGGTTTTCACCATTTTTTATTGCACCTTTTTTCAGATTTTATAATCTTTTTATTGTTACCTAGACACCTATTTGCCAGGTTTTCATCAATGCAACAATTTTTTTGTTTTGTCACTTTTTTTGTATTTTTGCACTTTTTTAATTTTTTTGTTGTCACCAAGACGCCTGTTTGCCAAGTTTTCATAAAGGTGACCATTTTATCAAGACTTTTTCTGATTTTTATGGATTTTTTCAGGACTTTTAAGCATTCATCGGATGCATTATGTGTAGAACTTCTTATGATGAAGACTGTTCATTGGTTCTTCAAATAGAACCCCTTTTAGTGTGGATAGCTGATATGCCCCCAATCTAAACATTGATATAATAACAAAAGGGCCTAACCAATTTGGCTCAAATTTTCCTTTCTTTTCTTGATCCTATTGATTACGGGGATTTTCCCTCAGTACTTAATCACCTACCTGAAAGTTCCTAGGTTTGACCTTGTGATTGTAGCTCCTAGACATTCTCTGCTAATATGCTTTTAGGTGATCTACTACAAGCTGACGATGTTCGTCCAACAATTTTAGCTCTTGTAGTCGAGACACTCAGTAATCTTCATCAAAAATTAGACCTTTTAGAGACACACAAAGTGATGGTATCTCAACCTCAATAGATAAGATGGCTTTGTATCCATATACCATGGCATATGGTGTGGCTCTTGTGGGAGTGCGGATGCTGGTACAATATTCCCACAAAGCAGGGTTTAGTTGAATATGCGAATCACATCCAACATCGTTGACGATTTTCTTTAGAATCTTCAGGATAGTTTTGTTTGAGGCCTCTGCCTAACCATTTCCTTGAGGGTAATGTGGTGTAGAAAATTGATGTTGGATATGGAACCTTTCACAGAGTTCTCGTACATCTTGATTCTCGAAAGGCCTGCCATTATCAATGACAATGGACTGAGAGATACCATACCTACAGATGAGGTAGTTTAGGATGAGCGATGAGATCTACTTTTCTATGACAATAGTTAGAGGCATGCCCTCAACCCACTTTGTAAAGTACTATGTGGCTATAATGATAAACTTGTGTCCATTCGATGAAGGAGGGTGAATTTTTCCTAAAAGATCTAATCCCCACTCACAAAAGGGCCATGTTGATGTGAAGGTCTCCAATTCTTGTGCTAGTACATGGATAAGATTACTGTGGATTTGGCATTTCTGACATTTTTTGACAAATTGGAAGGAATCCTCCTCCATATTTGGCTAGTAGTACCCCAAACGAAGGAGTTTCTTAGCGAGGGTTAGACCACTTCAATGAATGCCACAAATACCTTCATGGACTTCTTGTAAAGTCATTTCAGACTCATTGTGTAATGCCCCACCATGCAACCCTAGAGGGAGTTTCAATTCACAATAAATGTGTAAAATTTTATTTTTAATTATGGTGAATTAAACATACATGTTCATCTACAATTGACAACATCCCCTAAGGCTATGTAACTGATATTACTTAAACCCATAAAACATACATCATTAAAACCATTACATTTAATTACCTTATGAAATAAGCATTTATACAACATATAATAATGAGATAAAGATTCATGATATAATTTCATTAACTTAAACAACTAGTTACATCTCTCATTTCCAAAATGAGGCAATAGTACAAAATGTGTTACAATTACATAAATCCACCTCGGAAATACAAGAGGGGTAAAATAACTTATTACAAATAGAAATAATACAATGTTTGAATTAAATCAAGATCTGTGAGTTGTCCAACTGGATGTCTCGCCACCAAGAACTGAAGATAAAGGGGAACCCAATAGTGTATGGTGCATGTTACACCCAACCAAGTGGTACCCAAAGGCCCACCCCCATGCTAGGAGATAGTAACAATGTAACATGGACAAAATCTACAACCTCTATCCATAGGCAAACTCATATTGACACATACTAACTCAACCAAACACATGTGCAATATAAGTCTAACTCTAACATGGTCACATTGCTTCCATACATATAATTGATCAAGTATGATAATAAATCCATACACACATAACAAATACCAATGCCATCCTACATATAGTAGCATCGCATAGTTAGTCATGAGATATCCTCTGGGAATCCTTCATAGGCTTCTGTAATCCTGGTGACCTCTATCGAATCCCAGCCCTCATGCTTACTCATGCGGAATCGACTACCTCTCGTAAGGACAAGATAGTCGACCTTGCCATTCCAGGCCTTCCCACTCATCCCAAGTCTAAACGAACCCTTGTTTCTATGAGTGAGGCTAAATTATCTTGATTAGTGTGGATTGCTTCCTAATCATCTAAGTACATTAGTTTAGTTATCTCTTGATTAAATCATCTTTGAAGGTTACCTAGTTTACCTCTTTAGGCTTTGGCACCTAACAGAAGCCACTCTTCTAATGGACAACATACTATACAAAACTATACTCCAAGGGTAACTCTAGTGCTTACAAACTAGACAACGCAATCTCTCCAACTCTAGGAGGCAACACATAATGAACTCACTCCATACACTTGGAGGAAACCATTCACATAACACACTACCTAAGGGAAATACAAATGGTTGACACGACAAAGCAACAACCCTTACCTCTAGAATCCTTCTGGAAGACTTACAATATTTAAGACACAATTAGCCCATTCCCAAAACAAGGACACATAGGAAATGATTTTAACAAGACAAAAGCAAGGAAATTATCTACTTTTGGATATACTAAATCCATTTCCCTTTCCTATTATTTTCACAGTAAAAATAACAGTTGCCCTTTCAAAACAATTAAAATAACTATTAAATTGCCCTTTCTATTAACAGAGAAAAGAAAGACTAGTTTAAATAAATAAATCAAATTCAATGTTTACTTTTAAAACCAACATAAATTCATCTATAGTTTATTTCTTTCAATTTTCCAACTTAAACATTTACACATGCAATTATTTTAAAAATCAATGCATTTGAATAAATATAATTATTCTTTAAAATATTCAATTTAACCATGCATACAAATCATTCCTTTTTAAATCTCCATTCAATACTAAATTGCATGCAACAAAATAAAATAGGATAGAATATAAATATATACTTAAATATATATATACTCCTACTAAATATATACATTAAATATATATTAACATATGTAAATACATCTACATCAATACATATACATTAAATATATCTTCTATCATTTTACAATAAAAAAAATATCAAATTGTTTTAATCAAAATAAAATACAACTTTATTAACCCATTTCTAAAATATGAATATATATATTCATTATATTTAATTCTTTTCTTTTTTTGATGAAAAAGATAGAATGATAAAATGAGGTCTGGAGGATGGGACGGTACTGTCGGTGTCGCGAATCATACAAGGTTCGTCGAACTGTACATTGAGTATAGCCGACCGCGAAAAGGTATGGGGAGGTAGCGCTCCCTATGGGGTAGTGCATCCCCCAATGGGGTGGGCACACTACCTCATAAGCAGCGGGTCCCTCCCGAAGTCTTATGTGGGTAGTAGGAATTATGACCGCCCCCACCAACCACAATACAACCATTATATATAACTTTTTAAAAAAAAATTAAAAACTTAAAACATGCGGAATTCATTTATACCCAAAACGCAATCCCAGAATGAAAACACACAAATAAATTCGTCGTACGATGATTTTCAATTTCACAAATAATAATATATATATGCAACAACATATATATGTATATATATAGTATATATATATATAAATGATAATTTCAACATAGAAGATAAATTGGGGAAATTTTGTCAAAACATCCACCTACAGGTGAAGTAAAATTTTCCAAAGAACATCCTCAAAATTTAAAGAGGATTTAAAATTAAATATCTCAACTAACTTTTCTCAAATTCATACACTAATAAAAGAACAAGGTAACTAAGAAAGATCCAGGTTCCTTTCCAGAAGCTTTCAACAAGCAAATCCTCTAGGTTTTTCCATCACAATTTCTACAGAGGATTTAAAGAAGAACTTCATTTTTCTATAGAGGTTTAAATTTTCTAAAACAAATCTAGGTGTTGTTTTACCTCTAAGTTTGATTTAATGTTGAATCTATCAATTTCTTCAAATAAAATAAATTCTAACATAGATTCATAATTTCCCTAAAAGAAAACTTCACAAGAACAACAGAAGCTTTTATTTATTTTTAAATTATTTCCCTAACAACAAATCCTTTTCCTAAATAGATTTAACAATTATTTAAACACTACAATTTCAAATGTAAATAATAAGCAATAAAATATCATAGAAGAAAACCTGAGTCAAGAAGCTTCAGATAAACAAAGAATTTGATGTCGTGCCTCCTCCAAAGCTTCTACAGCTTCTATCCAGCAATTCCAGTGATTCCAACAAAATAAATATCCAACAACCACAGCAAAAACACAAGAACAACTCCAATCCAATTCTACAGACAAGAATTCCCAAAACCAAAACCTCTGTGTATTTTTCCAAAAATATCTTCCTCTAAAAAAAATATCCTCACACCCATGAAGAAGCTTTCCTCTCTCCAAAATTCTCTTCGTGAATGAATTTCCAAAAAACTCTTCTTTAATTCATCGAGCACACATGTTGCAATTAACAAATATCTTTTAACAACCAAATTTATTTCTCAAATATAATTAATAATTTTCAGATTCAAATTTAATTCCCAAATTTAATTTAATTACTTCTAATTCAAATTTAATTCCAAATTGAATTTAATTACCTCTAATTCGAATTTAATTCCCAAATTAAATTAAATCCACTTTCTAAATAAATAAACATATTTAATTAATCAATTTTAATTACTTAATAAATAAATTTAACCCAATGGAGTAAATTTAATTTACTAAATAAATTTAATTTAATTAATTAATTTAAATAAATAGCTTCTACCAAATTGTCTAAAATTAATTAAATAAAAAACCACATTATTTAAAGAAATAATTTTTAAACATTTATTCTATAATCAATAACCCTTCATAAATAAATAATATTAAAACAAGGCAACCAATGACTCATCAAACACGACTGACAACACACTATGGCTAGGGTGTAGACTTGACACAAGTTACCTAGCTACTATCTCTTGTTCAACTTAACTGTTGGATTGACACGCTCAAACCTACGAAACCAGGTGGAGTCGATGTCATGTACTTGCAAACCTAAAAACCAAGTAAACAACATCATATATATAAGCAGCATAAAATACACACCATGAAGAGGAAATCACAGAATCGTAGGGCGCTCACAAGCGAGTGATGCGAACCCATCCCCTTCACCAATACACTCATCAAAACTGACATTGTCATCCTACTCAATAATCTCATATGAAATCATATGTTATATCAACTAACATCATTACACCAATTAAAGCATGTAAATAAAACATCAGATAAACCACATCACATCACACAATAGTTCGTCGCTCTACAAATAGCGATCAAAAACACACATGATAAAATATGCAAAGTATCATAGTAGCTGAAACCAAAACAAAGCATAAAAGTTGTCTAAACAGGAAACAAAATGGAGGGGTATTACATTCTCCCCCCCAAGGACCAGGCTTACTCTTGGAAGCCTGCAAACAAGTAGGGATATAATTCCCTCATCCTAGTTGCATCTTCCTGGGTGGATGAAGCATCATCCTTGGGATCCCACTGAACTCTGACCTAATCAATATCTCGCCCTCAAAGAGTGAGCGTTATGTGTTCCATTATGGCCATGGACTCCAAAGCTAGTTGCCTGTCCTCTACCTGTAAATAATTCTAATCAAGGACATGAGAAATATCTAGATGGTATAGCCGAAGAACATAAACATGAAAAAAGTCATGAATAAGTGCAAGGTTGGGCGACAAAGTAAGCTAGTAAGCAACTGGACCAATCTTCTCAAGTATCTTGAAAGGTCCAACAAAGTGAGGTGCCAACTTAGAACCCTTTCTATATCGGATCAGATTCTTTCGCAGACGCACCCACAAGAACACTCTGTCATCGACAGAAAATTATCGATCTACTCTATGCACATTCGCATACTTCTTCTGCCTATCTTGTGCTGCTACCAAGTGCTCTCTAATCCTAACCACCTGCTGCTCCATGTCTTGCAACATCTTTGGACCCAATAATACTCTATCCTCAAGTCGATCCCAGCTCAAATGGTTATGACAAGGACACCCATACAAAGCCTGAAAAGGAGGCATGCCAATAGAACTTTGGAAACTGTTATTGCAAGAAAAATCTACTAAATAGAGATAGTCCTCCCATCGTGTTTGTTGGTCCATAACATACATACACAACATGTCTTTGAGGATCTAATTGACCCTCTCAGTCTGTCCATCTGTCTCTGGGTGATATGTTGAACTGAAGTTCAACTGTGTCCCCATCGCATGTTGTAATGATGTCCAAAGAGCTAAGGTAAACATTGGATCCCTATCAGAAATGATCCTACATAGAATACTGTGCAACCTCATTATGTCCTCCATGAACACTCTAGCAACAAATGACGCATTATAGGAAGAGCGAATAGGTGAGAAGTGTGCTACCTTCATCAACCTGTCGACTATCACCATAATAGCATCATGTCGTCGCGAGGAGTTGGGTAAACCAACAATGAAGTCCAACAAGATCATATCCCATTTCCATTCTGGTACAAGATGTGGTTGTAGAAGCCCTGTTGGATGTTGGTGTTCAACCTTCACCCGCTGACACTCCAAACATCTCGCTACAAAATCTGCAATATCTCACTTCATCCCTGGCCAGAAATACAACTAGCGAAGATTCGCGTGCATCTTCTTCACCCCTGGATGGGCTAAATAGGGTGCACGATGTGCCTCGGTCAAAACCAAAGTGCGAAGTTCACCTGCTAAAGGAACGTAAATACGTTTTGAATGTCTTAGTAAACCATCTACATCAAGTGCATAACCTATGAACCTACCCTATAGAGGTCTATCTACCTCAATCTCTGCCCTAACATCCTAATACCAACTGTCCGTTGGAAGAGCAGTAAGAATCCGACTCCGTAAATCCACTACAAGAGTCAACTCATAAATCTCGTGCCTATGTCTACCGAGTTCATCAGCTATGATGTTCTCCTTTCCTTGAATATACTTCACTTCAAAGTCATATTCACCAAGAAACTCCATCCAATGCCTCTGCCTAGCATTAAGGTTCGGCTGCGTGAAAATATACTGAAGGCTCATGTGATCACTATGCAGCTCAAATCTATGGCCAAGAAGAAAGTGTCTCCATCCGGTCAATGCATGGACTACTACCGCTAACTCAAGATCATGTGTAGGATAATTTAGTTCATGATCCTTAAGATTTTGTGACTCATAAGCTATAACTCGACCCTCCTGCATCAACACTGCTCCTAACCCCTCCAAGGACGCGTCTGTACAGACTACAAAGTCCCCTGTAGGATCAGGTATTGCTAGAATTGGTGCACTGGTTAGCTTATCCTTAAGAACTTGAAAATTCATCTCACACTGCTCTGACCATCCAAACCTCTTCCCTTTCCCTTGAACAGAAGTGATAGGATGCCCTATCTTGGAAAAACTCTAAACAAACCTCCTGTAATATCCTACAAGCCCCATAAAGCTACGGATCTCTACCACATTCATGGGCGCAGGCCAATCTAGGATATCTTGGATCTTTGAAGGATCCATTGATATACCTTCCCTTGAGATCACATGACCAAGATACTTGATCTCAGTCTTATAGAATTTGCATTTCAACAAATTAGCATAAAGTTGGTTATCTCGTAAACACTGTAATACCTGTCAGAAATGCTCCTCATGTTCCTCCACTGTCCTGTAATATATCAAAATATCATCTAGGAACACAAGGAAAAACCTGTCTAAGTAAGTATGGAATACTCTATTCATCTGACTCATGAACAAAAAAGGCACATTCATTAACCCGAATGGTACCACAAAGAACTCGTAGTGACCATACCGTGTCTGAAACGTTGTCTTATGGATATCTGAGTCAAAAATACGAAGTTGATGGTATCTCGACTTAAGGTCAATCTTCAAAAATATTGTAGCACCTTTGAATTGGTCAAACAAGTCATCAATTCTAGGAAGCAGATAACGATTCTTGATCGTCACTTTGTTCAACTGTTGGTAATCAATGCATAGCCAAAGTGAACCGTCCTTCACGAAGATAACTAGTGCTCCCCATGGAGAAATAAATAGGGTGAATGAAGCCCTTCTCTAACAAATCCTCCAACTGCAAGCGAATCTCTTTCAGCTCCTGAGTGGTCATACGGTAGGGAGCTCATGAAATAGGCTCTGATCTAGGTACTAAGTCAATCTTGAAGTCTATATCTCTTCACGGTGGCATCCCTGGAATTTCATCTGGAAAGACATCTGAGAACTCCTAAAGAACGGGGTGACTATCAAGAGATACTTTCTCCTCTCCATCTCCTAATCCCAAGTCCTCAACTGTAACAACAAACAACTGACATCCATGTTGAACACATCTTCTCAACTGCATAGCTGAGATAATCCTCAAGGATACTAGTCTTTGTACTCCTATAATATCCACCTCACTACCAGATGCATTAATGCATCGAACCAACTTACGTCAACAATCAATAACTACTCGATGAGCCTCTAACCAATCCATACCTATGACAACATCATAGGATCCCAATGGTATAATCTGAAGGTCCAAAGTAGTAAGGAGTGGTCCAATCTCCAACCTACACCTAGGTACTATAGAATGCGATGCGACTTTCATACCAGAAGCTAACTCGACCTACCACCTATCAGCTTGCCTTATGGCCCCTAATTTGCAACGTGACACTACGAATGAAGAAATGAAGGAGTTTGATGCTCCCGAATCAAATAGAATGGTAGCAGGGTTACCCAATAACATACCATGAGTCTCGACCACTATACCCTGGTGCTTTTCCTGATGGTTATCAACCATTGCAAACACATAATGGCCTCTGCCAACATCTCCCACTGTCGGCTCTGACATCACTGGTCTCTGCATGAATCTTGATGTGCCCTTGTTATGACACATCCTAGAAATATGACCCTATTGACCACAAGAGAAACAACCTGTGCCTCTACCATATCCCCTGCCTCTAGTTGGTGCACTAGACTACTGCGCACTGCCTTCAAATGTGGACTGGAAGCTCTGAGCGGGTTGCTCAGAGTTGAAATGTTTCATGTGTCTCCATTTTTTGTCATCCTGTCTTTGCTGGAAACCTTTATGTTTCCCCTGAGATTCTTGTTGTTGACTGCCCTAAGCTGATCCCTATTGTATCTTAGGAGGCACAACCCTCTAAGTATGCCCCCCTCGAGCACTAGTCCCAACTCCTGAACCATTTCCAATAAGGACACCTATATGGCCTCCCAGTGCCATAGTCAAGTTCTCCTCCACAAGCCATGCCTTCTCCATAGTTGTCTCCATATATTTGGGCTCAAAGACCCGCACACCACCACTAATACGGGCATTCAATCCCCTGATGAAATTTTGCACGAACATCCCCTTGTCATCTCCTATTCCCACGAACTATTTAAGTTCATAGAAACGTCTCTCATACTGGTCTACGGTCATGGCTAACTATCATAGAGCGTGAAACTCATCGCCCCTATGTTGATGCCAATGGTCAGAAAGAAAGCGGGCTCTGAACCACTCAAGGAATATCTCCCAAGACACAGTATTCATACCAATGTGAAGTTTTTTCTCCTCTAGTCTCCACCAAGAGGCCACAAACCCTCGCAGGTGCATAATAGTGCATCGCGCTTTAGTATTACTATCAAATGGATGCATAGAAAAACATCGATCAAGACCTATCAGCCAAGTCTTGGCCTCTAAACTGGTGCCTACTCCGTCAAGCCAAGTTGGTTGTGACCTAATCAAATCTCTCATATAGGAAGAGGCTAACATCTCTAACTGTGTCATAACTATCCTCACACCAGGATTAACCTCTGGCAATGCCTGTCTCAGACCTAAGAGTGCCAAGGCCTCCTCAAAATATCAACGTGCAGCTTCGATCCCTGGAGGATCTAATTGTCCACCACCACCCCTTGGGCCATTCTATGAGGCTTGTTGTTCCTCCTGTTCTGGTATAAGCATAACATGAGGCAGAGAGTCATGTTGACTCCCGTCGTGATTGCCTACCCAACCATGTTCTTGTCCTCTGCCTTGTTTGCATTTGGGAGGCATACTCCTACACAAACACATAAAGGTATTAGTTAAGGTACACTTGAAAACCTACACAACTAAGCTTAATGGGTACATCATAATCCCAGAGCACCCAGTGTTTAAACCTGGATCTAATACCATGTGTAATGCCTCACCATGCAACCCTAGAGGGAGTTTCAATTCACAATAAATGTGTAAATTTTTATTTTTTATTATGGTGAATTAAAGATACATGTTCATCTACAATTGACAACATCTCCTAAGGCTACGTAACCGATATTACTTAAACCCATAAAACATACATCATTAAAACCATTGCATTTAATTACCTTATGAAATAAAATTTATACAACATACAAATACAACATATATAATGAGATAAACATTCATGATATAATTTCATTAACTTAAACAACTGGTTACATCTCTCATTTCCAAAATGAGGCAATAGTACAAAATGTGTTACCATTACATAAATCCACCTCATAAATACAAGAGGGGTAAAATAACTTATTACAAATAGAAATAATACAATGTGTGAATTAAAGAAAGATTTGCGAGCTGTCCAACTGGATGTCTCACCACAAAGAACTGAAGATAAAGGGGGACCCAATGGTGTATGGTGCATGTTCCACCCAACCAAGTGGTACCCGAAGGCCCACCCCCCATGCTAGGAGATAGTAACAATGTAACATGGACAAAATCTACAACCTCTAACCATAGGCAGACTCATACTGACACATACTGACTCAACCAAACACATGTGCAATATAAGTCTAACTCTAACATGGTCACATTGCTTCCAAACATATAATTAATCAAGTATGATAAGAAATCCATACACACATAACAAATACCGATGTCATCCTAGACAAAGTGTCATCGCATAGTTAGTCATGAGATCTCCTTTGGGCATCCTTCATAGGCTTCGGTAATCCTAGTGACCTCTACCAAATCCTGGCCCTCATGCTTATTCATGCAGAATCGACTACCTCTCATAAGGACAAGATAGTCGACCTTGCCATTCCAGGCCTTCCCACTCATCCCAAGTCTAAACGAGCCCTTATGTCTATGAGTGAGGCTAAATTATCTTGATTAGTGTGGATTGCTTCCTAATCATCTAAGTACATTAGTTTAGTTATCTCTTGATTAAATCACCTCTAAAGGTTACCCAGTTTACCTCTTTGGGCTTTGGCACCTAACAGAAGCCACTCTTCTAATGGACAACATACTATACAAAACTATACTCCAAGGGTAACTCTAGTGCTTCCAAACTAGACAACGCAGTCTCTCCAACTCTAGGAGGCAACACATAATGAACTCACTTCATACACTTAGAGGAAACCATTCACATAATGCACTACCCAAGGGAAATACAAATGGTTGACACGACAAAGCGACAACCCTTACCTCTAGAGTCCTTCTGGAAGACTTACAATATTTAAGACACAATTAGCCCATTCCCCAAAACAAGGACACATAGGAAATAATTTTAACAAGACAAAAGAAAGGAAATTATCTACTTTTGGATATACTAAATCCATTTCCCTTTCCTATTGTTTTCATAGTAAAAATAACAATTTCCCTTTCAAAACAGTTGAAATAACTATTAAATTGCCCTTTCTATTACAGAGAACAGAAATACTAGTTTAAATAAATAAATCAAATTCAATGTTTACTTTTAAAACCAACATAAATCCATCTATAGTTTATTTCTTTCAATTTTCCAACTTAAACATTTACACATGCAATTATTTTAAAAATCAATGCATTTGAATAAATATACTTATTCTTTAAAATATTCATTTTAACCATGCATACAAATCATTCCTTTTTAAATCTCCATTCAATACTAAATTGCATGCAACAAAATAAAATAGGACAGAATATAAATATATACTTAAATATATATATACTCCTACTAAATATATACATTAAATATATATTAACATATTTAAATACATCTACATTACTACATATACATTAAATATATCTTCTATCATTTTACAATAAAAAAAATATCAAATTGATTTAATCAAAATAAAATACAACTTTATTAACCCATTTCTAAAACATGAATATATAAATATTATATATATATATATATATATATATATATATATATATATATAAATATCATATATACATAAATATTATATATATATATAAATATTATATATATATTCATTATATTTAATTTTTATTTTTTTTGATGAAAAAGATAGAATGACGAAATGATGTCTGGTGGATGGGACAGTATTGTCAGCGCCACGAATCATACAAGGTTCATCGGACTGTACATTGAGTACAGTCGGCCGAGAAAAGGTACGGGGAGGCAGCGCTCCCTATGGGGCAGTGCGTCCCCCAATGGGGCGGGCACACTGCCTCATAAGCAGTGTGTCCCTCCCAAAGTCTTATGTGGGCGGTGGGGATTATGACTGTCCCCACCAACCACAGTACAACCATTATATATAACTTTAAAAAAAGTTTTTTTTTTAACTTAAAACATGCAGAATTCGTTTATACCCAAACCGCAATCCCAAAATGAAAACGCACAAATAATAATATATATATATGTGCAACAACATCTATATGTATATATATAGTATATATATATATATATAAATGATAATTTCAACATAGAAGATAAATTGGGGAAATTTTGTCAAAACATCCACCTATAGGTGAAGTAAAATTTTCCAGAGAACATCCTCAAAATTTAGAGAGGATTTAAAATTAAATATCTCAACTAACTTTTCTCAAATTCATACACTAATAAAAGAACAAGGTAACTAAGAAAGATCCAGGTTCCTTTCCAGAAGCTTTCAACAAGCAAATCCTCTAGGTTTTTCCACCGCAATTTCTACAGGGGATTTACAGAAGAACTTCATTTTTCTACAGAGGTTTAAATTTTCTAAAACAAATCTAAGTGTTGTTTTACCTCTAAGTTTGATTTAATGTTGAATCTATCAATTTCTTCAAATAAAATAAATTTTAATAAAGATTCATAATTTCCCTAAAAGAAAACTTGACGGGAACAACAAAAGCTTTTATTTTTTTTAAAATTCTTTCCCTAACAACAAATCCTTTTCCTAAATAGATTTAACAAACAATTATTTAAACACTACAATTTCAAATGTAAATAATAAGCAATAAAATATCACAAAAGAAAACCTGAGTCAAGAAGCTTCAGATAAACAAAGAATTTGATGTCGTGCCTCCTCCAAAGCTTCCACAGCTTCTATCCAGCAATTCCAGTTATTACAACAAAAGAAGTATCCAACAACCACAACAAAAATACAAGAACAATTCCAATCCAATTCTATAGACAAGAATTCTCAAAACCAAAACCTCTATGTATTTTTCCAAAAATATCTTCCTCTAAAAAAAATATCCTCACCCGTGAAGAAGCTTTCCTCTCTCCAAAATTCTCTTTGTGAATGAATTTCCAACAAACTCTTCCTTAATTCATCTCAAACATGTTGCAATTAACAAATATCTTTTAACAACCAAATTTATTTCTCAAAAATTATTTAATAATTTTCAAATTCAAATTTAATTCCCAAATTAAATTTAATTACTTCTAATTCAAATTTAATTCCAAGTTGAATTTAATTACCTCTAATTCAAATTTAATTCCAAATTGAATTTAATTACCTCTAATTCAAATTTAATTCCCAAAGTAAATTAAATCCACTTTCTAAATAAATAAACATATTTAATTAATCAATTTTAATTACTTAATAAATAAATTTAACCCAATGGATTAAATTTAATTTACTAAATAAATTAAATTTAATTAATTAATTTAAATAAATAGCTTCTACCAAATTGTCTAAAATTAATTAAATAAAAAACCACATTATTTAAAGAAATGATTTTTAAACATTTATTATATAATCAATAACCCTTCAGAAATAAATAATATTAAAACAAGGCAACCAGTGACTCATCAAACACGACTGACGACACACTGTGGCTAGGGTGTAGACTTGACAAAAGTTACCTAGCTACTATCTCTCGTTCAACTTAGTTGTTGGATCAACACGCTCAAACCTACGAAACCAGGTGGAGTCGATGTCATGTACCTGCAAACCTGAAAACCAAGTAAACAACATCATATATATAAGCAACATAAAATACACACCGTGAAGAGGAAATCATGGAATCGCAAGGCACTCGCAAGCGAGTGATGCGAACCCGTCCCCTTCACCAATACACTCATCAAAAATAACATTTCCATCCTACTCAATAATCTCATATGAAATCATATGTTATATCAACTAACATCATTACACCAATTAAAGCATGTAAATAAAACATCAAATAAACCACATCACATCACACAATAGTTTGATGCTCTATAAATAGCGATAAAAAACACACATGATAAAATATACAAAGTATCATAGTAGTTGAAACCAAAAAAAAGCTTGAAAGTTGTCTGAACAGGAAGACATTGTAAGAGAGTTCCATGAAGACCTCGTTGGTAAAGTACATCCGTAATAAGGGTATGGCGAGCAGATTGGCAGATGAAGTTTCATTTTTTGGTTTTAGGAGAGATTGGGAGGAAGGGTATTATCTTTAGGTAGGTTTAGATCTTCTCGTAGATCGAGGTATCGACATCAATTAGGTTGCATATGATTTGGGACTCGGGATCATCATAGGCAGGGGTAAATAGTTGTTTAACCATGAACTAATAACGACTTCATTTTTTTTGAATTTGTAGCAAAGAAGCAATGGTAGCCATAGCATAGGTAGCTTGTTTTCAATCCTTGGAATTTGATCAAATTTAATGTTGACAAAATATTTCTTGAAGTCATCAATCATTCTTTTATATGGCATCAATTTGTCATCCTTTGTTTGGTAATCATCATTGACCTGATTAATGACTAGTTGAGAATCCCTGTAGACTTGCAACTCTATGATTTTCCATTCTACAACTATCTTGATGTTGATGATGAGTGCTTCATATTCTACAATTTTCTTGGTGCAGGGAAATAGCAGTCAATATGGTTTTGGAATAGTATGCCCTTGATGAGCGATGAATAGAATTCTCACTCTTGATCCGTGTTGAGTATATGATCCATCAAAATACAATACCCATTTCTTTGTTGTTATAGTTAGGACATCTACATTTGGAAATTCAATGTGTAGGGGATGATCATCATGAATTGGTGCCTCAGCTAGTTGGTCGGTGATGGCTTTCCCTTTGATTTCTTTTCTTTCGACATATTGAATATCAAATTCACTGAGTATCATTACCCACTTGGCTAATCTTTCTGTTAGATTTTCTTTGCTAAGGAGATATTTTAGGGGATCTATCTTGGCTATGAGTTTGATTGTATGAGTCAACATATAGTGTCACAATTGTTGTGTGGTGAACACTACTATGAGACAAGATTTTTCAATGGATGTATAGTTGATTTCATAACCATTTAAAGTTTTACTAATATAATAGATCGCTCTCTCCTTTCCTGTTGAATCTTCTTTTGCTAATGAAACTCCCAATGATCAATTAGTTATGACTATGTACAATAAGAGTAGTTTTCCTTCTTCTCGTGATGCTAGGATGGGTAGACTCATTAGGTATTTCTTCAGGTGATTGAAAGTTGCCTCACATTTCACGTCCCATCAAAAGGAAACATTTTTGTGCAGCAAGCGAGTAAAAGGATGGGTCTTATCCGCCAGTTGTGATATGAATCTTCTAATTGACTTAAATCTACCTTGAAGGGACCTTAACTGACCGATATTCTTCAAAGGTGGCATTTCCATGATATCTTTCATTTTTGTGGGGTCCACTTCAATGCCCTTTTCTAACACTATGTATCCCAATAGCTTTGTCAATGTCACCCCAAACACACATTTCTTTGGATTCAAGTGAACGTAAAACTTCTCTAGTCGAGTGAAGATTTTGTCTAGTATCTCCAAGTTTCCTTCTCTAGTGAAATATTTGGCTAACAAGTCATCCACATAATCTTCCATAAAGGTATGCATCATGTCATGAAAGATGGTTGTCATGGCTCTCTGATATGTGGCTCTTGTGTTCTTTAATCTGAAGGGCATGACATTCCAGCAAAAGGTGCCCCAAGGGCAAGTGAAAGTTGTATCTTGGTCTTCAGGTGCTATCTTAATTTGATTGTATCAAAAAAATCCATCCATGAGTGATAACATGACATGACCCGTTGTTAATTCTATGATGATATCAATGTTTGGCAAGGGAAAATCATCTTTCGAACAAGTTTTGTTTAGGTCTTTGAAGTCTGTACAAATTTGCATGTTTCCATCAGGTTTTGAAATAGGTACAATGTTGGATATCCACTCAGAATAATCAATGGGTCTAATGAATCCTACATCCAATAATTTCTTTAGTTCCACCTTCACCAATAAGGCAATGTGGGGATGCATTTTTCTCAACTTTTGCTTGAGTAGTTTGACTCCTAGAGGGAGGGATAAGTGATGCATGATGAGATTCGGGTCTATCCCTAGAATATTTGCATATAACCAAGTAAATTTTATTTGCCTCTCCTCAAAGAACTTGATAAAGCTAGGCTTCTCTTGTTATGTCAAGGATTTTGCTAGATGGAGATTTTTCACTGTGTCTGTATTGCCAATATTGATGGACTGTGTTGGCTCGATCAGAACTTTGGATCTTTCTTGGAAGTGCTCTGGGAGAGTGTCAAATTTCCCATCCTTCAGTGCCTCAAAGAATTTTTCACTATCGGATGCGCTCTATTTTTATTCTTTCTTGATTTGATACTGCCATGAAATGGTTTTCACCATCAAATCTTTATTTTCTTTTAATCATTTTGCAACTAGGAAATTTGACACTCCCCTATCTGGAAGTTTTGTTATGAAATTCAATGGTGGAATAGGTTTCAGTATTAACAGCACAAAGGAAGTTGATGATGACCTCATCGTTTGAAAAGGTGGGGATATCGAAAGCTCAGTTTGGTCCCAATGTATGAGTTCAGGATGTACCAATTGTAGGGAATCATCAGATGAGTTAAGATCAATGACGGTGAGGGTCCTAATGGTGACATCTTCATCAAGTGATACTACAATAAGGTCAAGGTCTATGATGTCACTCCCCTTTGAATGATCTATCTCACTAGGAGTTTGATCATCTTCACTCGAGTCATCGATAGGTTGTGATCCAAATTCAAATAATTTTAATCTTAAACTTTGTCCCTCCTCAAGTGTGGGTGCATACATGTGTACCACATCAATGTCCTTATCATGGTAGTACTCTTCTGATAGTGAATCCCACTCATATTCATTGGAATCAGTTTCATAGTGATGACTTGCTTGTAGTTGCAGGATTCATTCAACAAACTTTTGTTTAATGTCCTCCTTTGTTTCTTCATCCCTTTGATGTTCTTTATATCCCAAAATTGCCTTGTCTTTTGGATTTGTTATGATGGGTTGGATGGGTTCCATGATGCCTTCTTTCCTTTTGCCAATAGGTCCTTGTCCTTCATATCCCATCTTTTCTAAGATTGAAAATCCTTTGTCATATTGAGTGGTTTGGACAATAGCCATTGCTACTTGAGAAACAGTTTCATCCTTGTAAAGCCAATTTAGAGTATCCTTGTCATCAGATTCTTCGGCTTGAGTGCTTGCTTTTATGAATCGACCATCAAAAAGTGTGATAGGTTGTGAGGATGGTTGTGATGAGATTAATGGTAGACCATAGGACTTTGGTGACGATAACTGTGAAAGACATAGGGATTGTTCAAAGAAATATTCACCCACACCTTTGTCTTTGACTTGGACTTTTTTCTCAAATTGCTTGGCCAAAGTGTTGAGTTGGGCTTCAGGATGGGTGGATGTAGAGGGGTAGCTTCTTCCTTTTTCTCTGGCGGTTTAGATGAGGAACTTGGTTAGCTTCCTTCATTTTGGGATGTGGCTAGCAGTTTTGACAAGGGATTGGATTGACTTGAATTACTAGGGATGTTAGATGCGGAGGCAAGGGCTTCTCTGTTGTGGGGCAAAAAGACATTATGGACTGACTTAAGGGTATTGCAATACTTGGGGCTATTAGAATCAACAGGAATGGTAACCTCTTTCCCATTGTAAGGAAATTTTAGGCATTGATGGTATGTTGAGGGAACTGCCTATGTTTCACGGATCCAAGGACGACCCAAGAGTATATTATATGTCAAATCTTTATCTAGAACTTAGCAAATCACATATTTTTGAATTGGCCCTACCTGAATTGGCAATATGATTAATCCCTTTGAAGCTCTTTCCTCATCATCATAAGCTTTGATGGTGATCTTTTTCCTTGTATCTATTGCATTTTCAAAGAAACCCAGTGCATGAACAAGCTTTAAAGTAAATATATTAAGACTAGCTCCTTTGTCTATTAGGATGTGCTTGACATGGATTTTATGTATTAGGACCTTGATGTGGAGTGTTTTGTTATGAGGATGGGTGAGGGATACATCATTTTTTTCTGAAAATGATAAGCAATGAGGTGCAACCAGATGCCCCACCATGGGTTGGAAAGTGAAAAATTCCAAATTATTTGGTATTGTTGTATCAACTAGGGCCTTTTCCAAAATCTCCTTGTGAGCCGATGAGATCTTGAGAAGCTCCAATATTGATATTTGTGTTGGAATCTTTTGGAGTTGATCAACAATGTTATATTGATGAGATGGGGTAGAGGGTGTTTTGGAGGTTCTCCCTTTTAGAACATATTTAGATTATGCCCGTATGGTCACATTTACGGGCACATTGTCTTGCTTTCCTTTGATTTTTATGACATTGATTTGATTGTTTGTTGTGGCCATGTCTCGTTGGATATCAAGGACTTGATTAGAGGGGATGTTGGTGTCATTAATATTTGTTTTTGGGTATGATGGTATCTTGTCCATATTGAATGGGAGGATCATTAATTGGATTGTTGGTTGCATCAATTTCTTGTGTGTTATTGATCTCAATGTCATTGGTTCACTCTTCGATGGCTGAAATATGATAGATGGTAGTGTCATGAACATAGTTTACACTTTTTCCTTTGTTGTTCGTGGTAGAAGATTCCCCCTTGTCATAATTTGGTAAGGGGTTCTTGAATACCCCATGATTAGTGTTTGTTTGGGGTCCTTCTATTTGTATGATATTATTGTCAATTAAGTCTTGTATCTTGTGTTTTAATTGCATGCAACTATTGGTTAGGTGACCTTTGCATCGGTGAAATTCACAATAGTGGGCCTCGTTCCACCACGACGATTTCACTTTTGGTTCAAAACCTCAGGTCTTGGGTAGAGTGATAATATTTTTTGCAAGAAGCTCTTTCAATGCAGATTCGTATGATTGACCTAACAGTGTGAACTTCCTACGATTGTTCAATGTTTGGTAAGGTAGTGTTTTGGACGTTGTGTTGTTTCGATTGTTTTGAATATTGGCTTGGTTGGTATTTTGTGTGGTCTTTTGATTGGTATTGGAGGAGGTTCCTAACAAGTTAAAGACTGTTTTAGCGTTATGCATTTCAGTTGAAGCAATGTTGTTAGTATTCTTGTATTTTTTCCAAAACTTTGGTTTGTCATTGTTGGAGGAATTGGATGAATTGTTTTCGTTGTAAATTTTCAAGATTCCTCGCTTGACCAAAGATTCTTCTATTTTGATCCCATTTTTTATCAATTTTTCAAAAGTTGGACATTGCAATTCAAGCCTATAACTCATATCATCATTTAAGTTGTCAATGAATACCTCCATCTTCTCTTTTTTTGGAATGGGACAAGGATATCTTGTGAATAATATTCTCCACCTTTGCAAAAATACTAGAAATGATTCCCCCTTCTTTTGTTTGACATTGCAAAGGTCCTTCATTGTGATCTCATGTTGACTATTATAGGAATATTGGGTGATAAATTTGTTGACTAATTCCTCAAAAGATTTGATTCCTGGAGGTAATTGCGAGAACTATTGCATGCATTTCCCTCCCAAAATAAGTGGGAATAATATCCTCAAGTATGTTTCCTCATGGGAAAATTTCAGGCTCATTGTTCAAAATTCCCTTATATGATCTATTGGATCTATTTTTCCATTGTATTTATTGTATTTAGGGAATTCACAATGTTTGGGGAATGGTGTATCAGGTTGACCAATGGATCAAAAGGGTAAGGGAATATATCTTGTATCGAGTATCTCTTGGTGGTTCCAGTTTGCATGTTTTGCATTTGTTGCTGGAGGGTTTGTATTTGTTGTTTTAAAGTATCCATGGGGTCATTGGTTCTTGCTTCATTTCTTGTTTCAGTTTGTGTTTTTGTTTGTCTTTTTAGGAGTTCTTTTTAATTTTGTGATATAAAAATCCTTGGGTAGTTGGACCCCTTTGTTTTCTAGCATCAAAAGGTATTTCTCACCCTCCTTTTCAAAGATCCTCTCCATGTATTTATGAAAATTTGGATCTTGTTGTGCTTTTTCTTTGGTTTCATCTATTATTTCTTCTACCTCGTCTCTATGAACTTCGAAAAAAGGATTCTCCTCTCTTTCAGCCATGGTGTTTTTGTCTTTGATTTCTTTTTTCTCAAGTTTTTGCTTTTGCGATCTCGTTAAAACGAGCATACAAATGATGAAAATGTACTAAGCTTCTTTATCAAAGTTTGGGAGTTCCAAAAGGACTAAGTTAAATTTGATTAAGAAAGTTTTTTTGGGGATGAAGGATGATGAATCTTGGTAAAGGATGATGAATCCTGATAGTGAAACACAGCTGCTAATCAGAAATAGGTGTGATAATGAGGCACTTTTGGATGTTTGATCAAAGTTTAGGTAAAAGATTTTCACCTGAAAATGTTGTTTTCAATGAGTTTGAGATTTTGGTATGATTGAGAAAAGGTTCTAGACTAAAAATGATTTTGAATTGTGAGGTTAAAATTCGGACAGATAGGGAATTTAGCTTTTTGGTTTAAAAATTTTATGCATGCGCTAGAACAGTGCACAGATGCACTGAAAGACAAATACGCTAGAAAAGTAGATGGATGTATTAGAATATTGCAGGCATGCACCAAAATAGGCTATGTATGTGCCAGAACAGTGTATGGATGCGTTGTAGGATAACACAAATGAGCTAAAACAGAGGATAAATGTGCCAGAAAAGCTAATGTATGCGCTAGAATATGATAAGGATGCACCAAAATAGTGAATGGATGCGCCAAAAGATGGAAGGCATGTGCCAGGGCAGTCAATGGATGCGTTGATCTGGAAAGTGTTCTCTGGTTTTTGATAGTTTGATTATTTTTTATGGTTTTTTAGCAAAGAGTTTGATTGTTTTGTGATATGAATCTTCTAAATCAATGGTCGCATATCCTAGTATGTGATGTTTGTTCAAAATTCATTTCAAAACATGCATGTAAAACATATCAAGCAAGTACAATCCCTAGGATAGTATTTATTGGATTACCACTTGGATTTTTAGTCTAGTTGTGCTTACTTTTGGTGAATGATTAGAGGCTTGACCACCCTGGCTCCCCCTTGCATTACAATCACTTCTCAATTCAACCAAGACTCAGTCCTCATGAATCTCCCATGATGGACTTCTCATTTCTACCAAAAGCCACAAGAATGTGGGACGGCTTCAGAGGTTATACCTCTTGCACCAGCAAATAGAAAAGGGATTTTGGCATACTACAACAAGGGTTCTAGTAAAGGCATTTCATTCATGGGGGATCATCCATACGACAAGAGACCATTGTTGCCCTTCTTTTCAAAACAATCCTCGTGATACTTGAACTTTCCTCAAGTACCTACACTTATATCTCGGGTGGAAGTCGCTTGGCTTTAGCATGTTCCCGGTTGGGTCGTTCCCTAGGGTGATTACTTTTTCCCACCAAGCAGGCCCTCTAAGGATTAAATGCAATAAAATGACAAAATTTGGATCTAGATTTCTTATCACAAAGTTAAGGGGAGAGCATACACGCCTACCACTGTCCAAACACAACAAGCATGGTGTTCATTTTCCCCTAATTAAGCTATGTTCCTAACTTAATCAAAAGAAATGACAATAAATTCAACCTTGTAATCAATTGTTAGTAGTTTCAACTTCGAATTATTTGACAGAGTTCTTTATGGTTTCACCAGATTCTTTGACAGCTTGTAAAATTCTTGCAAATAGAGAGACACAAATCAATTCTTAGAATTATAACTTTCTGGAAAATAAAACAGATGTGCTAAAAGACTACACCTATGCACCAGAGAAACCTATGAATGTGCCAAAACAGTCTACTAATGCGCTAAAAGAAACTATGTATGCACCAAAATACTCCATGTATGTGCCGAAATATTGAACATATGCATTGAGAGGTTGCTCAGATGCGCTAGAACAGTGCTCAAATGCGCCAGAGAAATTTTTGTATGCACTAGAGGAATTCACGGTCGCGCTAAAATATTTCACGTCCGGACTTGTAAAACAAACTTTTCCAGAAAATGTTAATGAAAGGGGTTCGGGCCTCACGATGGGCACCAAATTTATGTGTGATTTAAATTATTGTGGAAAAGGGAATAACAATTTAAATCCTAACACACATATCCATGGAATGTCTTACATAAAAGGAATTGAAATAACAAGACCAAATTGCTACTGCTATCCTTTCAAATCATTCCATGGTTCTCTAGTCTTAAAGACCTTTGAATTCATGCTCTCAGATCTAGTTAAATGTTGCACATGAATCTACAAATATGACAACCTAAGAAATGAGAAGATGTTGTGCAATGAAAATTACATGCCTACATCACTATATTTTTGTATTTTTGAAGCCTGAAAAGCTTAATGAATTTAAATGCAAAATGGAAGAGAAAAGTGTTGCTATATATGATGATATTAGGATTAATGATGCAATACTATGAAAAATAATTAAATCTAATACAATACTAAAATGATCCAAATTAAAAGAGCCATAATGACTATGCTATATGCAAATGCAAACTCTCAATTGCTCTCAATTTTCTCTTAATTTATCCAGCATAAGTTTATCTCAATTGCCTCCTTGAAAAGTTGTAGGATGAGCTCCTTTTTATAGATTTTTAAGTTGCTCTAAGCCAAGTTTTAGAAATTTACACTTTATTTAGAATTCAATTTGGATGTATTATTTAAGTAGTTGTTTAATTTGACTTAACCAACTTTAATAAATTATTATATGCATGATCCAATTAAGATCTCACAATGTTTTACAATTTAGCTTCATGTTTAAGTCAAATGAAGAAAATGATTATATACACTTCTAGTTCTTTGCTACTATGCAATAATATAAAGCATGATTATTTAAATAATTATAATCGGAATCTAATGCATGTTTAATTCTTAAACCAATAAAATCACTAAAAATAGTACATATCTTTAGATATAAGTTATAATTTTTTCAAATGTCATATAAGTTCAAATTAAATGAGTAATATAATTCTTACAATTTATTTCAAGGAAAATTGTCAATTAAAGTTTATTCAACTATGTAATTAATGGATTTAGCTTTGCTACATGTAGAACTTAAGCCCCACTAGCCCACTAATATACTATTTTATTCATATATTGAATCATTGTTCATGTTTTAACTTTGAATCAATATCATCACTTGCATAATAATGAGATCAAATCACATCATATATTGAATGAAATTATGCATATATAATAATTTTTATGAAACCACATCACATCATGTATGCTTAATCAAATCACATTAAGTACATATATAAAAATTATTAGGGTTGATGCAAGAAGTAGGGTCCACAAAAAGCTCAAAAAGTGCGAGTGTTTTTGTTGTTTTTCATAATTTGTCACACTTGAACTGAAAATTTGAGGCACTTACACAATGAATCTTAAAAAGAGTCAGTACTATGAAATTTAGCATTTTTAATCTAGTTTCTAAATATGTAATTTATTCAAATACCCAGATAATAGAAATTAAATTTTGATATAGATGTATAAAAACCACTTTTTAAAAGTTTTTTTTTTACCATACTATGCACATATATGGACACCACTTTTTGACCCAAATAAAAGTATTTTGCTAATTCCTTTTGGGGAAAGAGAGCTAACAACATGAAGATTGATGAGGAGATTTTTTATTAAAAAAAATTTAATATTTTTATTATTGAATTTTTATTGGCTTTAGTTGTTTTTAAAAATCAACTTGTACGGACAATATAATTGGACCTAAACTAAACATTTTTTGAATCTTTTTTTCATTGTGTAGAGAATTGTCTAAAGATTGATGTCACATAATTTTGTTTACAAGAAACTTAACCAAAAAAAAAATACAAAAAAACAAAAAAAGCTTGATATTTCAAGTTTAAGGACTAGTTTGCTTAGAAATTAATTAAAAAATAACAAATATAATCCAATCTTAATAAAGATTATATATTTGCAAACTATACATCGTGTTCTCTAATGAGTTTTAATTTTATAGATTGATTTAGAAAAAAATTCCATCGGCCATATTGCCAAAATTGGACATTCTTCTTCAATCTGCCTTAGTTTTTTAGTTGCAAGTCAAGGGCTAAGTGTCAGTATAGTGCCCCTCTGTGATTTTCCCTTTCATGACGTTTGATTAATTTTGTTTGGGTTTTTGAATTAAATGGGTTTTGTAATGTTGTTTGTTCTGATGATGAATTATATTAATTATTAAATAAAATGATGTTGATAAATAGTTTTGAGTTATCTTGGTTAATTAAATTATTAAATTAAATCATTAAGTTATAAAGAGTTTTTACAATTAAATATAAAGATGATTATTATTTAATGTCGAGTTTTAATTAATAAATTAAAAAGGGAGAAAATATTAAAAGAAAAGAAAATATTAAAATTAATATTAATTTTGAGTGAAGATAAATGATAAAGAAATAGAAACAATTAAAAAATGGGAAAAAGACTTGTCGAAGCACATGCATGACTTCGGACTGGGAGTCTATTTGGAAACATGTTGTTTTGATGAATCTTTGTTTGCCTTTTGTTTTTGAAAATAAAAGCTTGAGGGGATTTTTGGTTTGCATGATGGATTTTTGGTGTTTTAAAAAAAGAGAGGATTTGACGGGCGAGGGGGATCCATGAATAAGGATTTTCAATGGATTATTTTCATAAAATGGCGGATTACAGAAATTACAAAGGATTCGGTTAAGGCTTTGTAGAAGTGGATTATTGCAGATGTAGAGGTTAGATTTTGGTAGCGAACTTTGTATTTACGATGTAATTGTTGTTATTCATTGATGTGGATTATTATTTGAAGAGTCTTGGTGGGAGGGATAGTGTAGCATTACTCGTTCACGAGTACCCTGTTACGCTGAGATTTATTCTCACGATGTGCTTGATTGTTTGAGATATATATATATGTGTGTGTGTGTGTGTGTGTGTGTTGTTCAACAGTTTATCTGATGTAGATTGTAGGTACCAGGCATCGACTCCACCTGAATTGTCAGGTTTGAGAGTGCCCTTAAAATATAATGGAAATGTTGATGAAAATGGAGATGAAAAAAGGTCCCCTACCCTTGCCATCATCCTTGATGAGGATGATTACCCAGTTGGTCACTCCTTAGTCGTATTTGTGTTCATTGTCAATTCTTCTCATTTTGTCCTTGTTGATATTTGGGTTGCTTGATTATTTGATGTTGTTACATTTATGTATAGAAAGTTGAATATGGTAATATTTAACAAATTCTGGGATTAATGTGTGTATGTTTTATTCTCACCTTGTGAATTCTAGGAGTAAGTCAAATCTTAGGGGGGGGAGGATGTAGTGCCCCTCTGTGATTTGCCCTTTCATGACGTTTGATTAATTTTGTTTGGGTTATTTGAATTAAATGGGTTTTGTAATGTTGTTTATTTTGATGATGAATTAGATTAATTATTAAATAAAATGATGTTGATAAATAGTTTTGAGTTATCTTGGTTAATTAAATTATAAAATTAAATCATTAAATTATAAAGTGTTTTTATAATTAATTATAAAGATAATTATTGTTTAATGTTGAGTTTTAATTAATAAATTAAAAAGTGAGAAAATATTAAAAGAAAAGAAAACATTAAAATTAATATTAATTTTGAATGAAGATAAATGATAAAGAAATAGAAATAATTAAAAAAAATCGGGAAAAAGACTTGTCGAAGCACATGCATGACTTCAAATTGGGATTCTATTTAGAAACATGTTGTTTTGATGAATCTTTTTTTTGCCTTTTTGTTTTTGAAAATAAAAGCTTTCCTTTTTATCATTTTGAGGGGATTTTTGGTTTGCATGATGGATTTTTGGTGTTTTAAAAAAAACGGAGGATTTGATGGGTGAGGGGAATCCGTGAATAAGGGTTTCCGATGGATTGTTTTCATAAAATGGGGTATTGGGGAAATTAGGGAGGATTCGGTTAAGGCTTTGTAGAAGTGGATTATTGCGGACATAGAGGTTGGATTCTGGTAGCGAACTTTGTTTCAGCCGTGTAGGAATCCAATTAGTTTACATTCTATGTAATTGTTAGTATGGTCTATATGTTGATTCACTTTTTTTTAAAAATTGTGTCGTAATTGCTAGTTCATTGTGTTGTCCTTTGGGGTTTTGTGGCGAGGCATTACAATCGGATTTTCAAGCCTTTCCCGAGCCTAAAACCAAGGCTACATGTGGGTTGGAGATTCAAATTTTTAATGACGCATACACATTATTAAAATGTGTATGTGTTATTTAAATAGAACGCATACGTGTTATCTATTTACCCATTGGGTAAAAAGAGCGTGTACACATTATATAACGTGTATGCATTCCTAAAATAGAACGCGTACACATTTCTTATTTAGTCATTTTTCTCCAATTTGGAAATAATTGATAAAGCACACTTTTTCTACAACATTCCTTTTCTGCAGTACGGTCCAAAAGTGCCATTTCTTGCATTTTTATTGCAATTTTGTCTTGTGCAGGGCATATTCTATTCAAATTGTTGGAAGAGACAAGTGCAAGTTGAATTTTTTGAAGTGGAATCAAGTACAAGAACAACTTCAAATTTTATAGAAGAAAGGATCTTCACACTACATAGTTTTATTTGAATATTTGAAGGAGATGGCAATTTGAAAATAGGTTAAGAATCATTTGTTTTGTTATCAAAGAGGGTTTGGTAACCATGGGATCAAAGCAAAGGCAAAGAAAAAAATGTAGAAAGTTAATGACACCCAAAGAAATTCAAGAAAATAAAGAAAGGGAGGTAAAAAGACAAAGGGATAGAAGAGAAAGGATTCGTCAAATGGAAAATTTGTAAGCATCTAGTTCCATGAATGTTGAAGAGTAAACCATGAAGGATGAAATGAATGTAGATGATGAAAATGTGGAGATGGTGAATATGGAAGAAAATGCAATTATGGAGACAAACCCAAGTATGCCTTCAACTTCAACTTTGAATGATATGGAAATAGCACCTATGCAAACAACTTCAGGTATGTCTTCAAATCCACCTCCCAATGATATGGAAAATGCACCTATTCAAACAATATATCCAAGTATGTCTTCAAACCCAAGTCTTGATAATATTGATCTTAGTTATTTAGATGA
This sequence comes from Sequoiadendron giganteum, assembly GCA_007115665.2. Lineage (NCBI taxonomy): Eukaryota > Viridiplantae > Streptophyta > Pinopsida > Cupressales > Cupressaceae > Sequoiadendron > Sequoiadendron giganteum. Next base: position 256,610,631 of record CM021108.1, on the reverse strand, counting down.
AGTTGGATACACTATTGATGGTATCAATAATTCTAGGGTTGAAACAATGCAAAAACAAAAAAAAGATGAAATATCTTATAAGAAAGCAAATGAGAATGAAGTCCCTCATATTGATGAAAATGAGAATGAAATTCCTTTAATGTTTGAAAATAAAAATGAAACCCCTTGCGTGAATGAAAATGAAACCCCTTGTATGAATGAAAATGAAAATGTTTTTTTTACAAATAAAAAAGATGTGCTAGATAACCTTCTTGGTAAAGTTTCTTGGAGACAAATGAGAACTTATGGAAATTGAATAATATAATTTTTTTTATAGAAATAAATTAGGATTTCAATGTTAGCTCATGGTGAAATTGATGAGAATGTCGAAAATGAGAAAAGTAATAAAAAAATTAGGCATTTTTGTAAAACCAAAAAAGAAAGATGATTCGGTAGAACAAGTCATATCTAGTGTTGCTAATTCTATTGATTTTATAGGTAAGAAAAAATTGATCTAAAGATAAGAATTCAACTCGTCGTGCAATAACAACTGCTCTAGTTAATAAAGAAACTTCAAATAAAAGAATGTTAAGTAAGATTAGTAAATGTATAAAATTAAATCCTAAAACTTTGATAAGAACTGCTAAAATAAGAGAAAGTATGGAAAAGGATCCAATTAATCAATGTTGGATTTTTAGTGGTAGACTCCTAAGATCGTACATGAAATTAACTAATGAAATTAAATCTTTAATCAAAAAAATTTGGCATGATGATACAAGAGTATCACCTAACATTAGAGATGTTTTAAAATTAAGGGTGGGTTCCAAAATTAGTGAACCTCATCCAAAGAATCTCTTAGATATGACTCAAATTGAATTATATAAAAAAAAAATTAGATGATTCAATCTTACCATTTAATATTAGCATAAGTCAAAGATCATTCGAAAAGTGTAAACCTTGGTATGTTAGAATTAATAAACAATGAATCTCTTGTTGTTGTAAGACTCATGTACAATTTTGTTATTATTATGATATTTTTTGATATATACGATACACTTTGCATGCTAACCAAATTATGCAGGACATTCGTGGTATTAATATGCCACCTGAAACAATCAAAGATTTTATAGCAGGTTTGTTTTGTGAACCCTCTAATGGAAACTTATTTTATTTAAAAGCATGTATTTTTGGCGAATGCGATAGATGTGGTAACTTTTCATTATTAGGAGAATGTATGCATGAAATTAGTTTAGATGAATTTGGACAACAATTAGTGGGTGTAAAAAAATTTAAAAATGTTGAGTATTCTTTAAAAGATGGAAAATTTGGAAAACGTTGTGAGCTAATTGTGGAAAAATTTAGTATGCATGAATTTATTAAAGAATTGAAACATAATATTGTACCAAAATATGTTAATCACTCTAAGTATGCTCATTTGCTTAATAATCAATTTTGTTTATGTAAAAACACATTCCCAATTGGAACTATATTGTTAGTTGTTGATTTTGCTGAAAATTATACTCTTGCTCAATAATAAGAAATTCAATCACAGTATTATAATTCAATGCAAGTAGCTATATTTGTTCATATTGTTTATAGACATGGAGATGATAGTAGAGAAGATAATAAACTTTATTTGAGAGAGTACCAATTTTATGTAAGTGATAATCGATTACATTCATCTGAGTTTTTTCAATATTGTTTTGATATATTTTATAAAAATTTAAAAGAGAGAGGAATTCAAATTAGAGAACATCTCATATGGTCGGATAATTGCATGGGTCAATTCAAGAATTCTAGAATGTTTTATTGGTTATGTAGATTTCATAAGGAAAATAATATCCTGCACATGTGGAGTTTTTTTGAAGCTAGACATGGTAAGCGAGAACACGATGGAGTAGGTGCATGTGTGAAAAGAGCTCTTGCTAGAGAGCAACTAAAATTTGAGGATGCTACAAAATATAAAGATGCACGTGCAATTGTAGATTGGTGCAACGCCAAATTATCTACAAGAAAAATTAAGAGCTCAATAATTCGAAGATTTTTTTGGCTAGTTAAAAAAGATGATATTTTTTCTCAACAAGATTGTGAAATAATTAATCGATTTGAAAAATGGCATTCGTTTAAGAGTTCAAGTGCAAACACATGGATAATATGGACAAGGGAGCTAGCATTTTTTTATCAATTTTGTATTACATGTGATTGGGAGGCGTGTGAAAATATGGAATGGGTCGAACAATGGCAACAAAGAGCCTTAACACCTACATCAACACATGTTCAACATGGAACGACAATTGAAGATAATCAAGTGTTCACATCAAATGATTATGATCGTGTTTCAGATCTTGTACAAGAAGGTACATTAAATTGAATTGAATTTTATATGTATGCATGTTTATACGTGAATTAAATATAAGTCACTCTTTATTGAATTTTTCATTTATTTTTTCAAGACATGTGTATGTTGTTGTTGCACCTAAGGGTAATGAAGAGGAGATAGAGTATTGGTTGGCTAGATGTGTTGAGATAAAACATAATTTGGTACATCCTAGAGTGGATGATGAAAACTTTGAGTATCCAACCAGTTTGATGGTTGTTGTTGGAACCTGGCTTCAAAAATATTTGATAAGAATGGCTTGCTTGAATTTAAAGATTATGAAAGACAAAAGAAGATTATACATTATTCACATTTGATTTTGGCAACCAATATAAATCTAGATATCAAGGGAGACTTGATAATAAAGTGTTATGGACACTTTCAATGGATTATCATGAGACAATCATAGATGTATTACAAAAAAGAGAGGATGTAAATGGTACAACAAAGTAAATAAATATTGGTAAGTATATAGTTGTATATATATTTAATTGATAGTCGATATGTAGTTAAAAATTTATCACATATACATGTCTATATATATATATATATATATATATATATATATATATTTGTCTTTATTAATTTCCTAATTGAATTTTTACATCATTTTTTGTTTTAGGTCTCCCAAAACTAGATGCATTACAAAAAAGAGAAGACATGCATATATATTGCAATGGAATTCAAATCTAGAGACAATTAACTATATATAGTTCTAGATACATTTAATTGATAGTATAAATATAAAACTAAATAATTCATTGTCATTTTATAAAAATCTTATAATTGATTTCATATCCCCTTAAGCCATTCTCTTAGGAACCCTTAAGCCATCCTCTTATGTACCATTAATCCATCCTCTTCCATCCCCTTAAATCTCTCTATTAATTCCTCTTAAACCATCCTCTTAGGACTCCTTAATCCATATCCTCGTATATCTACCCTTAATCCATCCTCTTGCATCCCCTTAAGTCACTCTCTCAACACCCCTTAAGCCATCCTCTTAGGACCCCTTAAGCCATATCCACATATATCTACCCTTAATCCATCCACTTGCATCCTCTTAAGTACCTCTCTCAACACCCCTTAAGTCATCCTCTTAAGACCCCTTAATCCATATCCTCATATATCTACCCTTAATCCATCCACTTGCATCCCCTTAAGTTACTCTCTCAACACCCCTTAATCCATCCTATTAGGACCCCTTAATCCATATCCTCATATATCTACCCTTAATCCATCCACTTGCATCCCCTTAAGTCACTCTCTCAACACCCCTCAAGCCATCCTCTTAAGACCCCTTAATCCATATCCTCATATATCTACCCTTAATCCATCCACTTGCATCCCCTTAAGTCACTCTCTCAACACCCCTTAATCCATCCTCTTAGGACCACTTAAGCCATATCCTCGTATATCTACCCTTAATCCATCCTCTTGTATCCCCTTAAGTCTCTCTATTAATTCCCCTTAAGCCATCCTCTTATGTACCATTAATCCATCCTTGTATATCTACCCTTAATTTTTCCTCTTGCATCCCCTTAATTCATCTCCTAGGATTTGGGTCTTAGGGTTAAGGTTTTAGGATCTTCATATCCTAGGGTTCATGATATGCTTAGAATAACAAATCTATATGGGTTTTAAGGATTTAGGGTTCATCTCCTAGGCTTTAGAACCTAGGGTTAAGGGTTTAGAATCTTCATATCCTAGTGTTGATGAGATGTTTAGAATAAAAAATCTATATGGGTTAATGGTTTAGGGTTCATCTCCTAGGATTTAGGTCTTAGGGTTTAAGGTTTATAGTTTCTAGGTTTCATGAGATGCTTAGAATAACAAATCTGAATGGGTTAATGGTGTAGGGTTCATCTCCTAGGTTTTAGTTCATATGGTTTAGGTTTTAGGGTTTAGGGTTTCTAGGGTACATGATATTCTTAGAATAAAAAATATATATGGGTTAATGGTTTAGGGTTCATATCCTAGGCTTTAGGTCCTATGGTTTAGGGTTTTTGGTTTCTAGGTTTCATGAGATGCTTAGAATAACAAATCTAAATGGGTTAATGGTGTAGGGTTAATCTCCTAGGTTTTAGGGTTTAATGTTTCTAGGGTACATGAGATGCTTAAAATAACAAATCTATATGGGTTAATGGTTTAGGGTTCATCTTCTAGGCTTTAGGTCCTATGGTTTAGGGTTTACTGTTTCTAGGTTTCATGAGATGATTAGAATAACAAATCTATATAGGTTTAAAGGGTTTAGGGTTCATCTACTAGGCTTTAGGTCCTATGGTTTACGATTTAGGGTTTTTAGGGTTCATGAGATGCTTAGAATAAAAAATCTATATGGGTTTTAAGGGTTTAGGGTTCATCTCCTAGGATTTAGGTTTTAGGGTTTAAGTTTAGGGTTTCTAGGTTTCATGATATGCTTAGAATAACAAATCTATATTGGTTTAAAGGTTTTTGGGTTCATCTACTAGGCTTTAGGTCCTATGGTTTAGGGTTTAGTGTTTCTAGGGTTCGTGATGTGCTTAGAATAACATATCTATATGGGTTAATGGTTTAGGGTTCATCTCCTAGGCTTTAAGTCCTATGGTTTAGGGTTTAGGGTTTTTAGGGTTGATGAGATGCTTAGAATAGCAAATATATGTGGGTTTTAAGGGTTTAGGGTTCATCTCCTAGGATTTAGGTCATAGGGTTTAAGGTTTAGGGTTTCTAAGTTTCATGAGATTCTTAGAATAACAAATCTATATGGGTTAATGGTTTACGGTTCATCACCTAGGATTTAGGTCTTAGGATTTAAGGTTTAGGGTTGTTAGGTTTCATGAGATTCTAAGAATAACAAATCTATGTGGGTTTTAAGGGTTTAGGGTTCATCTCCTATGATTTAGGTCTTAGGGTTTAAGGTTTAGAGTTTCTAGGTTTCATTAGATGCTTAGAATAAAAAATCTATATGGGTTAATGGTTTAGGGTTCATCTCCTAGGCTTTAGGTCCTATGGTTTATGGTTTAGGGTTTTTAGGGTTCATGAGATGCTTAGAATAACAAATCTATATGGGTTTTAAGGGTTTAGGGTTCATCTCCTAGGATTTAGGTCTTCGGGTTTAAGGTTTATGGTTTCTAGGTTTCATGAGATACTTAGAATAAAAAATCTATATGGGTTAATAGTTTAGGGTTCATCTCCTAGGCTTTAGGTCATATGGTTTAGGGTTTAGGGTTTCTAGGGTTCATGAGATGATTAGAAGAACAAGTCTATATGGGTTTTAAGGGTTTAGGGTTCATCTCCTAGGATTTAGGTCTTAGGGTTTAAGGTTTATAGTTTTTAGGTTTCATCAGCCCTCTTACATCCCTTTAAGTCATTCTATCAACTCCCCTTAATCCACCGTCTTGCATCCACTTAATCCATCCTCTGAAAGGACCCTTAAGCCATATGCTCTTACATCCCCTTAATCCACCCTCTTGCATCCCTTAAGTCACTCTCATAATTCCCCTTAAGACATCCTCTTAGGACCCATTAATCCATATCCTAGGGTTCGTGGCATGCATCCCCTTAATCCACCCTCTTGAATCCCTTTAATTCATTCTCTTAACTCTCCTTAATCCACCCTCTTGCATCCCCTTAAGCCATCCTCTTAAAGGACCCTTAAGTCATATCCTCTTACATCCCCTTAATCCACCCTCTTGCATCCCCTTAAGTCATTCTCTTAACTCCCATTAAGGCATTCTCTTAGGACCCCTTAAGCTATATCCTCTTAGGTATTCTTAATCTATCTTATGGAAAACATCAGTTGAATTAATTTGTAAGGAATTTATAAGATCCAATTTTCTAACTTTTTTTTAGTCATTCTCTTGCATCCCTTAATTCACTCTCATAATTCCCCTTAAGCCATCCTCTTAGGACCCGTTAAGCCATATCCTAGGGTTCATGACATGCATCCCCTCAATCCACCCTCTTGCATCCCTTTAAGTCATTCTCTTAACTCCCCTTAATCCACCTTGTTGCATCCCTTTAAGTCATTCTATTAAATCCCCTTAATCCACCCTCTTGCATCCCCTTAAGTCATTCTCTTAACTCCCCTTAAGGTATTATCTTAGGACCCCTTAAGCTATATCCTGTTAGGTCCCCTTAATCCATCCTATGGAAAACATCACTTAAATTTTGTAAGGAATTTATAACATCCAATTTCCTAGCTTTTACTATATATTGTTCTTTTCTCGCATGAATTATTTAGTTAAATGACTCATAAAAACTATAGTTACTTTACTTACATTATTTTATTTTGCAGGTTCTCATCAAGTCGGTCTACCATGTGATTGTCACTGTAATTTTTTTTTTATCAAGAGACTATGTAAATATCAATTTGTGGTCTTGACCTAAAATTTGATAAGCTTTAATTGTATCTACATGCACATATATGTTTCATCATGTTATACAGTTGTATTAAACATAAATATACATTATATGTGTTTATTCGATGTATGAACTTCAATGAACTTATTAGTCACTTTTTAAATATCTTGTTCCAATTTTATCTTATACAAATCATGTCTTGTGTTTACCACATTTTATATAATTGTTCAATTGTATAGATCATACATTTTATACATACAAGGAGATAGATTCTTGTTCAGTGATTCAAATATTTGCTAGAATTGGAAAATAGTTAAAATTACTTGCCCTTAATTTATTATGAATATGATCTAAACTATTTAAGGGATGTTTTAATTTGTTACCTAACCATGCGATAAATTATTGAAATTTAAGAGCCGATCATTTTAAGACATTTCTAAACTTAATTCAACAATGGCATGTAAATATATATATATGAAATTTGATTCTAGATAAGAATTTATATGGTGCATATTACTTAAAAATTAGATAAAATATATATACATACATGAGTACATATAATCATCAAAATGAACATAACACGATCATAATTGAGTGTATATATAATCATCATATTAAAGTCAACTACTAGAAATAAACACAAACATGATCATATTAATCGATATAAAGTATGTGAAATGGTCCATTCAATAACATGTTCAAAATGTATATGTCAAGTCCAACACATATATTTAAATAAAACTAGAGATCTATAGTCCATAAAATTTAAAACCATCTAACTATCAGGGAAATCAGTCAAATCAAGTCTCCTCTTTGCTCCACGTGGACTAGATGTACCTATATCATGTTGTAAAAGAGTACAAGAAACTTGAAATTAGATTTAAATTTATTTAGAAATTTTGATATAATTTAGCATATAAACTTGAAAATACAAACTTGATAAAAATAAATTTAATTAAATATCTAGTAAATATAGTAAAAATATTTTTTAGTATGCATAAATTACCATATGATCATGTGAATCTATTGGCACATTTTGTTCAATGGGTAGCATAACTATCAATCGAGAAGGTTCAAATGCTTGATCTACTATATCTTGCATATTCATATAAAGAAAACAATATGTTAGAACCTTGAATATATATATTTAAAAGGTCCCTAAAAATTGTATAGGATATTTAGTAAAGTTTACAACCTCGAATGATATGACCTCATGATCACGCACCTGATATTATCAATGCATAAATGTTGATGATGTCTCATGTGCACTCGCCATGGGTATCACATGAAATCCTTACATATAGATACAACAATGTATAGATCATTCACACATGTACATACAAATTCAAATTAAATTATATCTATGATGTGTATTTAATTTAAACTTAACAAACTTTTGAAAGCACACACCTGAGCTGATGATGGCTCAGGAGCGCTTACCATAACTTATGGTTGGTCAATACTTAGTATCGCATGACCTCCCTACATCTAGATACAATATATCATTTCACACATGTGTACAAATTCAAATTAAATTAGATCTATGATTTATATTTAATATAAACTTAACAAAATTTTGAAAGCATGCACCTGAGCTGATGATGACTCAAGAGCGCTCACCACAACTTGTGGTTGGTCGATACTCGGTATCACATGACCTTGTTGCATCTAGATATAATATATCATTTTACACATGTGTACAAATTCAAATTAAATCAGATATGTCCACATAAATTAAAATATATATATTGGTTTGTACCTGACCAAAAGGTGAGCCCACTTCTACAACACTTGAAATATGTACATGATCATATTGAGATTCAGGCATCGTGTGGTCATGCATCTACAATGAACAATTCTTGATGTTATTATTTACATAAATTTTGCACATTTCAAACAAATTATTTAAATGTGCCTAAGTTCAAAAGATGAACATACCTATGTAGGATGATCCTCAGAATATAGTAAATCCATATATGACTCTATCATAGATGCATGTGGGTCACTTGAAGTGGATGCCTGAGTATTCCCATAGCCTAAGCCTCCATGCTCTCTATTGCCCACTTCAGTCACCATGTGTGTAGTTTAATGAGTGAGATGTCCTAAAAGAGAACTCAATGCTCCTAATGTCGACAACATCATTTGTTGTTGAAATGCAAAAGGAACGCCAGGAGAAGGAGGAGCAACAATAAGATGCAAACTGTGCAAGATTGGGGGGATATTAGGCTCATTTTTTTATCAAATCTATACTTTCCTGAATCACATTAAGATTTTCTCTAATGCTCTCTCTTAGATGAGCCTGATCTACTATAGGGCATGGGGGATTAGGAGGTGGAGAGTGTGGAGTTGTGGGGTTTTGTTGTGGTGGCGGATTTGGATGTATTGGATCTTCAGGTTGTGCATTAGGTATAAAATCCTCTATGTTAAATTCAAGCTCCATGTGAGCAATGAAATGGCAACTGCATGTTAAACAATTAAAAAATATATATCAACAAACTAATTAAATAATGTGCACAATTTGAAAGTTATAAATCACATTGAACGTGCACAAATTCAAAATACATTTCATTTGAAGACACATTCAATTTATAACATTAAAAAATTCATAACATGAAAATCCATAGCATGTACATTAAATTATACAATTATTTAGTCATGTACATGTACCCTTGATTATATTCTAGCACTTTATCTTAAATTTTGATTTCAACACAATGACCTAATTTAAAATCTTTAAATAATAATATCAAGGTCCTACTTCATTGATTTGACAAGTGGAAAAATTATAAATGTATTAAGTATAATTTAATGAGCTACTTGATCATAATTTATTTTTGGCATTTCATGATTGGGTGATTTTGGGAAGGTGATATTTTGGTTTAATTTCTAAATAAATTTCTAGAACTTTGTTTTCCTTAACTAGCCTATATTTCCCTACTAGTTTGAGAAGGTAATCATGGCTATTTCAAAAGTTTCTCAGGTTTTGTTATTATATATTTGATAGACATATTTATAAGTCTCAAACATTGTCACTTTTGAAAGTTTTAAGTATTAGGTCCATGAAGAGGAATATATAAAATTATAAATTGTCCATTCCTTTTCATTGTCTATTATAGACCATGAACCTTGAAATTTTATTGCAATAAATATGATTTTGAGAATTAGAGCCAACAAGCATATTCATATATAATTTATTTTATGATAGAGAGTTTAATTTTATTAAATCATGTATATTCAATTGGTTTTGTGTTGACTTCTAGTAACCATATGGTTTCATTTTCCTTGTAAGGTTAAAATTGAGTGGTGTATGGTTGTTAATTTCAAATTATTGTATCATTCTATCTTGGACTAATGAATGTCATGCCTTAGTGATGCTTTTTAGATGATTTTATGTATGTCCTAACCTATGCATTGATTGTCAATGAAAGATACCTCCTAGGCATCATGTCACTCATCAATGTGGGAATGAGGGGAAGGCTAATAACCCACCTATGAATCCTATTGGTGGTCCTCAAGTTATTGATCTCCTTCAAGATATAATAGTAAGGGGCCCTCATCAAGAGGCACCTATGTGTGAGAATTTGCAAATTAATGTAATAAAGAAGGTGGATGTGAATCTATGTGTAGATTGAATGCATTTTTAAAGGTGTTGTAATGGTAGAAATTGAGAGATTCTTAACATACATATTTGTGGGTAACTACAAAGTATTATATTTTCTAGCAAGGAGGTGCTATAATACACTTGCAATAAATTGGAAATATTACTGCAAATCACTTGCAACCTAAAGGTAACAATTTTTTGTTAAAAAGGGGCAATGGTACAATGGGTGACTTATATCATAGAAAGGTTAGAGGAAATTGAAATTTTATTTGAGATTTAGATATTTATTAACTTAGATTTATTATGAGATGTAGATAGTAGGAGGTCAACTAGTGTTTGTGTTTAGTTTGTTTAGTGATATAATAAATTGGATGAGTGAGTAGCACATTGTGGTTTTTATATCTAGTATAATGACAAAGTATGTTGTAGATACTCTTGTCTTTAAGGATTTTAGTTATATTTACAGCTCGTGTTTAGATGTTGGATTGGGTCCTGTTGTAGTTAGAAATTAATACAATATTTAGTGTGCCATTAGCTTGGCAAAGAATCTAAACTTTCATAAATAAATGAAGCATGTTGATGTAAAGTATAATTTTTTTATGATGTGGTGGGGATGGGAGAGCGATGTTAGATAAATTTGATAATATGAAGAATGTTGCAAATATTTTAAAAAATCTAATAAAAATTAATAGGTTTAGATAGTGCGATGAAACTATTAGTCTCACATCCCTAGTAAATAGTTCACAAAAATGATTGTTAATGAGAATAATAAAGCTAAGTATAATACACAAATTACAATCCTAATGTTTGGTTATCTAAAAAAAAATTATTGTGACCTCATTATTTTGGTGTGCACCTAAGCATGAATAGACCCATATCTAGGGATTAGAATTTTGTGACATTATAAATAGACCTATCTAGGGATTATGTGTGATTTCAAGGCTAGTAAAAAGACAACAAATCTAGACATTATAAATCTAATTTAGGTTTAGGGTTTAGGGTTTTCATTTCTAAGTTAAATTTGTCCAATTTAGGTTAAATTCTAGTTAATTTAGGTATAAATTTTATGGTTTTCAATTTACAATTTAACATTTTAAATGGTTTGGTTGAGGTTTTTGGTTTCAAATACAATTTAAAAACTATAAAATATTCAACTTAAAACAAATAAAAACTAAATAACAATTACAAAACAAAAATGCAAGATATAAAGCAAAAAAAAGGCAGAATTCAACCAGCCTAGAGGTTGTTGAGGTTGGTTGTGTCAATGGGAGGAGGTGGCAGTGAAAATTTGGTTACACTGGGCCCTTAGAAATGCGTAACAAAATAATCTCTCCCTTAGGCACGTAGACAAATTGCAGTGAGAAAATGAATAACACAATCATTAATTTAAAAAATTAAATAGCTTTAAAAAATGCGTAAATGTTATAAAATGTGTACACATTTTAGGGTGTGTACCCGAATCTAAATGCATACGCATTTGGATTTAGGCTCGGGTACTCGATCCAAAGTGCATACGCATTTTTTAAAAGCACATACACGTTGCCTGCAATTTTTTTTGTTTTGGCTAAAACTTCCCCTCTTCATGGACCCAACTTCCAACTTTTACCCATTAAGGGAATGGAAACTAATAATGTATGATATATAACCAAATCAAATCATATGTATATCTTTGAAACATAAACACAAATTTCCATGATGTCCCAAACATAAACATGTCTATCTTTAAAAAATAAATATAAACACAAACGTCCATGATATCTCAAATATAAACATGTTTATATCTTAAACATAAATATAAACATAATGTCCATGTGATATATCTCAAAAATAATACATCTATCTATAAAACATAAACATAAACATAAACTAGGTGTTTTGGTCATCATGTCGGATCCTAATTGAGTGACCATCTAAGTGTGAATCATTCTCTGATAAATGCATCAAGCCCTATATTCAAAAGTATAATTAAATTACAATATATAGACATGAAATTTATTCATACATGTATACATAAACATGAAAACTAACTCACCTATCCACTGATGTGGTCAAGTGAAGCATGCATGTGTACACACTCTACCCTCAAACTAGGAATTTAACATGAACTACCTTTGTCTACACATGTGCATGTAAAAATGAAAATTAATTTTAAATATAATTTATAAAATGTATCAGGACTACAAGCATAAATTTAACTTTAAAAACATAAAAAATAACATATGTTGTACCAACATCCTCAATATTAGGTGGGCTTATTGCCTGTAGGGCCAACAACAAAGGTTCAAACCTCACGGGGTCTTTCCCTACTGCATCAACAATTGAGATTGATTTTCCTTGGTGTTAAGGGGTGATCCTTTGGTGAAATGGTGGGGCTTCTTTCCTATAGAGCCAACAACCAAAGACTCACACCCTTAATATCAAAATACTTTGGTTGGAAGGGGATTCTTTAAATATGATTAATTTTTTGAAGAAATTAAATTCCCCTCCTAGACTATTGAACATTTAATTCATGATTCTCTTGCAATCTTGGGTTATTTTGATGATTCTTATGTCTCCCATATCTATCGTGAGGCTAATAACCTTGTTGATTGTATTGCCAAATTTGGGGTGACTGCACCTAGGAGGTGGGAATCTAATGGTGTCCTACCAATTGAAATCCTATCAATCATAAATGATGAAAAAACTCACATGTTTCAAGTGTTGGATGGAGGGGTGTCTAATATTAATTTCTTATTAATTTTGATTGGACATTTTGGCTCGCTTATTCACCTAGTTTTTAGTGGTTATGATATGAGAAATCTCTGAAAAACGTAGTATTATTATGCCTTTATGTACTAAACATGTCAGTATTACATGCTTTGTGGGTGCTTAGTTTCTCTTATTATTTTCTCCAACGACTTTCTTTTTGGAGAAAGAAGCTCTTGTTTTCAGTGCTCTGGTCATAATGGGTGGGGATAGGTGTTGTACAAAGCCTGTAACTTGTGAATAAACCATGGCAAATGGTTTAGTCTAGTAGATTTTAGAGAAGGGTGGTGTGAAACCATATTTTTTGAAGCTTCACGGATTCGACTCACAAGTTTCGCAGGAATTTGTGAGCAGTTGGAAGAATAGGGTTCTATGGATTTTAGGGATAGAGGTCACTATTATAGAGGAAATAATTGCTAAGGTGTTGGGCCTCTCCTCGAAAGGTAGAAAATTCTACAAGGAGAGGTCATCTATAAAGTTTGTCATGGCCAATTTCCTAAAAGATAATAAAAAGAAGAAATTGAAGAAGATGGACAGTGATGGGTATGATAGAAATTCCCTGAAGCCTATCTGGTGGTATATGGCAATGGTTTTGATGAGATATTTCACGCATGATAGTAGGTTCTATGTAATTTACGAGTATCATTTCATCTTGCTTAGTCATTTTAAATATAATATGGCTATCTCTTCCCCTTTTATTTAGTGTTGTCTCTTGAGAATGGTATTCAAGACCACTGCATGAATCCAAACAATCCCTACTTGCATGAGGGGCTTATGCTCTTGTTGGTCGGTCACATCAAGGCCAATTATGTAATTGAAACTCCTAAATTACAAAAGGGGTGTAAGGTTAAAGATGATCCATCTGAGCTTGATACAGGGAAAAATTCAGAGAGTAATGTTGGGGGAGATACTGGGTTGGAATATTTTGAGGAGCACCAGGATGATCGTATGAAGTCCTCCAAAAAAAGGATCAGAGATGAGGACTCCTCTACTTGGTCAAAGGGGTCCTTCATGGATTTGGATTGGGATGAGGGGGATAAAGGGTCCTCTAAAAATAAAAAGTCTAGTGTTAAGAAGGCTCCGAAGAAGACAGAGTCTCCTCGGTTGAGTGCTAAAAAAGGTGTGGTTTTAGAGGAGGGTGGGGATGGAATTGGATCGTCAAAGAATAAAAAATCCTTTGGGAAGAAGGTTGAATCTTCTCTCCTATTAGGATTTAAAATAAGAATTCAATTAGGGGACAATAGTATGAAGCTGGTGGGGAAGATTGTTGAAAAAGGAGCCCCTGATGTGGGGAAAGGTAAGGGGAAGATTGGTGAGGCTGCTAAAGTTCCAGTGGATGGTATGGATTTTGTGCTTGAGGATTCGATGCAAAGAAAGGACAAAGAATTTGACCTTGATAAAGTGATTGACTTGGAGTCCAAATATTTGAATGCAACTAGAGAGAAGATGGATACAATTAGTGAGAAGATGACCACCCCTAATGGTAAGTTTCATTTTTTAGTTGAAGCTCTCTGATTGATGGATGGCAATAATGCTTTCCACCTAGTGAGGGAGGGGAATGGTAAAATTTTCTTGTTGCTGAAATGGATTCTTAATGAGGTTTAGTTTCTTTATTCAAAGATTGATTTCGTGGCCCGGTGCAATGTGACTCTCACTGACTGCAACACCATGGATTCTTCGATGGCCAAAAAGGTAAAAGTGATTCATAATACCCTTGATAGGTTTCTGGTGGATGTGGAAAGTCTTAAGGATGATCATGAAACTAGATTGGTAGCTCTAGAACAAAAATTCTCAAAGATCTTGGTGGATGTTGCTATACTGGTTTTTGTGAGTTGTGTGTCTTTGTGGAGTAGTGTGGAGGGTTTGACCATCCTCAATGAAAAATCAAATCAATGGATTGGTAAAAAACTGCTTGATGGGAAGGTGATCCAAGACCTGGAGGAGGAAGCATTATTGTGCAATGTTGAAGTTGGTAAAGATGATGGACCTTGTATTTAGACTAGGAGAAAAATGAGGAAAGGGGAGTTGGTGCTTGTTAAGGAGTTTTTTAGTGTGGTCAAGATGCATGACAGTTATTGCTAAGGATGTGGAGGAAATGAGAATCCTTAATAATTTATAGTAGTTAATGCCTCCTTTTTTTATCTATGTTCTTTTTTGGTCTTGTCCTTGATGTTTTTTTTGTTGTGGGTTTAGCTGATGGTTGGTCTTTTGTTTGGGGCTGCTTGGTTTTAATGGGTCATTTGAATGAGCAGACTACCTTTTTTGTATAGGGTTTTAGGAATCCTTTAAAACCTATTTTCCTAATCAAAAACATCCTAAATGTTAGGTGCATCTCCTACAATGATGGAATCCACCAACTCATCTACATTTCTATCCTTGAATAATTGTACCAATGATGTGTATGGTGGATTGTGCAAGAAATATGGCATCAACCTTGAAGAGAGAATCTCTATTGAACCTAGATCTCCTACGGTATATTCAAGTGAATCACTAGATGTTTGAGCACATGTAGTAGTAGATGGATGCACCTGTACAATAGCGATAGAATGATCAGTATGTGTCTCATACACCCCACCAAAGGATCTAGTTGTATAATTGAGATTTGAATGTTATGAGTGAGCTACAAGACTCTCAAAATCTCCATAGATGCAACCCACATATGAATTAACATCTGCTAAAGGGATCCATAGCTATGATTAAATCACATGGTATTCTCTCATCAAGTCATCAAACAATCTATAATTGTTGCCCTTTGAATTTGGTCATCATTTGCAATGAAATTCTATATCAGATCGAGAGTCAAGATTTCTACCACGACATAGGCATCTAACTAAATAGGTGACCTACGTGGATGCCTCATCAAGTATCACCTCACACAATCTATAGATATCCTTTGATCTTGCACTGCAATCTCAATATTACTTCTTGTTGGGAAATAATGATAGTAAGCATCATCTCCCCAACCAAGGTCCTAAAATTTTGAGGTTATCAATTTGCTTAATGGTAAGCATCCCTATCACAAACCCTACCATGCTCCTACCCCAAATGAGGTGGTAAATCTAAATAGTTCATGTTGAGGCCTAAATGAACCTCAACATATAATTGTTGCACAAAATAAAATGGAATTTGGTCATTATTTTGATTACAACCATGTGTATCAAGAAATCAAGGATAAACCAATGGGACCATCCTAGGGCATATGCATCTAGTCACTTGATACAACCTCAACTAATTTTTGGTGGTATATTGGTTAAATCATTCTATTTTGATAGTTTCTTTTGACACTCATAGTTGGATTGTACTCAAAGAAACATCACCAAAACTTGTTCCCATGCCTGGGAAAGAATGGCTACTAAAGTATCACCAGAATATGCATGGACATCCTCTAATAAATGTATAATATAAACTAAACTCTCTAAAATCATCTCATAGTTGGTTTTATATACCCTAATGGTCAAAGGGTCATCTGAAATCAATCTCAATCTATGAATCTTTGTATATGTGTGTCCAAAGCCCATTCATATCAATGTTGCATAAAAATAAATTAAGTTCTAATTTAAATTTGCATGGACATGCATATATATTCATGACATGATATATGAAAAGACGTTATGTTTCATCATAAAGGAATTGTTTTTATTAAATAAGTAGGGTAAGATCCTTGATCCCATACAAAAACAACAAAACAAGAAACAACACTACATCTCCTCACCAAAACCACCAAGAACAAGAATCAACAAATACCTAAAGTATCAAAACAGATAACCCTATCCCGGTACCAATAAATTTTTAACCAGATCATACTATCATCATCCCAAATATTATAATAAGGAATACATAACCTATCATAAGTTCCCAACAAGTAAATAACCTTCAAACCAGAGATTAAAAGTATGTAAACACAGTTTGGCCTTACCAAGCCATTATTAGAAATAAACATTACAATAAATCCAAAACATTAGTTGACTAAAGACATTAAAAGAGAAAAAGAAAGACATAGAACATAGGATTAGGCTTCCTCTATAAGGCTCCAAGCCTTCTTCAAGTCTTCCATAATTTCCTCAAGGCTATCCTTGGTCTCCATCTCCCCAGACCGATCAACTTCATCCATGTTTCCTTTCTTCCTTTATTGCTTTTTGATCTTGCCCTATCCAGATATAGTGCCCATCACAGCTCTTTTCAGGACTTGATCCATCACTCTGCAGACATTATTGATGGCCTCCTCAATAGCATGGAGCCTACGTGAATTATCTTATTTCTACAACATTCTATTGATTTGCTCCATCCTCTCTTCAAGCATTTATGTTTTTGTCTTTTTAATTTTAGTGTTTTTTTCTTTCAAAATATCAGCATTGAGAGGGGTATTAGTGGTAGTTTCGATGGCTTCCAAATCGACTAGGGTTTCATTTATGTTTCCCTTTTCTCCATTATTTGTCCCTCATCCTCACCATCCTCCTCCTCCTTTTGAGTTTTACCCTATTCCTCTTCTTGACTATGGTCCTCAATATCCTCAGACACTGACACCTCTTCCTCAGAGAGCTTAGTTTCTCTAAAACTATCTGGGACATAATCCTCCTCAAAGGAGATATCATTCTCCTCCCTAGCAACTCTTCCCTTTTTTTCTCAAGTTCCAAAGGGACCTTTGTCTTCTTATCAACATTTTTTTTAGCTTTTTTACTTATTTCCTTTCCCTTGGAAGTAGCTAGAGCAAGACAAGTTGACCTACGACAGTAGGAGTGGTGGAACCGCTTTCAGGGCTAATTTCATGATCATCTGGAACGTAATGGTTGGGGAATTAGAGCTTGACTCTTTTATCTCCACTTTTAATTTCTTACTGACAACAAAAGAGAGGGGAGTAGTATTGCATTTTTCAGGGATAATTTTGAGGAGCATCGTCCATGAGGGGTCCACTTTTCTAGGGAGAGAGGTCTTGTGATTCTTTGTTTCTTTCTCAAGGGAGTGAGGTCAGCTTTCCAACAACTCAATTTTGATTGAGATTTTAGGGGATAGATTGTTCTCAAGTAGATTATGAAAGGAATTTTATTGTGGGCTTGTGACGAGGACATACTTGCATATGGCCCTACTTAAACCCTGATGTAGGAGTGGGTTAGCTCCATTAGTTAGGCTCTGTTGTAACAACGAAAGGAGGGAAAAAGGCAAATTGATTTTCTCCAAATATCAAATGTGGTTAAGGATGGGGAAATGGTGTCCATGCACAGACTGAAATCGACCATCTAAATTGAAATATTTCATAACAAAATAACAAACATTGTGGTAAGGAGGTGGGAGTAACAACCTAGCATAGCGGTTATGAATTCTTTGTGCTTTTTTCTTGGCTTCAAAAAAATTGTCAATATAGGTCTAGTAGTTCCCTGTACTTTTCTTGGTGATTTTATTTCCTTCATATTTGAGACCCATGGCATTAGCTCTCAGTTTAGGATCCACAATGAAATAGAGCCCACCCATGTCGACCTCACCATCCCTCCAAGCATTTGTAAATTTATAGTTGATCTCCTCACTATAGCCCTACATAGCTTCAAAGTATGGGGTAAAACCAACATGTTCAAAAAGGCTCCAAAGATCCACATTCTGTGAAATATTCTCTCTCGATTTTTTTGATTTTTAAACCAAAAATTATAATAGAATCAATCACCCGATAAGGTTAGCATAACCCAAAACGTACATGAAAGAACTCTAACCAAGAATGCGCCCTAAAACCACTTAAGTAGGAGGGGCAGGCATAATATCAAAGGGTCCCTAGGATCTACTGAATCAATGAGTACAAGATTACACTAAAAGAGAGATATTAAACTCGATACCAAGAATGTGCACTCAAGATACTTTGACAAGTGAGGTGCTAACATATGGTGGAGTAATACTGCTGAATTGAAATGAAAACAAGGCGGATAACCAGCCAAAGAACTTTCCACGCTACCACCAAATAGTGGGGGGAAAAGATTATAAAATCAATACTTCTTCTGCTGCGATAGGCATCCACTAAAGAGTGGGGATTCACCACTTGAAAGTGGGCATGAAAGAGATTACAAATCAGATTATCCACACTGGCGGTAAACCATCCAGGGGTGCTTAATTTGAAGCTAATTAAAAATTATAGCAAAGCTAAAAACTGAAATAGTACTACTGTTAATAGTTTGTACAATTGAGAGAGCTGCAAATTATATTGTTTTTAACCATTTTCCAAAGCATCGCGTTATACAATGTTTCCAAGTTAGAATATAATAAGAAATGAAGAAAGAATATGGAAACAACAAATGAATTGCTTCTATCTTAGAAAACTACAATTCTGGAAATGACAATCAACAACTGCAAAAATTCATAAAATATTCATAACCCTATCAAAATACCTTTGACTTGCATGTAACCAAAGGTTATGATCAATTGGAAGCTAGGCGCCCCTACTGAGATGAAGAAACAACCTCAAAACACCAACAATTATTTATGACATGCATCCCAATGTAAACATAAAGGTACGACCCTCCTTGAGGGGTGATTTTGCTCATTAAAAATCCACACTCCAAATTAAATTTTGGAAATTGGTAAGAATGGTCGCCCAGACCTTAGGAATAGATGGACCAAATACCCAAAACAAAAAAAAATCGTACAAGCAACTGTGAGTGAATTTGACTTTTAGGTGTGTGCAAACAACAAGTGTAAAAACTGATAAAAACTCCAAAATTTAACAGTGAAACTCTATCTACTAGTCTAAATGAGAAGCAACAACAATTCAATTAGGTGTTATCTTGCAAACACGAAATTGAGATAAGAACTAGGAGGTCAGCATTCCTCGAAGTATAAAATGATAAATCATTTTGACAGTATAAGTTTAGCAAAATATGAGATAACCAAATGTTGGAGCCAAGCCTCATTTTTAAAGGATGAGAGAAGACTGTTCAAATCCTAGAGAAGATACACCAAAATCCATCACATATTCTTTTTCAAAAAAAGATATAATTCTACACAAAAGTATGTCCCACTTGAGACAAGGAAGAATTCAATAAAAACCTTTTTAAATTCTTCATGAGGTGCCACACTTAAAGTCCCTCTTTTAATACAACTTGAAGTTAATTCCTTAGGCCAAGGGGTCAACTGCAAATTAGAACAATTTTCCCATTTAATGAATAAATTCATTAAAATAATATTTTCAAAAGGCCAAGGCTTAGTTCTGAGTAACTGCTCCAGATGATGTGATGGAATGAAAGCTGACAACTGCTAACTGCCAAAAATAGTATTTACTATAAATAGTAAATATTGAAGAATGACCACAAAACCTCCAAAACTGGAACCCTTTGAATCACCTCAACGAGCCTACAGGATTCCGGAATAGGCTGATGAGCCACTAAAAGGATTACTGCCAAAAGGGGAACATTACAGTCCACCCCCCTCAAAATTGTTTGTCCTCAAGCAACTGCAAAGTTGGATGCTGCAAAATTTGTTCACCTTCCCAAGTAGCATCTTCAATAGGCAAATTTTTCCATCTTACCAAATACTTCTTGATTGTTTGCCTCCTCAAGGACCGCTCCCTACTATCAAGGATTTATTCTGGAAGCAACACCAACTACCCTTCTTCATCTAAGGGAGGTAGTTCTGAAGTAGCTACCACATTGTGCCCAAGTGCCTTCTTGAGGTAGGACACATGAAAGACATTGTGAACTTTGTTGTCTGCTGGAAGTTCTAACTCATATGACACTTCACCAATCCTTTTGGTGACTTTAAACGGTCCATAGAAACGTGGCTTCAGTTTCTCTGCACCACTCTTTTTGAGGGAAGATTGTCTGTAGGGTTGAAGTCTCAGATAAACCATGTCTCCCACCTCAAATGAGTGTTCAACACGCTATTGATCAATGTACAACTTCTACTGATTTTGGGCTTACTGCAGATTTTCTTTTAGTGACTTTAAGATGTCTTGGTTGTGTTGAAGCATATCTTTTTCCTGGGGAGCTCTACTATCACCAAACACCAAATCTACAAAGTTAGGAGCATCATACCCATAGAGAGCCATAAAAGGAGACATCTTAGTTGACATGTGATAAGAAGAGTTGTAGCAAAAATCTCCCAAGTGGAGCCACTTAACCCAAGCCCTTTGCTGCCCTGAAACATAATTTCTAAGGTAGCCTTCTAACCATTTTTTGACAATCTCGGATTGCCCATCCATTTAGGGGTGATAACTAGTGCTTGGAGTGAGCACTGTACCACTCAACCTGAATATCTCTTACCAAAACACGCTTAGGAACTTGTTGTCCCTATCATTGATAATGGTCTTAGGCAAACCATGCAAACGGAAAACTTCTCTAAAGAACAACTCAGCTACTTGAGCTATTGTAAATGAAGTAGTGATAGCATAAAAATGAGCATATTTATTTAATCTATACACCACAAAATAAATACAATCACGACCTTGCACTTTGGGTAAACCGGTGATGAAGTCCATAGCAATACTTTCCCACTTCTGATTTGGAATTGGAAAGGGCTGCAATAAACCAACTGGAAAAGAATGTTCATTTTTATTCCTTTGACAGGTAGAACATTCCCTTATGTAGTTCATGACTTCTTCCTTCATTCCCTTCCAAACAAACCTTTCTCTTATTTGCTTGTAAGTCTTGAACATACCTTGATGACTAGCAAGAGGAACATCATGAAATGACTAAAAAATCTTCCTCTTAAGCTTGGATTCAGGTACCAAAAATATTCTACCCCTATACATGATCAAACCATCAACCAAATTATACCTTTCATCAACCAAATGACCTTCCATAAAGTTGGTTGTAAACTAATTTTTTGCATAAACAGCAGCAATCAACTCTTTCCAATCCATTGAAAGCTCACAAAGTGACTGCAAATGAGGCCTTCTGGATAAGGCATCTGCTACTACATTGTTCTTTCCCTTAACATACTCAATATCAAAGTCATAGGCCTGAATTTTGCTTACCCATTTTTGTTGCCTTTCATTCAAATCTTTTTGGCGCATGAAATGTTTAAGACTATTATGATTAGTCTTAACAATAAATTTACTTCCCACCAAGTATTGGTGGAATTTGGACAAAGCATGCATAATGGAAAGCATCTCTTTGTCATAAATTGAATATAATTTTTCTGCTTCTCTCAATTTTCTGCTCTCAAAGACAGTAGGGTGTTTGTCTTGCATAAGAACAACTCCAACTCCTTCACCTGAAGCATCACATTTTAATTCAAAAGGCTTTTTGAAATCAGGCAAAGCCAATACTGGGAACTCATAATTTGTTTGAATTTATCAAATACTCCTTGTGCTTTATCTGTCCATAGGAAGGCTCCCTTTTTGGTGAGATTTGTGAGAGGGGTCGCCATATGAGAATACCCCTTAACAAATCTTCTATAAAACCCACACAAGCCCAAAACTCCCTTCAAGTGAGTCACATTTTTCAGAGGTGGCCAATCAACCATGGCTCTAATCTTCTCAAGATCAACTTTGACCCCCTTAGAACTGATAATGTGGTCCATATAGAGAAGCTCAGTCATCCCAAACTCACATTTAGATTCTTTAGCAAACATACATTCAGCCTCCAAAATGTTAAGCACTTCCGCCAAGTGTTGAAGGTGCTCCTCCCAAGACTTACTGAAAAATTAGAATATCATCAAAGAAGATAAGCACAAACTTCCTCAACTATTGCCTGAAAGTCTTATTCATACATGATTGACATGTTGTTGGAGCATTAGTCAAACCGAATGGCATGACAAGGAACTCAAAGTGCCTATAGTGACATCTAAAAGTTGTTTTCTCAATATCCCCTTCTCTCATTCTGATTTGACGGTAACCAGATTGAAGATCAATCTTTGAAAAGAACATAGCCCCGTGGAGCTCATCAATAAGCTCATTTATCCTAGGAATAGGATATCTATTCTTGATGGTTTTTTGATTCAATGCATGATAATCAACACACATTCGCATTGTACCATCTTTCTTTTTGACCAATACCACTGTTGAAGCAAATGGGCTTTTGCTTGGTCTAATGAACCCTACCTCTAAAAGTTCTTTGATAGTATTTTTTATCTCATCTTTTTGTTTCTTTGGATAATGGTAAGGAGTAGTGATGACCGACTTTGTACTCTCTTCTAGTTCAATCACATGCTCACACCCTCTTTCAGGTGGTCTCCCTAAAGGTAAGTCACCAAAAACCTTGCTCTTTTTAGAAGGAAGAGCTTGTATATCGGGCGGATATTGTCTTTTCTCTACCATTGGATCAACTGGTAAGATCATACACTCCGCTGCCCATTCAACTTGACCATGACGGATCAACCTCTCCATTATTTTCAAGGACACAATTCGAGGACCTCTATTAGATATGCCTCTCAAAACAACCTTCTTGCCATTAGCTCGGAATTTCAATTCCATGGTTTGCAAATTTAAAGTGATCTCTCCAAGAGATCACAACCATTGTATTCCCAAAATAGCATCGGTATCACCAATGCTGAAAACATAGAAGTCGTCCTTCACCTCATAATTTCCCAATTGCATAGAAAGATTAGGAATTTTCTTAGTGCAAGATATGGTAAATCCATCTGCTACCATTACCTTGAACCCTTCAAAATCTTTGGTCTTCAATCCTCTTTTGGTAACTAGGCCTTCATCAATAAAATTATGAGTTGCTCTTGTATCAATTGGAGCAACAATCCTTTGAGAACTAACCACTCCACGAACTCGAAAGGATTCATTCTTTTGGAAACTAGATAGTTGGGAAAAAGCACTACCATCTCCAACTTTTGGTTCCTCTTCTAGAGATTATTCTCCTTCATCACTTGTTGTTTCATATTGTTGATCATACAGATCAGATTCTGATCCATAATCAGAATAGCCCTCCTTTTTTTGTACTTTACCTTTCCCATAACAATGGTGACCTCTTGTCTAAGGTTCATGACAAGTATAGCAAAGTCCTTTTTTTCTAAGTTGATCACAGAGTTCATCAAATATCCTTTGTGGATACTTGTTGGGCTGATTAGAAGGGAACTTCTCCTTATCCATTTTGAATGGTTTAGACTGAAATTTTGGCCTTGGAGTAGCCAACTCCATGCTCCTTGCTTTCTTGATTGCTTCATCCAATGATGGTGGATCAAAGGATTTGACCCATCGTTTCAAAGGTTCCATTAAACCTTCCACAAATAAAACCACAAGTCTTCTTTCAGTAATGTTAGGCACCATTACTGACAGCCTTTGAAAATCAGCAACATAAGTATCTAAAGATCCGTGTTGTTTCAATTGTGCCAATTCTTAGAAACTCAGCTCAGGATCTTTGGTATCAAATCCTTCAATTAATTTATTGGTAAACTCTTCATAGGTATGGATGAGGTTATGGCTAAGAGTAACCAAACCATGAGTCCACCATTTGTGAGCCACTCCATCCAAGTGTAATGTGGCAAACTTAATTGCATCTTCCTCCGGTATAGGTCTAAGTGATAGATAGTTATCCAATTTTTGCACCCACGCCCCTGCTACACACTTATTGCTTCCATCAAAGTGGTCCATGGTAATCTTACCCAAAACTTTTGGAAGTCATTTCTATGATTCATAAGAGGACGATGTTCATTCCTTCCACCATTTCTTCTACTCCTTTGATTCATGAACTGATCAAAGGTCCATGCATCTCTCAATTCAAGGGGTAAGGAGATGTACTCCATATATGCTTGCCTAGCATCATCAACAAAAGGTACCCCAACTTCAGGTGGTTGTTCATCTCTTGGAGTGAATATAGGAAGAAGAGGTCTAGATGAAGATCCTCTTGTTTTTGTGACATGTTGTCCAACAGTTCTATCCCTTCCATTAATTGTTGAAGCATTATGACCATCAAGAACATAAGTTCCATTAACACCACTATTACTATTGTTTTCACCAGCTTAATTCTGTTGGGGCTAAATAGGGGTTTGACTAGATTTTTGATCCAATCTAGCTAGAAAACGTGCCATCATGTCTAACATGTTGTTAAAATTCTTTTCTGTTTGGGCATATTTTTCTTCCATTGAAAGACGACATCCTTCTGACATACTATCAACTGCTTTACTTGTTTCTCTCAAGGCTTCTAACAAAGTATCTACTTCTGGCACTAGAGGAAACTGTAACTGAGATTTGGCCTGGTTTCTGATGAAGTATCTAGTTGCTTTGTCACTCATTTGTCAACTAATATACTAGTAAACACGGGATGGCAGGAACTTCTGCTCTGATATCACTGAAATATTCTCTCTCAATTTTTTTGATTTTTAAACCAAACATTACAATAGAATCAATCACCAGCTAAGGTTAGCATAAACCAAAACGTACATGAAATAAATCTAACCAAGAATGCACTCTAAAATCACTTGAGGAGGGGCGGGCATATGGTTAGAGGATCCCTAGGATCTACTAAATCAATGAGTACCAGATTACATTGAAAGAGAGATATTAAACTCGACACCAAGAATGTGCACTCAAGATCCTTTGACAAGCGAGGTGCTAACATATGGTGGAGTACTACTGCTGAATTGAAATGAAAACAAGGTGGATAACCAACCAAAGAACTTTCCACGCTACCACCAAATAGTGGGGGGGAAAGATTACAAAATCAATACTTCTTCTGCTGCGGTAGGCATCCACTAAAGAGTGGGGATTCACCACTTGAAAGTGGGCATGAAAGAGATTACAAATCAGATTATCCACACTGGATTTAAACCATCCAGGGGTGCTTAATGTGAAGCCAATTAAAAATTGCAGCAAAGCTAAAAATTGAAATAGTACTACTGTTAACAGTTTGTACAATTGAGAGAGCTGCAAATTACATTGTTTTTGCACCATTTTCCAAAGCACCACATTATACAATGTTTCGAAGTTAGAATATAATAAGAAATGAAGAAATAAGATGGAAACAACAAATGAATTGCTTCTATCTCAGAAATCTGCAATTCTGGAAATGGCAATCAACAACTACAGAAATTCATAAAATATTCATAACTCAATCAAAATACCTCTAACTTGCATGCAACCAAAGGCTATGATCAATTGGAAGCTAGGCACCCTTACTAAGATGAAGAAACAACCTCAAAACACCAAAAATTATCTATGACACGCATCCTAATGCAAGCATAAAGGTACGACCCTCCTTGAGGGGCGATTTTTCTCATTAAAAATCCACACTCCAAATTAAATTATGGAAATTGGTAAGAATGGTCGCCCAAACCTTAGGAATGGATGGACCAAATACCCAAAACAAAACAATATTTGTACAAGCAACTGTGAGTGAATTCAAATTTTAGTTGTGTGTAAACAACAACTGCAAAAACTGATAAAAACTCCAAAATTTTACTGTGAAGCTCTATCTGCTAGTCTGAATGAGAAGCAACAACAATTCAATTAGGTGTTATCTTGCAAACACGAAATTGAGATAAGAACTAGGAGGTCAGCATTCCTCGAAGTATAAAATGATAAATCATTTCAACAGCATAAGTTTAGCAAAATATGAGATAACCAAATGTTGAAGCAAAGCCTCATTTTTAAAGGACGGGAGAAGACTGTTCAAATCCTATAGAAGGTACGCCAAAAGCCATCACATATTCTTTTTCAAAAAAGATATAATTCTTCACAAAAGTACATCCCACTTGAGACAAGGAAGAAGTAAATAAAAACCTTTTTAAATTCTTCATGAGGCACCACCCTTTAAGTCCCTCTTTTAATACAACTTGAAGTTAATTCCTTAGGCCAAGGGGTCAACTGCAAATTAGAACAATTTTCCCATTTAATGAAGAAATTCATTAAAATAATATTTTCAAAAGGCTAAGGCTTAGTTCTGAGTAACTGCTCCAGATGACGTAATGGAATGAAAGCTGACAACCGCTAACTGCCAAAAATAGTATTTACTATAAATGGTAAATATTGAAGAATGACCACAAAACCTCCAAAACTGGAACCCTTTGAATCACCTCAACGAGCCTACAGGATTCCAGAATAGGCTAATGAGCCACTGACGGGATTACTGCCAAAAGGGGAACATTACATTATGCCTCAAAGAGTCATGTTTGCTTGTTTTCATTCTCTTTTTGGGACCTCCCATAGTTTCCTCGCTAGTAAGGTTGTCCTTTTGCAAAAGTGGATAATTAACTCTTAGGCCCTTCTTGTCCAAGATAGAAATCACAGGCAGTTCAAAATTTTCAGCATTAATGGTAACTTGGGAACTTTTCATTTGGAACGACATGGCTCAAACCAACTAGCGATAATTTTAAATAAATCATGTTGTTCACATGGAAATAAATTGTGTCTTCCATTCTATATTTTATTGGAAAATACAATACCCTTGCCATTAAGAAACGTAATTAATATTTTTTTATTGTACTCCACACTATTGGAGTTGTCCCATGTGGAAATGTCATGTCAATAATCCCTTGAAAGATTTTGAGGGGTTTGGGCGGGTAAAATTGTTATATGAAATCTTTCAAACTCATTTCCTTTTTTTATCCTAGACGGGGCTTCTAAAAAGTCATTTCTCTTTGTCTTATTTCTTTTATTCTTTTGAATATTTTTTGTAATCTTGCCATCATTAGAGTACTGAGCTCCCTATTCTCCAAATTTCCCATAACCATTATGAGCAAGATAATAATTAACATAACAAAGTGATAACTCAACAAGTACTCCATCGACACTAATTTCTTTCTATCCATGTAGGATTATTTAAGTGTCTAAATTTTTCTTCTAAATATAATCTTTTTGATCCGACTTAGCAATTGGATGAAATTCCAATATACCCACTCTGATTGTCTTAAGAAAATATTTTCCATTGCATCAACGACCATATTACCCTCCCTATACACATGGCCAATTTTATATTTTTGGAAGGTTTTCAACATATTCTTACAATCATATACAATGTCTTTTAATTCCCAAGGTACATCAACCATATTATTTAAATATTTTTTTATTAGCTTGGAATCGCCTTCAACAAAGAATTTAGTGTAACCTTTGTCCTTCATACAATTTATTCCAGCCCACATAGCTTTAGCCTCTACCAGCTGATATTCTTAGACCTCTATTGTATCTAACCACTAAATTACCTTGATGATCTCTGATTATTCCTCTTGCTCCGGCTAGACTAGGGTTACCCTTTGAACAACCATCAAAATTGCATTTTATCCATCTCGAATCCAGAGGTGTCCAAATTATACTCCTAATAAGTTGTTTTGTCTAGTTGATGTTCGTAAGATCTTATGAGATACCCCATAGTTTCTTGATTCACAACTCTTTATAGGAAGGCATTTTCTTAGAAGGAGCATATTTGCAGTTGTTAATATTTTCTTGTATGTGTTGTCTTATAAACATGCATAGCTCTTTACTATTCTTTGCAGTATTCACGAAAACTCTATTTTTTCATTCTTTCCACAATGCTTAAGTGAGGAATGGGGGGACTTGCTTCCATAGATCAATAATGATGTTATACGAATATGAATAGAAATTCCAACAGTCTATAAACATCTTGACCAAAGAAGGAAAAACCTAATCAATTATCAGGTTTTTCATAAAGAAAGACAAAACCTCTTGTGATTAAGGACATTAAAACAACAAGTGCATAATAGTTTCTTCAGCTTCATTACAAAGGTAGCACTTATTAACCAAGTAGAAGACTTTTTTCTTAAGATTATCAAGAGTGAGAATCTTGTCATGTGCCACTGTCCACCAAAAGCAATTAACTTTAGGTATTAAGTTCTTGCTCCAAATCATTTTCTAGTTAAAGTCCCCCCTTTGAATCAGTGAGTATTCCAAAACTTCATACATAAACTTGACAGAGATTCTCCCAGATGAACTTTTAGTCCATATCCACTCGTCATCCCTATCCCTTGAGAAAAGATCAAGTTCACCAATTTGTTGGAGGAGAATATGCAAACCATGTTCCCAATTGTACTATCTTCCCCCTCTAAGAATGACATTATTCATATAATTTTTAAAATTTATCCATTTAGACCTCAAGCCATCCCAATTGATATAATTAGTGACCTTTTTCCAATAGCTCTTTTCAATCTGATTTTAATTTGTTGAAGGTTGTTGTTTGATGAAAAAGGAGCACAATTTTTCCAAGCATCTTCCTAGAAGTTTGTTCTTTGACCATTGCCAATTCTTAGTTTCACTCCTTGTTTTAGAGTTCCTCTGATCTTGATCAAGTTAATCCAGAAGAAAAAACCATATGGAAGATCCTCTTTCCTCAAGAAGCAGCTTTGATCTTTGTTTCCCGGATATTTTTCTCTAAGAATCTGAACCCAGCTCCTTCCAGAAAATACCAACCCATATTTGCCACTAAAGCTTTATTGATTTTTTTATTCTTCTTATGCCCAAACCACCATCTCTCTTTGGGGTATAGACTTTATCCCATCCAACAAGAGCCAATCTTTTCCTCTCTTCCATACCAAACCATAGAAATATCCTTTGAATCATTTCTATCTTTTCAATTAAGGCCAAGATGTTAAAGAGGGAGAGATAATAGATAGGGATTTTTTGTAAAAAATCTTTCAGAAGTTGTAATTTCCCTGCATGGCTTAATATCCTTCTTTTCCATCCAACCAATTTCTTTTGGATCTTTTCAATAATATAGTTCCAATAATTACTATGGGGTTTTTTGGAAATGAGAGGAAGGCCAAGGTAAGTAATTGAGAGTTCAACTTCTTGGCATCCAATTATGTTTATAATTCTCTTTTATTGTTTGGGTAGTGTTAAAAAAATAGATATTGCTTTTGTGATAATTAATATACTAACTTAAATCTCTAGCATATTTATCCAAAATGTCTTTACACTGTCTAGCTTCCAAGATAGAAGCCTCCCCTTAAGAATATTGTCATCTATAAATTGTTGGTGGGATGCTGGGGGAAGTGAGGAAGTAGCTTTGAACCATTTTAGTAATTTGTTATTAATTTTTTAATGAATATCTCATCCCAGGGCTTCTGCCACAATAACAAAAAGGTATGGTGACAAAGGATCACCTTGTCTTAATCCTCTACCACATGAGAAGAATCCTTTATGCACACCATTAACCAAAACCAAATACTTTGGAGGTGACAAAGGATCGCCTTGTCTTAATCCTCTACCACATGAGAAGAATCCTTTAGGTACACAAGATATAATTAAGATAAGAAATCTTCCCTTGAAACCAATTTTTTTTAGCATAGAAAAAAGGAATGGCCAAGAGACTCGATCATAAGCCTTTGAGAGATCAAGTTTTAGGGCCATACCTTGTTTCTGGAATAAGTCCATAGAATGTAACACCTCATGTATATAATTTTTTACATCCAAAACGTGTCTTCCTTGAACAAAACCCTTTTGGTTAACTATCATTTTATTCAAGACCAGCTTCAGTCTATTGACCATTATCTTTGAAAATATCTTATAAGTATTGTTGCATAGACGGATTGGTCTAAAATCATTCATTGATGAAGCTTCTTCTGACTTAGGGATGAGTGCTATAAAAGTGGCATTAAGTTGATTTAGAAGCTTACCAAATCTAAAGAAATCCCAAGCAGCATTGAAGAGGTTAGTTGAGATAATATCCCAAAAATACTCAAAAAAACTAGGAGGGAAATCATCAGGCCCCAGAGCTTTATAAGCACCAAAGGAAGAGACTGCCTCCTTAACTTCTTGGAGGGAAACAACTCTAGAAAAATATTTTAGATCCTACTCAGTAATGACTTGTGGAATAACCTACAACATATCATCCAAATCAGCTTGGTCAACCCCAGGCATATTTTGAAAGTTTGAAAAGAACGAAACAACCTCATTGGCAATTTCATCCTCCTTATTAAGAATTAGACCATTATCAGTTTTTAAATATCTAATCCTATTTTTGCATCTATTTTTTAGGGTAGACTGATGGAAAAATTTAGTATTTTTGTCTCCTCCTATCAACCATTGTATCCTTGATTTATGTTTCTAGAAATTCTCTTCTTTTTTGTTTATTTTAAACCACTAAGACCTCAAGTACCTTTCTTCATTGCAAATAGTTTCTTCAATATTACCTTGCTCCATCAAGTCATGGATCTCCTTGATCTTTAGTCTTAAATTTTTTTTAGTAGTGAATATATTCTCAAAAGAGTATTTATTCTATCCTTTTACACAATCTTTAACTTTTTTTAGCTTTTGAGCCAAATAGAACATGGGAACTCATACCACTACATGGAGCATTCCACTAGCCCTCAACAAGATTTTTGAAATCAGGATGATGAGTCCACATTATTTCATACCTGAAGGGAAAAGGTCCTTTAGCAAATTTTTCATCCCACCTGAGGAGGAGAGCGTTGTGATTTGAACTTATTCTCAGAAGAGCAGTGAGGGTGAGATCTTATAAAATGTTCCAATTCAAATAGATAAGGAAGCAATCTAGTTTTACTTGAATTAGATGATTACCCTATCATCTATTAGACCAGGTAAAAGTTACCCATTCAAAGGAATATCCATTAAACCCATAGAGTTAATGAAACTAGTCAAATCCATCATACTATCTGAGAAGTCAATTAGACCTTCAAGCTTTTATGAATGAAACAACAGAGAGTTAAAGTCCCCTCCCAACATCCAAAACTCCCCCTTCCTATTGTTTATATTACCTTTTATCAAATTCCAAAGATTTAGTCTGTCAAGGTGCGCATTGGGGCCATAGATGTTTACCAAATTCCATTTAACAGAGGTGGCATTGTCTTCCATGGAAACCATCAAATAATCATAAAGGCATTATTTTTTCAAGGTTACCTAAAAAATATTTTGTGATTAAGAAAATCCAAAAGATTTATGTCTAGCCACCTCCAAAGAAGTAAGAACAATGGATAAATAAGGATAAACCAATAGTGCTAATCCATATCCCGGTCATTGTCCATATAATTATTCTTCAAGTGTTTGAAATATTTATACTAATCTATTTCCTAATCATGAGGAATAATTTTGGTGCATGCACACCATGAACATGATATTTATAGAAGATGATTTAATTGAAAATAAATAATGATTTATAGTTCAATGAAGAAAGAAATGGTTGTAAGAAGGGAAGAGACGATTGAAATTGATATTCCTTTCAAGAACCAAGAAATGGAGGATGTAGCCAATTTAAGTTGAACTTGTTAGGTCAAAAAATTTGAGTTAGGTTCAAGACTTACAAGACTAAGAACCTATATTGCATGTTAGTTTAATATATCCACCAAAGATTTCATGTTTAATTAGATCGTATCTAGTTGAACATCTTATATTGTTTAAGAATAAAGGTATAATTGATGTATGCATGCCTTCTGATGATCCGTATGAGGAATAAATTACTCACATACCAATAAATACATTATAGAAGAACAATGACATAATATATAAAAACCCATATATTTCATCCTAAAGGAAAATTGATTTTTCATGGTTAAACCTAAAAAATATTTTGTGGTTAAGAAAATCCAAAATATTTATGTATATCAACCTCTAAAGAAGGAATAACAATGGATAAAAAAGGATAAACCAACAACACTAGTTAAGACTTGAGCATTCTTATAGTTTACTTATTTGGTTACTTATGTTTAGCTTAATTTTCTTTTATGGATATCATTTCATGGTCTTATTTTTCCATTTTCTCTTTTCTTCTCATGAATCCTTGAACTTTGGCCTTTTATTTATGTCATGTTTGTTATATATCTCCTATTCTCATTTCACTTTTATATTATGCTTTATGCTTTTATCCCTACTTGTAGACATTTTTCATTTTGGTTCTTTCCCCTATAGCTCCTATGCTTTCTTGTATTAAACTTGTTTCCACTTACTTTGATGTTTTATCATTTTCACCGAGACATGATCTCTTACTTTTCTCCTTATCATTTTTACTATTTTCAAAGATAATTTTTAAGAAAGATTTATTTACTCTTGGTCTATTTAAAATGTGTGAAATATGCTACCCATTGCATGATTTTTTTGCTTTGTAGTTTTTTTTATGGAGAATTCATTACAAGGAGAGTATAAGAATCACTGTCCATATAATTATTCTCCAAATTTTTGTATGATTACAACATGTCAAAAATCATGGAAGCTGCTAGGTTTGTATGGGATAAATGTCACAAATGGTGATAGTGTCAATGAATAATGAAATACAAGGGGAAATAAGAACAATTTGGAAATGTGGATTGGATGAATGATTAATCATTCATGACGCATAAATATAGGATACCACTTGAAGTTAAGTTGATTAGTCTTGATCCTTGATTCTTGACTATGTTTGAAAGAAATAAAATATACATGTTATAAGACAAAAACATTTTGGGTTAACATGTATAAGGTCTTTATAGTCCTTGGTACTTTTTATCATCCCCAAATTATTTTGAGTGTATCTAAAAAGGAAATGAAAATACAAGAGACAAGATGAAATACATATGTACAAGTGGATGAGAAATATTATGATAGGCATAAAATGATAGCTTTGCTAGATGCACAACAACAAATAAGAGCTCGCAACACATAAAACAAAAAAAGGAAAAAAAAAAAGATGAAAAAATGGTTTTATACACATGTGATAAATTTTATGATTTATGCATCTACAATGGAGGCTCCCATATATAAAAATAATCATCAATTAGAGCTACAAGACATGTTGTAAAATTGTATAAGGTTCCAAGTCATGAAATTCTTCATGGTCATTAGGATTTTTTTTAAGGTCATGACTTATAAATGTATCATAGTTGAATTTTTCTATCTATTGTATTTTATTGTTATATTTGGTAGAGTGCACTTGAAGAATACAAATGTAAGCAAGATATTTCGTGTGTTTAATGAGTGTTTGACTTTTATTGATGGAGTGTCCGAGTTTTTGGTGACAAGAACAAGATAGCATGAGAGTGACATGGGGTTTTGGTTTGCATCTATGTAAATTTTCTATGGGGCTCTTAATTCTAGATCAAATAATGAATGAAACTTGGTGAAGAGGAACATGTCCTTAATGTACAATAAAATAATTTTAAAATAAAAAGGTTGCATTATATCATTACCTAGGTTTTGAAAGGTCATATAGATTAGTAGTGAGAAAATAATTTTAATGAATTTGTGGACTATTTCAATAAGAGCTATTTTACAATGTGTAAATTGAGTGAGTGAGACCTTAGGTTTTATGTTGAATTTATAATCACTAGTTAAGTTGTGTTGAAGTCCAAAAAGGAATAATGGATCTAGGTGATAATGTGTCGAACCAATCATGATCATCTTTGATTAATGTCGCAATAAGGTGTTTATCGAGGACAAAATAATCAATAATAATGGTTATGACTAAGATATAGAATTTTGTCATATGTACAATTGGGTATCCATGACAATCATATTTTTAAAATATAAGGAAACCCATTTTAGGTGGGTATGGATATGAATGAATGTCTATGGATAGTGGTGATTTGGTCCATTTTTTTGATGGGGAATGAGTAGGACAAGTAAGTTATTTTAATTGTACTTTGAATTCCTTAAGTGTAAACATAATTCCAATTAGGGATTTGAGGGGGTAAATGTCACATGATAGGGGATCATATTAAGGTGAGAAAGGAAAATTGTGGCAATGTCAAGATCACACGTAGGATGGTATGGGGAGATATAAATATGAGGTAAAATGTAACTATAGACCCAATTAAAATTTTATTTAAATAATACTTCTAATATCTCTATGATTTTTCTGAAGGGGACAATTTGCTAGGTTCAATGGAATTAATTAACCAACCATAGTCTCTATTTCTCCCAAGTTTGAATTTTTAAAATATTAAACTAGAATTTAACAAATGAAATGCTAACCTCACAACTACTCGTAGTGATGTAACATAATTTGTTTGTTTAAACTCGCTAACTTCTAAATGAAATATCTAACATTCATTATATTAAAGTCCTATATAAAATTAAAATACATTAAATTATAATTATTTTATATTTAAAATAAAATAAATCAATGTGGCAATTTTTAATTCCTCTTTTCCTAAATTAAATGAATTGAATTTTTCATTTTAAATCTCTAATGAAATAAAATAACATTTTAAAATTTATATTTCATAAGGTATACTAACGATAGTATTTAAATTGCTATCATAATTTAACATCACGAGTGTTATGGCTTAGAGGAGCTAGTTTGCTAAATAATAATGCCCTATTTATAATGATAAGACAATTGCAATTAGACTCTTTCTCCGAAAATGATTGTGAGGATTTGGGTAAGATTTCAAGAATAATATTAATGATGGCAATTGGTCCTTTTCTTGTCAACTTCTCATAGATTGTGGGTGCATATTCGAGCCTTTACCTTTGTTTTTGGAGCTTTCTTTTGATTATCAAGTTGTTTTGGGTTCTTCTACATTTTATTTGGAGAGGTTTGTTGCCAACCATGGGTGGAGATAGGTGTAGAGTGAAACTTGTTCCTTGGGAAGAGATGAAGGAAAATGATATATGGGATATCTTAGATCAAGGAGGTGTAACTCCTTATATTTAGAGGTTGCATGGGTTTGACTCTCAAATTTCCTAGGTGTTTGTTAATGGTTGGAAGACCAAAGTCTTGAGAATTTATGGTATGG
The DNA here is from genome assembly GCA_007115665.2 of Sequoiadendron giganteum. Taxonomy (NCBI): domain Eukaryota; kingdom Viridiplantae; phylum Streptophyta; class Pinopsida; order Cupressales; family Cupressaceae; genus Sequoiadendron; species Sequoiadendron giganteum. Next base: position 256,575,049 of record CM021108.1, on the reverse strand, counting down.
AGTTCAACATAATGGAGGATATTATAGAAAGTTTAACAAGCTTAGCTACTAAAGGGAGGAATTTTTACAAAGACATAACTGCATTGAATTTTGCTATGAAGATCTTCTTCAAAAGGAATGAGAGGCAGAAACTAAAAAAATTGGCTTGTGGTGGATATGACAAAAAATCCATCAAACCTATCTAGGAAAACTTGGTTGCGGTGCTAATGGGGTACTTCACCCTTGATGAGAGATTCTCTACTATTTCTAATTTTCATTTTATATTTTTAAATAATTTTAGGTAGAAGAAATTGGTCTCCTTCCCTTATTATCTACTTTTTTCTTTAGAAAATAGGATAAATAAGAATCGGAAGAACCCTAATAATACAATCCTTCATGATGGTTTAATTATGTTGATAATGGAATATGAAACATCATATTATGTCCCTAAAGCGCCCAAAAAGTTGGTCAAGTCCCGTGTTAAGGAGGTCCCTTCAGGCTATGATACAGGAAGTGATTTTGGTGATAAGGATTGGGCTGAGAAAGGGTCTGAATCAATGGAAGTTTACTTGGAGCCCTCGAAGGATTTTGACCATTTGCCCAAGAAATGAGCAAAGAAAGTTGCATGTCCTTCTTGGTCCAGGTGCTCTGAAATAGACATAGATGGTGATGAAGCCCCCTCAATTTCGAATAAGGGTAAATAAAAGAAATTTAAAGACTTGGTGGAGGAGAAGGCTATAATTTCCTCAAAATGTGACCAAAAAGGGGGAGAGTTCTGAACCTCCTAGGGACCGTAAGAGGAAGAACCTTAAACCTAATATGAAAGGTGTGAAGGGTGCTAAATTTAAGGGTACTGTAGCTAATAAAATTATGAAAGATGGTAGTGAGAAGGAATAGGGGGTAAACACTGATGCTAGAAGGAAAATTGGCAAAGAAAATGAGTAGGGGATTATTGAACCTGAGAAGGTGGTGGAGACTAGTGAGAATTGTGGTGTTGATAGGTCTAGGAATGAGATTATGGAGGTGCCTAATTCCTTGAATTTTGTTGTGATGGAGGTTGCAACACCAAGAATCAAAATTCTTGGTAATATTGTTAAAGGGAAAGCTAAAGGGGTGTTGTAGAATGATTTTCATTAGGAGGTTCAATTCGAGGAGGCTGATAGCTTGTTTGTTGATACTAATATTTTCAATTGTAAAATGGAAGATACTAGTAATGTTTTGGGTATGGCTAAAGATGGTATTATGAACTTTTAAAAGCTTTTTTTTAATGTTTTTTTAGTGAATTCAACTAGATCAATATCAAAGTGTGATCATTGGTCAGTATTAATATTGGCATCATTAATAATAGAAACCTGGAGACTTCATTTTATAATTAGATCAAGATAATGTATGTTGTTCTAAATGGTGTGGTTGATGATGTGGAAAAATGAAGATAAACATGAAGCTAGAATTGCTTCACTTGAGGAGAAGATGGAGAAATCACTTGACAATCTAGATACTTTGGTTAAATTTAGTCAATCTTCTCTTCATACCAATATGTAGGGTCTTGCTCTTTTGAATGATAAAGCGTACAAATGGATTGGGGGCATGATTATGTAGAGCAAAGGAGATGATGGTGATAAGGTTGAAGGAATGAAAGGAATACACATTTTGGCTATGGATGTTGGTCCAAGTACTCGTACGAGGATCGAGACTAAGAAGAACATGGAGATCCCTTTGCATGAGCTAGTTGAGGTTGTTGATATGCATGAGCATATAATTACTTGTGATTTGGAAACAAACAAGACCTTGAAGAACTTATAGTAGTCCTCTGGTGTTTTGTGCTTTTTTTTATTGTCTGCTAATTTTTTTTTCATGGTTGGTTGCTTATTTTGTCCTATTTTATCTTAATGGCAACTATTATTTCTTGTGGGCTGCTTGTTTTGTCTTGATATATCTTTATAGCAGTTGTTCTCTTGTAAAGGATTTTAGGTCCCTTAAAAACCTATTTTTCCTATAATTAAAAACATCATGATTTTGAATTTTAAATTGAAATAAATGAATTCACTATAAGCCTTTTTTGTTTTAATTCATTAAGTAGCACAGGTAACCACAAATTCTCTATATGATAAGCACATTTTAAACCCCCGTGGTCTTAAAATACCCAATTTATAGAGTGAGATTATTTATTATTTACATAATTCAATCAATTTTGTTGAATATAATTAAAATAATTTTAATGTTTAACTTTACTTTCTAACTTAAATTAAGAAAGAGGGTAACCAAACCACTTAATCTTTGTTTTCTTTTGACTTATAATTCAACCCGATTAAACCTAAGTGCACCCCCTTAGCTAGGTATTGACTATACATGCATTTAATTATTTGTTTAAGGTGTCATATTGAACCTTAGTTCAAAGTTCCACAACCTAACACATGTGCCACTCCTTATCATTGCACTATTTTGATATGCTCCATTGAGCTAAACCCATATGTCAATTTTCAAAACCAATATATTTCCTTTTGATCATTTTGGGATGCACTATAAATTTAACTAAAGAACATATAAATTTATAAAATATCCCTAAGAAAAGAAGGAAACCATTGAAGAAAAATGCAAATGTATTTTTGGGGCAATAGAGGGAACCATGTATAATGGAAAACCTAACCTCATCTTCCTTTTTCATTTCTAATCTACCCTGACATGGTAGTTAATGGGTTATGAAATAAAGGTGGGGGAAAACATAATGGAGGTAGAGGCTTAAGGCCTCTAGGTATAGAAGGGATATGGAATTATTTATAGATTATGATGAGTGATTAATCTTAAGGGAATTTGGCTAGTAAGAAGTATAATATGTTGTGAGGTGAGTAATATGTGAATTTTGATAAGAAAATGGTGATATGGATTAGGTCAAGAACATGGATGAATGAACAAAATTTATGGGTGGAGTTGGAGGTGAGGTGAGAGGTAGGAGGTTTTCGATTGGGTGATTAGGAAGAGTAATGGGTGAAGGTTTTGGATAATCCCGAGTTGGGCGGCTACTTGATGGTGGATACTTAAAAGGATTATCACAAATAATGTTGGTGGGGGAACATAATTAGTGAGTATCGAGGTAGGTATAGGGACTATAAAATTAAGGCATTTTTGAAGGTTTAGAAGTAGGGGTGATTGATGATGGAATGGACTAGATGATGAAAGGAGGTAGATATAACATATATACTTAAAAAGGTGAGAACATTATTGATTTAGACTGCTCGGTTTGATAGTAAAAATAATGTGGAAAAAGTGGGGATCATTAAAATTATCTTAGATGGGATCGCAAGAAGATATGGTGGACACAAACAAGGAGAAATAAAGCTACGATAATAAAAATAGGCATAAAGTTTAAAAACAAAGATATGAAGATGAGAGAGTGAAGGGAAAAAGAGAGTATGGTCATACCAATAGGCAAGAGATAACATAATGCAAAATAAACATTTTCAATGCCTCAAAATTTTAAAAGGTGGAAGCACATAGAAATTATGATTTATGGTCTTTAAAAGGTGGAACTAGTAAGATACACTAGGTTCATCAAAATTTTAGAAAAAATATGTAAATCATAACACGAGAAGATTTTTCTCATTTAATGACATGGTTTGTGTAGTTAAGTGTGTTAAGCTAAGTTAGAATAAACTAAGTTCAAATTAGGGTTATATCAAAGTATCCTATATGGTAATGTATGCAAACTATATTTAATATAAGGACACCTAATGCTATCTTCCATCAACTAAAATCTAATTGGAAACCACTAATGAGATAAGATTGATAACGTGATTGAATGATGAATGAATGTAATATATTAAATGTAATTGGGACTATAAAACTATACAAATGTTATGCTAGAATGTGAAAAACTAAAAAATATGGGTATTAGAAGCATCTAGATCATAAATTAGGGTTTGAAGATATATATGTAAAAATTGTTGGAAACTAGATTTAGAGATTTATATGAAAATAGGTTTTGACTATTTATATGTAGATTAGGGTTTGAATGAGATTTACATGTAAATTAGAGTTTCAATTGGGATTTGAATATTTATATAGAAATTAGGGTTTCAATTAAGGTTTGAATATTTATATGAAATTGGGGTTTCAATTAGGGTTTGAATGTTTATATGTAAATTAGGGTTTGAATATTTATGTAAATTAGGGTTTTAATTAAGGTTTAAAGATTTATATATGAAATTACACTTTCAATTAGGATTTGAAGATTTACATATAAATTAGGGTTTCAAAATTACATGTAAATTAGGGTTTCAAAATATAATTTAAATTAGGAAATGAAGAAATTATGTGTCGAAAACATGGGTGTACCTATTAAAAATGATAAAAAAACTTACAAATTATTGACTATGCATTATGGAGACCTTCATTTAAAGCCACGTGTGAAAATATTGGGGTCTTCGTCATTTGCATAAATTATATGTCTATCATTGTTGCAGGTGAGATGAGAAAATGAATTGAAAATGACAGTTTTAGGTTCATATACCTTTAAGAAAAACCTTCAAGTGAAGGCCACCTTCACTTGAAGGTATTATTTTATAATTTTTTGATATACCTATAGTCTATTTTTATAGTCATTGGAAAATTATTTTAATTTTTGGTTTAAATGATGTTTTGTCTTGAGTATTTAAATCGCCGAAATGAGGTGCGGTCATGTTATCTTTACTTAAATCCTTTGTAAAAGGAATCTTTTAATAAGCTTACCTCTTATTTTCCAAAGTCTATGCCCCAAGGCAAAAAAATGAAAACTTCACATTGCAAAATAGTAATTGAGGGAAAAGCATTAAAAATCATGCAAAGATTTTTTCTTCTTGAGTTCTTTATGGTTTCATAAGCAAAGATGTTATTCATGCTGCAAATCAATGGGAGCATCAATACTTTAGTTTTTTGAAGTTCATTGCAAAACAAACTAGGCGTTTGGACAATTTGTTGTGGAGGAAAAGAGAGTTAAAGGGAGTTGCAAACCTATTGAGGTCATGGAATTTCAATCATGTAGAGTGGAAATATGGAGTTTTCTATGCACATGTTTGTATGTTTAATCTTCTAAGACCCTTGCATTATCATCTTTTCTTTCAAGTTTTGAAATAATGAATGTGAGGGATGATGGTGCCATAGATATTTGATCAATATAATCATAAAATGATAACCATTTTCAAATAATCCTAACTTATGCTTATAGTTGTTACAAATCACAATGGAACTCAATGCTAAAATATCAAGGAAAAAGATAATCGCAAAAATCAATGGTTATTTAACTGTCATAAGAAGGTGATGATAGTGAGCTTTCACCATACTTGAACTCCAATGAGGATTCATAGCCAACATACCCAAGACCTGAAAACTCAATGAAATGAAGAATATTATGAAGTAAAATGCAATCTCATGTCATAGTCATAAAGAACAATTAGATGAAGCTTTAGAAATGATAGGTTTAGACCTAAAATAATGATGATGCCAATCATACAAAATATTATGCAAGATTCTTTATTTCTCAAATCTTTGCCAAGAAGCCCTCAATGAACCCTAAAGAACCACAGTCATAGAAGACCTAGTGAGGGAATTCACAGTTCATGACAGTCCAATCATAAGGGATAGTCTATAGTGAGCATAAATAATGGATATATGACACTCTTATGTGCATGGGTAATGCCATAAAAAATGAACTATTAAATGAATCAAAATGATATTCTTATTAAGGTAGGACAGTCTTCAATAATGATATTCAAGTTACAACCATCCAAAAGATAGGCATGCCATTCACGAAGACACTCAAAAGAAATGTCTGAGATAAAAGGGGAAATGATCTTGCAATCTCATGAAGAAGACAACTACAATGGGAAAATGTTTATAGGGATAAACTTGAAGAAAAATATGACAATCAAACCTTATAAAATGGCAGTCAAGTGTAAAATCCAATAATGTCTATAGTTGAATAAGGACAATCACCTTGCATGATGAGACCAATCATCTTGCATGAAAAAGAACAACCATAGTCAAAGTTTCAAACTCACAGAGGGTAAGAAAATTGAAGTGACAATCCACGTGACTATGAATAAATCAATAGGGTAGTTAGCCAAAGGAAGGACAATCACAAAGTAATAATTTAGAAGAGGGCAAAGATATGACAAAATTCCAATAAAGGATAATCTAAGTTTGGTAGGTCTCTATAGAAAATCTCAAAGTTGAAGCAAACTTGGTAATGACAGTGTTTCATGAGGATTCAAATATTAACAAGTAGCCAGGAGGCATATATTTATGAAATGATAGAGCATGGATAATAAGTGTATCATTGTAAGAAGATAATCACTTCAACAAATTGTTGTGATGAAGGAGCCATGAAAATGGATAGTCACAATGAGTGTTAATGTGACCATAAGCCTTTATGTGATAGTCCCCTTCATAGTCCCCTTCATAGTCCCCTTTATAATGATAGTCACATGGGCATACATGAGTTAAGGCAATCCAAGAGAAGGAAACCTTCAAAGGAAGTGAAAACCTATGATGGTAAAAGGTACAGTCTTCACCAATATCAATAGTCATAGTCACCATAATAAAGATAGTGGGACAACCATTTCATCAGTGATAGTTTTAAAAGTCTTCATATATGAAAAGAGATACTTTACCATAACGAGGATAGTCTTTAGGGCAACAAAGTGATGATAAATCATGCATGATGAAGTTTTCAAAGGGCATTTTTTAAATATGGCTTTAGCATGTGGATGAGTATGTTGATTGAGGGTTTGAGAGATCCTAAGGATAGTCCATGAAATGATAGAGAAAATGATAAAAGACCTTAACCTATGATCTTAGCCATTACAAATCACAATGGAGAATGAATGCCAATAACCTCAATATTGATGACAGTTGAGAAAGATAAAAGGTGACAACCATAATAATGGGCAAATATTAAAATGGACAACCATTTATGAAGAATGGACAATATTTAACAAAGTGATAGTCCTAAGATCAATGCAAGACATGAAGAGGATAGTCTTAATGCCCGAGTTATAGTCCATTAAAGAATGACAGTCAAAGCACAACCACCATCAAAGAATGAAAGAGTCAAAGAGGATTGTGCAAAGATAAAAGGAATAGAGGATGATGATAAGAGACAAAACCATAGTAGGTCACTAATTAGGTATCAAGAAGACAATCATGTTTAAGGTGTTTAAAGTAAGAATAGGTCAAATCCTTATGAAGGACATTCCTTTCAAGGGAATTCACTCCATTAACAATGGGACATTCCTTTAAGGTATAATAGGATAGTCACTTTGAATAATCTAAATGGAAGTGACCATGAAATAAAAGGGGACAGTCATGATAAATGAAGGGGCAAACTTTACCAAGGTTATAGTGGACTATGCAAATAAATGTCAAGACAAAGGATGGCAATCACCATGAAATGATAAAGTCTCAAAGAGAAAGCATAAAGAAGTGTCAAGGTATTTCAATGAATGAAAATCACCTTGATTTTGAAAAGGAGAATACATACCACCTTGAAATAGACAGTGACTTCACCATGCATAGATAACCATTACTCATGATAGATGCATAGTGCCAAGTCAAGAGTGACAAAGATAATAATATTGTGAAAATAAGTTGACAAAGAGGAAAATCCAGTAAAGGACATTCAAAGCATTAAAATAATGAAGAGTCACTGAGATGATCGAAGGTAGGGTTTAAACTATATAAGGCATATCTGATTTTTCTTCAAAATTCATATCATAGTGAAAGAAGAAAAGATCAAGACCCATGCATCAAACAACAAGAAGTTTCAAAGGCCATTAAAAGTTGATGAAAGTCGTTGAGGCTTTTGGTAGTGGATGCACAATACATGATACTCATCCTAAGGGGTTGAGATTTTGAGCAGATGAGGATCCAATGGGATCATAGGGATGATACTTCTGCTATTGGGAGCATGCAGCTAGGATGAGGGAGCTATATCCCTATTTGTTTGTAGGCTTCCAAGAGTAAGCCTGGCCCTAGGGGGAGGATGTAACACCCCTTCGTTTCTCTCTTTGTATTAGACAGTGTCCTACCTTGTTTTTCTTTATTTTTGTTAGCACTTAAACTTTGATATACTATGCTACTTGATTATTATTTGATCGCTAATTGTAGAGCGATGTGGATTTTATGTTATGATGTGATGTTATTCTATTTTGATGTTATCATTTTGTCATGTATTTGATGAGCATAATGGTTATTTGAACTAACATTGTTATTTGCACATGAGTAGATTATTTATGTTAGAATCATCAGTTGTGATATTGTATTGGTGAAGGGGATGAAATTGCACCACTCGCTTGCGAGCGCCCTGTGATTCTGTGATTCCCTCTTCACGATGTGTTCTATTATGATGTATATATGCATGTTCTATGTATGCCTTGTTTATAGGTTTGTAGGTATAGGACATCGACTCCACCTGGCTTCACAAGTTTGAGTGTGTCCATTGCCCAACTATAATGTTGATTGGGAGATAGTAGCTAGGATTCTTGTGTCAAGCCTTTACCCTAGTTTCAGTGTGTCATCGGGTCTAGTCGGTTTTATTGTTAAAGTTGTTTATTTTGCTTTGAAATTATTATGTTGCAAAGTTTGTAAGAGGTAATTTAATGGATTTAATTATTTAAGTTGATTATTAAATTAATCCGGTTTAATATTAGAAGATGTTAATTAATTGATTAATTAATTTAATTTAATTGGTAAATAGTCTAATCTTAGGATTATATTATTTATTTATTAATTAAATTAGTTGAATTAAGTTAAATTAGAGATGTTAAATATTTTAGAATTATTAAATGTTTTTAATTCTTAAAATATCTAGAGGATTTTATGCAATTTGGTGGTTAAAGATATTTTGGGTATTCAACATGTGTTGGAAAAAATTTATGAGGTTGTTGGGAAATTTATTCAAGGGGAGAAATTTGTGGCTGTAATGGGAAGAAGTGAGAAGCTTCTTCACAAAAGAAGCATAGAGGATATTTTGTGTTGGGGAAAAGATTTTAGAAGGAAAGTCTTATTGTGATTGCATGTGTTCTGGAAATTTTTGAAGATTTACTCTCGGAAAAAGTTTTTTGTTGAAATTTTTGGAAAGTTACTCTCGGGAAAAGTTTATGTGTTTGAGAATTGTTATTGTTTTGGAGGAAGCTTTCGTTTATCTGGGAGAAAATACTTGGATCTCTGGAGGAGGTGTTGCTACAATTTACATCTTCACAGGCATTGGACTACAGGTTCCTCCTTTAATTTTTGTTAGTTTTATATTGAAAAGCTTCTTAGTTTAGATTATTCTCTCCAAAATATTGTTTGTGCAAGTTTTAAAAGCTTTGTGTTTTGTTTATAAAATTTGTAATTGTCGTATATGAAATTCTCTTGCAAATAAAATCCTCTGTAGAATGAAATTCCATGTGGAAACTATTGTGAAATTGTAAATTGAGATATTGTGAACATAGAAGAACCCAAAAGAATACACTTAGGGATCTGGAAAAAAAATCTTCATCAAAAAGAAATTTAGTTTTTTGTAAAACAAGTTCCTATAGGTTTGAACTTCTCGAGAAATTTCTTGTAAAATTAATTTGTGAGAATTTTATTGTTCTTTTTCTTTAAGATTCGTTATCTAGGCAATTTAAAAGTATCCTCTGTGTGTTTAATTTGAAAAAAATCGTCTGAAAAAGAAAATTTCTTTGTAGGTTGGTTTTTGGATGTTGTTGGAAAAGTTTATGTAAAATGCATTTTGGAAAAATATTTTACCCAATTAAAACTATTGTATTGAATTCTTTATATATATATTATATACATATGTGTATATATATATATACAAAATATATATTTATTTATTTTAAAGTAATTAGTATTGAAAACCCTGTTAATGGTTTTCGTACAGCGGAGGTTTTGGCTCTTGTTAAATCTCATGCGATTATTGAATTTCGTAGGCTTTATGTTTAGTTTTTGTTTCATTGTAAATATACGAGGGTTGGGGAGAGGTTGCTTCCCCACCGCAGCCCCCATAAGGGAGCGATGTTGTGGAGGAGCCTCCACAACCCCCCTCACATTCCTTGGTTGCGCCAATGCGTGGACCATGGCTGTCCACATCCATATCTTAAATTATATGCGAACTCTCTAAACTCGTCCACCCCAATTCTGTTTCGATTTGGAAGTGTGTTATTATATGCGATTTATATATATGGTTTAAACTTTGTACAATTTAATATATATATTATATATACAAGTATATATGTAAATATATAATTATATGTATATATATAAAGATATATATTTATATATTTGAGAATATATATATACATTAATTAATGTTTGGAAATATTTTAATTAGTTTATTAGAATATTTAAATAAAATATTTTATATGTATAATTATATATAAAAATATATATTTAAATGCATTTTAAAATGTGTTTTAAATAAAGACATGCAATGCACAGTAAGATAAAATAAAATATTAAAATAGAAGAAATTGTTATTTTAATATAAAAGTAATTGGGGAATTGAAGATACTGATAGATTGATTTTCTTATCTATCTCTAAAAAGAGCTTTTATTTAATTAGTTAAATTGGGAAATTTTTATATTACTGTTTATCACTTAATGGAAGCGGATTTAGGAAATCCAAATGATAGATTTAATTTTGGTCTTGATTGCCCTTTGTATATGATTTCTTCTAGTTACGTTTTGGGGAAAATTGGTTCAAGTGTTAGTTAATAAGTTGTAAGTCTTCCAGAAGAGTCATTGGATTTGGGGGTTGTATTATAATGTCAGCATGTTTTAATTCCCTTGGGTAGTGTGTTTTTGGTTTTCAGTGAATCACTCAGTTTTCTCAAACGGGGATGTTTTGCCTCCTTTGTTTGGAGTGGATTTTTTTATGTGTTGCCTCCTAAGTTTGGAGTGGATTTTGTTAAGTGTTGTTTGCTATGTTTGGAGTGGATTTTGTTTGTGTTTCCTCCTATGTTTGGAGTGGGTTATTTTACCCGGTCTTGTGCACTATGTTACCCTAGGAAGTTGGTATTTATTTGTGTGTTATTTGTAGAAGAGTGGTTTTTGTTAGGGGCCAGTGCCCTAAAGAGGTAAACGAGGTAACCTTTCGGTAGTAGTTAATCAAGTGAAAACTTAATTAAAGTAATTAGGGGATTGGGTAGTAATTCATACTAATTAAGATAAGTTAGCCTCACTCATGGACTCAAGTGCTCGTTTGGGCTTGGGATGAGTGGGAAGGCCTGGAATGACGAAGGTTATTTACCTTGTCTCTTCGAAAGGTATGTGATCCCGCATGAGTGAGTATGGGGGTTGGGGATCGGTTGAGGCTACTAGGATAACCCAAGATGGGAGTCAGGGCCTAGGATGATCCACATTGGGTAACCCATGTCGAGCTAGTGTGATGACACTCTTCTTATGACAACGATTTATGTGTATGGTTCTATTAACATACTTGATTTGTTGTAACTCTGGGAGCAATGTAACCCATGTTTAGTGTTGTACTTGTATTTGGTTAAGTTCAATATGTGTCAGCCTGTGTCTAGAGGTAGTAGGTCTTGTCTAGGATCCTTGTTACTATCTCCTAGCACAGGGGGTGGGCCTTTGGGTACCACTTGGTTGAGAGGAACATGCACCCTACACCGTTGGGTCCCCTTTCTTTAGATCGTGATGGCAAGGTCTTCCAGTGGAGAGCTCGTGGATTCTAGCTTGTTTATTCCATGTTTTGATTATTGTTACAGATGAATCTTGTACTTTTATTACTCCTCAATTGTATTTGAGGAGGTCTCATGTATTTGTAACACATATGTATGATCTACCTCATTCTGGGAATGAGTGTTGTAAACCTTATTTGAAGAATTAATGTAATGTTTGTATCTTGATGTGTATCTTATCTTTGTGATGCAATTTCAATGTTTGGAATGTATGTACTTTAAATTCATAAGTAGTTAATCATATGCTATGAATGTATTTATGTTTATGTTATGGGAATCAAATGTAACCTTAGTCTTGTGCCTTAGAGGATGTTGGTGATAGTGAACTTTTCATGTTATTATTGCATTTAAAAAAAAAAAATTATACGCTTTTGTAGTTATTGCAACTTCCTCTAGGGTTACGTGGTGTGGCATTACATTGAAGACAACTCTAATTACAAAAGAGGTGATTTTTCTTCAAAACCAGCCACCCGAGTCTGATTAGGGAGTTCTTTGCCCATTCTTTGTTTTAGCACTGTAATCTTTGAAGGTTCTTTCCATCAAGAACATCATTGTAACTCAAATATACTTGTTTAAGTTTTGTATCCTGTTATTTGAAGCACCTTGTTATCAATAAATTTTAGTGATTTTTCCTTCTTAATATTTGTTCCATTGTGTGTACATGGGTGATTGATGCAAATTTTATGTGATTAATGATTAGTACTGAAATATATTGTTTCATTCCAACACCTTTAAGTAGAAGATCCATTTTTTATGTAGGTCATAATTTATGTCATGAATGCTAGGATTTTGGTTGTGAGAATATTCTTGGTTTTTACTCTAAAGTTGTAAACAATTGACCTTATTATGAAATAATAATGTGTGAGCATGTAAAGCATTGAGTTATGTGAAGACTATCTGAGCAATTGAGAGTTTGTGTGTTGAAACTTTAGTACAAATTATAACCATTGGTGCATCACCTCCTAAGATAAAATCTTTTTAGTTTTAATTCTTCTATCCCTTTTCCTTGTCAAATCGGTAGTTTATAGGAGGTTCATCAAGCAAAACAACCCTCTCTATAGGTTCATATTCACCATAAGCAACCCACAACTTGAAGATGGGATGACCCTATCTTTAGTTCAAAAATACATTATTTTGTGATGGCTAATTTATTAATCTCCTCATGTTTAATGTTACCAATGTGCTTAATAATTCTAGTGGTTAAGGGTGCCTAGTTTCCCTAAAATATGAAACCCCATAGGAGCAATACATTTCATAAACTCTCAAGTTATGGAAATAGGTTTTTTATTTTTTGAGGAATCGATCAATCTTCTTAATTTTTGTGTGGTCAAGGACAAAATGGTGCATAAATATTTTAAAGGATTTTGGAGATAATTTTTGTAATATTGGGAAAAAAGTGTACAAATATAGCTCAAAAGGAAAACATGAATACAAATTTCAACCAAGCATCTCCTAAAGAGAAAAATTCAGAACACATACATAATTTCTCATTAAGATCTCATCAAGAAATAAAATAAAATAACACATAGTAATTAGCATATCAAAGTTCCCAAGAGTACATCATAACAATCATAGTTAGTACCAATTTAAAATAATTCCTCACCTAAAGCATGAAATAAAAAATATATCATTAGTTAATCAAAGAGATCCTAATATAAGAAACATCCCATAGATGAACTCCATGCAAGACTTCACTTGTTACTAGTAATAAATTTCTTGTCTAAGGTGTTAAGGATCTAGACCACCTTATCTTTATTACACTCAACCTCATGCTCAACACAATATTACAATCACCAATTAGATAAACACTTATAGGAGATTATCTACAGATGGTTAGGAATAATACCCTTAGAAAAATTAGACATCACATCACTATCACCACTAGTAAGAGAAAACGTCATATCATTATCTTCTTCATCTGACTAGCACTTAGCATCATGTTTTACTTCCTTATAGAAACATATAGGGATCAACTAGGAGAGGTCTCAAAAGGAGGAGCATCAGCTTCAAAAATATTTTCTCATTGGAGAATAAAGAGTCATCATCAACAAAGTTTCTAATCTCCTTGTGACTCTTATCAACCTACAAATCAAGCTACATGAAAATAGGAGAAATGTTGAATTATATTTAGAGAATCCAATAATATCCCTTTGGTCAACTTGGAACAAATTTTTGTTTCTAACAATCTAAATAAATTAGAGATTTTCAAACTATAATATTAAGAATTTAGAAAGAAACTTGCAAATCTTGACTTCACAAGAAACATACCCAAATAGAATATTATATCACTTAATAAACTATTTTCCAACGAGGGTGATTTAGTTAGGAAATAACAACCATAAACCAACTTGACATAAGGATAATCATTAAATAAATTATTAACAACCTCCACACCACTAGGCAAGATACATTCTACTATTGGCATAGAAAAATTAGACCTTTTAAATCAAGCTTTTAAAGAATAAAAATCCATCTAAGAAAGGAATTCTTAGGCTCTAAACACAACGATCAAATCCAACTTTCAATATCCTAAACCAACACACATAAGGGTCCAATAATTTCCATAAAGGATAAATTTTACAACTTGGATGTCATTTGAGAAAGAAATCAAGGAATAAGTCAACCTTGAAAATCCAAGCAACAAATTTAGTCTCCTTGAAATTTCACTTCTTACTAGAAGGAATCATCAGATATCACAATATTCACAATAATGTATAAATGCACAAACCTCTTAATCATCAAGTAAGTATTTTTCTAGGATTTAGGTAGGCAGTACCTCTACTTGAGGTAGTCCCAATTTTTTAGATCTTATTTGACATGACTTCAATATAAGGAAGTAAATCAATTGGGGTATAAATGGATTCCTCATCGTGCAATGGTTTTGAATATGGATTTAGTTTATTTCATTACTCTATATATCTAATTATACAATAACTTTAGGAAGAATAGAAATAACCATAAGAAAATATTTAGACTAGGATAAAGGTTTTGTATCAATGTTTCAAATCACACTCCATGATCCATCATCATGATGAGAAAAAATGATAAGAGGGGATAAATATTCATTCATTAAATAATTATTTTATTGAGCTAATCTTGTAGCCCTTTTGTCATTCATTTCTCATCTTGAAGATGGATGATGGATTATGATTTAAAATGTTGATGTAAAATTTTGTCATGGTTTTTTCTGAATGATTTACAAAATTTTATGTAATTATCAATTATAATGTGTTCATTATTTGTTCGATTATTCCTTTATAGTGCATTAAGTTCTAGAACCAACATATCATCCCTTGAATTACTTATTTAATTTATATTAATGCTATATTCTCTATTTTCTCATATATGCACTATTAAATATGGAACTAGGGTATACAAATATCAGTTTCAAGATGATACATCTATCTATGGTATTCTTAACAATCATAAGCAACCACAAATGAATGTTAAGTAGGGTAGTTGATTCCTCATATCTATCTAAGGTGTTAAATGAGGCATATCTTAAAAAGACATGATAAATATAATGGACTGGGTTATGTAGATTCTCAAAAACTCCCTTAGAATATCACATTCCATAATAGATAGATCTTTTGTTGGTTTGAATCCCATGAAAGTCCATGTAAATTTTGGTGTCCCTCATTTAAAGGAAAAATTGATGCAAAATATATTAATAATTAAATTTCTAAATTACAAAAAAAAATTCTCTATTTTTTTTTCTTAGATTCAAATATCACATTTTCCCCTCTTAAAGATAAATAAGATGTTTAAAAATGATAAAAATTGGAATACAAGCCAAGGAGGAATCGATGAACCTCGTATTTTATGATGTCAAATTGAATTCCATCGGGTAAGATTTCATAGAGGTTATTAAAGAATGTTTTTTTCTAAAAGATGGCTATGAACAAAATTGCATTCAACATAAAACTTTATGTAAAAATAAGGGTTAGTTAGTACAATGTTGCACTGATAATTTGCATGAATTTGTGTATAACTTGACATTAAGGACTCTTTTTAAATACTAGGTCTTTAAATATTATAATGACCTGCAATACTACATCTAAATGGAAATGGCATTTATACAATATCAAAACCTGAGGTTCATCTTGCCCTACTCTTATTGAAAATATTTAGATGAAAGTCTCATTATGCCACATATTATCTAATTAAGGACCTTCCTAGTTGGATTAGAGCCCTTGTTTCCCTTGTTGTCTCACATGTTGCCCTATTTAAGGCCTCCCTAGCTAGCTTGTCATGAGCTTCAAGTTCCCTATTGTTATTATCTTATAGTTCAAGGTAACCTAGGATAGGTTCCTTAAAAAACACACCTAGTTATCATTATGGGTCATATTAGCCTCTAGGGTCTTCCATGTTCTTGCATAAAACTTTGAAATATATATCAAATAGTTCCCATGAAAAAGAAAAGAAACAACCCTTTCCCAAATGGGAGGGTGAATAAAATAAATTTTACATAAATATAGGATAAATAAATAATTTATGTAAGCATTCAAAATCTACCTATATACAAATAATTTATCTATAAAAAATATAATAAATGTAAATGGATTAAATTATTTAGAAATTGAATAAAATAGTAAATATAATTAATAAGAAAACTATGCCATATGACAAAATGTGATTTACAAATAGTACTAGAATGTTAATGAAGATAAGATGAATGCTTTGGAATTAATGAATGCTCTATTCATTGCCCAAAGTTACTTTTTTGACTATAACTTGAACTCATAAGTGTAGATGTGATTCATCTTATGGATCTGATCTATGTAAATTTTCAAAATATCAATTTTAGCTTGCCTTGATGATCTTAGTCTATTCCTTCATAAAAATTGGTTTTGATGTTTGATACATTTTACACATGCAATGAATAAATGCTTCTCTTATATCAAGAAATATAATGATATTAAATATAAATGATTGAGGATAACACTATCAAATATTAAAATACCCTATATTCTCACACACTGCAAATTCATTGATAAATGCTCTTGACGATGTATGCAAGTAGGAAATGACAACTCTAGGATTCAAGAGATCAAGATATGTCTTGATGATATTAAATAAACTATGCAAATTCCTTTATATAATATGAAGGGTTGAATTAAATTCTTCCATGCCTTGACCCAACACACAATGGTTAGAAGGACTTCGGTAAATTAATCCCAAAATAAGAATTTGGTTTTTAAAGTTATAATAATAGTTTGATGATTATGGATTTGAGTCGAGGTTTGAAAAGGGTAAATTAACAGTTAGGTTCATTATTTATGAATAAGTATAGATAAGAATGAAAAAATATTGGGTTGTGTACTTGCTGTTAGTTGAAAACATGTCATGTGTATATTTTCTATTGTATAAAGGCCACTCTAATCAAAGTGACTCCAAAACACTATTGGAGTAAACAAGTCATTATCTGATAATTAATTAATTATTAAAAGATTTTTTAATTTAGTTCACATAAGCTAAACTTAGGAGTTGATTCTTTTATTAGTTTGGACTAAAGTTAGGACAAGTTGTCTAATTGCATGAGATTACAACACTTGTCTCTATCTTGTTAAATCCACATGTAGGGTTTTCTTGTGCAATTCTTTTATAAAGCTTGCATGCCCATTTATAATATTCATCCAGATTATTTGCATCAATACAATTCTTAGGTTATTGAACACAATCTTTCTTTCGTATCTTTTCTATTATGATAGGTAATTGCTTGCAAGTGTTTCATGGGAGTTGTGGATTGAATATTCAATTTTAACATGGTATCAGAGCCTAGATCTGTATCCCCCTATTCAATTTATGAAAAGATCTAGCCTTGAGCATTTTCTGGTGTGTCCTGGAGCAAAACGAGCCTCACCATCGCATTCAAAGTGGTCAAAAACCCTAAGATTGCCTATCATTTCATCAATTTTGAAGCAGTAAAATAAAAGCAAAAAAAAATTAGCAACAAAGCATTTTGCATAGGAGTTTGTACAGTCGTATTGTACGGCCCTATACCACCATGCCGCCATTGATAACTGTGCATAAGGTACAACAGGGTTTTTATATATATTCTAGTTTTATTTTATTTTTTCTAGAATAAAAAAATCAAAAAAAGGATAAAAGGGATTTTTGGAAAAAAATCAAATTTCAAAAAAATCAAATAAAAAAATGCATTTTGCAAAAAAAAAGGCAAAGAAAAAAAGGTTTTTATTAAAACTGGTGTAGGGGGTACAACCCTGCACAGGCCTTCTGTTAGCCGTACCGGTCGCAGGGCCCACTTGCAACGGTGGTCGCATACAAATCAGCTGACACCCTCAAATTTGTTGGTTGAGATTTTTAATAGTAGATCAACGCCTTTTTTTAAAGACTTTGTGTGAATCTTAATTAACTTCGACAATGGCTATAAAAATCTCAAGCGGCTTAAAAATCTACACCACCCAGGAAAATCAACCCATAAAAAAAAAGTTTGGTGGCTTCATTGAAAAATCTAGCACTTGCAAAAATCTTGACAAAAATCCAACACCCTATCAAATCATCAAATCCCTCAAAAAATCTGGCTAGTAAAGATATTTCGGTGACGGTTAATAAACACCTAGCAAAATTTTCGGCTGGGGAATCTAATTGGAGAATATTTCGCAACCTTAAAAGGATATTCTTCCAAAAATTCTAGTAGTTTTCCATAAATTTAATGACCGTCAAATTTTTCAGGAAGGGGGGCGAATTTTTTCGGTGACAACCATATGACCATCAAAATTAAGCTCTGGAATTGTCAATTCTAGCATGACATCAATGATCGTATGGCTCTCTAAGGCCCCTCCTAGCCTTAGTTTGCCCTAAAGGATCAATTTTTTTCTTTTTGGCATAACTTTTGCATACGAAGTCAAAATCAGGCAAACAAGATATCGTCAAAAATTTGGTTCTAGGTACTATCCAATGGTATTATTTATTTTTCATTTTTTTTTAGTTTAGTTTCATTTATTTATATTTTAAGTCAGATCTCCATTTATGGCTCCTGAGCTCATAACTTTTTGCCACGATCTTTGATTTTCGTGATTCTTGCGGCATTGGAAAGGTATTGAGAAACTCTACATTGCCATCCATGCAATTTTTCTATATCTATCCCAAGTTGATAGTTAGTTCATATTTGGCCCAATGGGTGTTCTGGAGATTACTTGGACGTTTGACAGTTAGGAGGGTGTAATTTGGATCTTTGCACTTCATTTAAGTTATACATCATTTAGTAATCTATTTTTGCTTCATAGATTTCAGGGTTGTGCCAGTTTGTGAGTTTTCCAGTGTTTTGTGGCATTAGGTCTGTTGTTGCTTTATCATGATTCCACCTTGAGTCAATCAATGACTCTCATATGGTTTCAGTAGTGAATAAAATTTTCTTTCCTTGATTGTCAGAATCAGGATTCTAGTGTTACTCCATAGTGTTCTTCTAGTGCTTCTTTGCAACATGTTATCTCATTGTAGGGGCATTTTCTCCTCTACCCCATTCATTTCATATGTACATGGGTACCTCATCAAGCCTTGTAGCTAGGACCCATTTTTGCATTCATTTAGCTTCCTTTATCAGTTGTTTAGTTTCTCCCTAAGTTGATCTTAAGGGGGGTGTTGGAGTAAACAAGTCATAGTTTGATAATTAATTAATCACCAATTAATTATTAGAGGCTTTTTTACTTTAGTTCACTTAAAATTTAAACTTAAGAGTTGATTCTTTTATTACTTTGGACTAAAGTTAGGACAAGTTGTCTCATTGCATGAAATTACAACACTTGTCTCTATCTTGTCAAATCCGCATGTAGGGTTTTCTTGTGAAATGCTTTTATAAAGCTTGCACATTCATTTTTAATATTCATCCAAATTATTTGCATGAATATAATTCTCAGGTTATTGAGCACAATCTTTCTTTCATATCTTTTCTATTGTGATAGGTAATTGTTTGCAGGTGTTTCATGGGAGTTGTGGATTGAATCTTTAATTCTAACAAACACAAGGAAAAGGGGCACGAGCATGTGAATTTTAATATTGAAATTTACCCCACTTTTATGTGCCTAAAAACTATTATGAGGATACATATAAAAGTAAATACAAACAATCAATAAGAAAGTAAATTCAAACACTCATTAAAATGATACTAAAATGGATGAAGATTTTACATTGGTACTAGTGGTCTTGAAACGAGTTCTCCATCTTGGAGAAAGGTAAAAATGAAAATTGGAAGTAATCAGTAGCATCATACAATAATTTCAAATAGTGGTGTATAGTTTATAATCAACAAGAAAATAAAATAAAATAGAGGTAGGGATATACATATTGCCCTTGAAGTAACATTGCGGATAGGTAATGCCTTGGGGCACCCAAGCAAAATGACATTTTTTTTAATAGCTTTTAATTGTGTGGGTCTCTTGTGGTCATTCCTAGATAATAGGAACATTAGTGGCCTTGCATGCCCACCCTCCAATTATTTGTAAGAAAATCATGCAAGTATATTGAAGAAAACAAAGATATCAAAATTTCAATATAAAATATAATGATAACATTTAATGTAATGGCACAAGAAAGATGCTAATAAAATATTCATAAAATAATATAAAAATAAGGAAAAATATGCCCCTAATGAGGTAAGAAATAAAACCATGAAGTGTTAGATAAAGTTATCTTGTAAGATCAATAAAAAGAGGACATCATCATAAAATTATATCTTTTAATTATGTAAGCATAAGATATAAGCATGGTACAAGCATACCATGAAAATGTTGGATTAGCTCAAAGTTGAAGAAGATAGGAACAATAGCCATATATGATACTATAACCATGGAAATAAATAATAATTATTAATATATGATCAAAATTTTAAATATAATTGAATGTGAATCATAAGAAACATCTGATAAACATGAAGGTCATTATATATCATTATGATAAATGTGTTAGAAAAAAGATAATCATCGTGAAAAAAAATCATAAAGTGAAAGCTTGGTAGTCATGGAATACCCTATAATTATCACATAAAAAGATCATGCTAGTAACATGCAAGAAAAAAATAATCATAATAATTAGAATCATGTGAAATATAAAATATCTTGTAATCATCACGAGGAAAGATTGTGTTAATAAAACATGATAAAAATACTAAATGTAAGATTTATCCTTGTAATCATGTGGAAATATGTAGAATTTTATCATCATAATAGTATGATGATGACCAATTAATATCATAAATATGTGCTTCACAAGTGGGAGACACCATTAATATGATATACATAAAATATATGTAGAACATGAAAGCTCTAAATATCAACCAATAATATTTGATGTATCATCATCTAATTGACCATCTTCATCCAAGTACATGGTTTGCAACCAACTTCACTTATTTAAATTTCATGATATATGATGTTTCACTCTTTTTGAAATTACTTAATATGTGTAGAATAAGAGATGGACCTTTTGCAATCCATTATTATTAAACTTGTGGAGTGGGATCCACTTTTGCTTTTGGAATATTTTGGTTTTCTTTGGAACCATATGAAAGTCATTCCTTTAGAAGAGGTGACACTGGGATTGCTATTTAAGTTACTTTCTTATTCTTCTTTGGAGCATAAGGGAAAAACCTTCCTTGCTTTGGTAAATGTGGAGGAACACAATTTTCTTGTTCTTCATTTACTTGTGGAGGAGGAAAAAAATTATAAGTTGGTTTTTATGTTGGAGAAGTTGTAGGAGCAAATGAAGAGAGCTTCATTTGCCCCTTATTTTGTATTTCAACTTTCTCTTGATTTTTTTGTTATAGTTACATTTGGTATAATTAATGAGCTCTATCTTTACATTCACACAAATCTTCTCTATGGCATTCTTTACTGTTGTAGTCATAACAAATTTTCTTGATAATTTTGACATATTCATTGAGTGTGATATGACTGTACTTAAAAATGGGTAGATATGTATCTCTTTACTTTCATAGTTATATCTCCATTAATTAAACATTGATGTAACATAGATGATACCACCTTTAGTTATTTTAATTGAGATCTTCCAAGTGACATAGATAATCTATATAACGAAGGAATGATATTGAACAATATATCCACCTCCTTAAGGTCCACATGGAGATGCAAGATGATAGTCCCTAAAGTGTAGATACAAATAATTCATTGGTCATTTTGAGTGCAATGACTGAATATGCACCTAGAGATACCATGCTAAATTATAATCATACATAAATTATTCCACACGTATGTTATATATATTAGTTGGATCAATGAGACTATCTTCACATCATCAACCATGTAGGAAAATTTGAACATAAAGTGGGCCAGAATAATTTTTCTCAAAGATTTAGTCTTCATAAAATGAAATAACCAAAGTTACATAGGGGGTTGATATTCTATGATTCACCACCACATAAGTATTCCTAAAATTATGGGAAGAGGAATTGACATGCATTGAATCCCTATGATCTTTAGTCATGTGTGTACATATCATAGACTTGGTAGGATGCTCAATTGCCTAGTGACATTCAATATTATTAGATTATATATGTGGTGGAAAAGGGATAATACAAAATTAATAAATTTTGGCTTGGTGAAGCAACTGAATAATTGCACCTAGCGTTTACATCATCAACATGAATCATGTTATTATCAACATCTTGGATTTTATGATTGATTTCTATACAAATCTATATATGGCATCTATTTTCTTTATGGAAATTGTAGAAAACTTGTTTATTGCAATCCTTAGGTAATAATCTATACTAACCTAATAACTAGTGCATAGTTATATTCTAATAGGGATCTAATAAAAATATAATAATAATGATGATCAAAATATTAGCAAGGTTTCAATCACATTATCCAACAGTTCACTAAGCTCTATAAATTTCTAAGGCCCTTGAGGTTTGAAAGATATAAGATTGGATGTAGTAGCCATAGAATTGGCACTAGGCTTTGATTCTTTATTATCATTTACATTTTTGAAGGAATTATTTTTTTGCAATTTTGAAGGTTAGAAAGGAGCCAGGAGGCCCCATACTTCAAACCATTATATGTCAACAATTTGAGTTCAAACTTTTGTATATACATGCACAAACCCACTAAAGAAGTGAAAATATTCAATATAACACTATCATTGATGGGAGGTAGAAGTCCCTCAAGAAATATAGATTATGATTCATCATCTAGTTGATGCTTCATTTTATCACAAATATTGGCAAAAAATGAAATATTCCTTGAAGGCTCATTACGTCCTTAGACATATTTAATCAAATAACTCATTTTCAAGCCCACACTGGCATGAAAGTGTCACAAGGAAGATGTGGCTAACTCATCAAAAATAATGGATAGAACTAAAGATTAGAACCATTATATGACATAGAATCATAATTTTTTTATAAATAATTTAGCTTAGATTTTATCCTCACATGCAAATATATACATTCAACATTGAATGCTTGTAAAATAACATTAGGGAAACCTTTTCCATTATATAACTCAAGTCTAGGCCCCACAAATTCAATGATAAATGGATATGTACAAACTTAAAATTTTATATGTGTGTGGTGTGGATGATTGTATGTAATAGAGTTAGGGCTATACGACATATTATCCTCTCTCTCTTGTTAAGTTGATAACATTCATTCAATAGTGTATTTGAAATAGAGGTGGGAATAATATGGGTATTATAAACATGATATATAATGGAGGATGCATAAAGAGGGTGAGCGGTAAGAGGAAATGGCATGAGAATGGAAGGATAAGCCACACTATATGGTAAATGGTCATAGTTAAAGACGGAGAAACTATATGAGGAACATAGGTGTAGGGGATAGTAGTGGTAGACACATAGGTATGATTAGATGTGGATGTATGAGAAGCAATTTGAACACTACAGAAGGGAAAGGTGGTGGTGAGACTATAGGTAGGAATGAAAAAGGAAAAGGTCATAATAGGAGGGACAAGATGGGTGGTGGAGGCTATCGAAGTGGTAATTACACAATCTAGGAGGATGAAGCATTGGAAGAGGATGAAGGGTAGGTGATTGGGTGAGTGAATACACTATCAAAAGAAGCTACAAGAGTGTAAATTTTATGATTAATGTCAATGCCATAAAGGGATCCCACTAATGCACCGTGTAAAGTAGTAGCTAATTATAAAGAAGATTCAATAGGAAAATGTGTATTCATAAATAATCATATAAGGAAAAGATATTGCTTAGTAACATATGCCTCATGATCATAATATTTTTTTTCTTCATGTCCCTCAAGATAGTTCTTAGCATGAGAATTACTAAAATTCAAACCAAATTGGCAGTTACAATCATTTGAATGATTAGCCGTATCAGGGTTAAGACAAGCACTCCTTCATATAAGAAGGCTTCAAGCAAATTCACTGCCAACAATTCACCGCCATGAAAAATTCATCTCGTGGAAAATTGACCACCACAGATAGTTCATCATATTAACATTTTTTAATATATATGTATATTTGCAATAGTACAATAATAGAGATGACTGATATTGTTGCATAATTGGTTTACTAGAATAAAATAAAATATATTGAATAATGTTTTTGTTTTTATTATCATAAAATAAAATTTCTAATTTTATATGCAACGAATTATCCATGATGATGAATTGCTGGTGGTGAATTTTTCATGAGATTAATTTGTCATGGTGATGAATTTTTGGTAGTAAATTTTTTTACGGTGATTTTTCCTAGAGCCTATAAGAAGGTTAAGGCTTTGCATGTAGCTTGTTGAAGAAACAAATCCTAGATTAAAAATGTTGGAAATATTGTTGTCATTGATGTCAAAGGAGAGAAGGAATTCATATTGTTGTTATTGATGTCATTTCTGGTCCAAGATTATTGTCATTGATGTCAAAGGTGTGGAGAGCTCTTTGTCAATGAAGGAAATTGTTATATCAAGAAGGAATCATATTGCTGCTACAATATGCCTTGATATTTGCATGCTAAGAGACAAAATAATTATAAAGCATATTCATTATGATGTTGGATGACCTCCTCAAGTGGCTCTCACATTAGAGAAATAAATTAGTCATTTACTATTGAATATGGCCGACCCCTTTCATACAAGCACCACCTTTTGAAAAACAAAAACAAATTAAATTATATTTATGAGGCCGACCTCATAAAGGAAACACTCAAAGTAAGTTATCCTTTAGAAGGTCGACCCCTTTTGAGAATAAATGCCACTCTTGGTGAGAGGCACATAAAAGGGTATATAAAGAAGAGGATAGATATGGAAGGAAAAAAGGGCAAGCAACACAATGAAATTTATCATTTGATTTAGAATATAACTAGAGTAGTCCAAGAGCAAAAAAATTACGAAGAATATTTTAGATTTGTTTTGAAGAAAGTTGGAGTAGAATTCTTTAGCATAACAACATAAAACTAAATGAGCTATATGGAAATTTTATAGAGGAGTATATGTAGACTTAACAAATAACTATATGTAGATATAAAAGGAAGGTGTATGGAAATGATTATATTAATTTTGTGAAAGAGCATTTCATCTACAAGAAGATCATTTATGAGGGAAAATTTATTGATCAAGAATTTATATTCAAGAAGACAAGACTTTGTTGAGCTAGATACTGGTACCACTTATTAGAGAGGTTGGTGCTTCATATCAAAGAGATTGGTGTTTCTTGCTGAGTTGGTGCTCAATGGTGGGGATTGGTATCTCTAGTGGGTTGGTGCCTACAAAGACTAAGTGTTGGAGATTGATGTCTCCAAGTAGGTTGGTGCCTACAAGGTTTGTAAGAGAATTATATATATATAAATAATATTTTACTATGGTTTTCTTCCGAAAGGGTTTCCATGTAAATATTATGTTCTTAATTGCTAGATGTTGTATGCTTGTTGTTGCTATGGTTGATTAAGTTTTGAAAAAATAAAAGATTAGCTTATATTGATTCACCCCCCCTCTCAGTATAAGTGTGTGCTCATCAAAAAACAAATTCAAAGGTAAAGAAATACACATCATTCTTATATTTGAACAATCAATCATAGTGTTGGAGAAGAGCCCTAAGGGTTTCATTGATGGATCAAGTCAAATTTCTCACCCAAGAATGAGAGGTTGCTAGTAGGCTCCATAAAATAGGAGATGGCAATTAGGTGTTTCTTTTGTTGTGTGGTTGCTATTCCTTTATTTTGTTGTTGTTCCTATTGTTTATTTTTTTATAGTGCCATATCTCATGGTACTTGAATTGTTTACTTATTGACTACTTTGTAGAAGGTTTGAGCCCTTTTAATTCTCAATTTTATCTTTATAAAAAATCATAAGAAAAATAAAAAAGTAAAACCCTAGGGATTGTGAGAGCAAAGGGGTTCACCAAAATGAAAAGGAAAACAACTGACCATTTTCTAAATAAGAGGATGTATAAAATCTCTTTTACATAAATCTAGGGTACATTAATAAATAACATACACATTCATAATGTAGCCTCGATAAAAACAAATGCATATGGAAAATATAATAAGTATAAATGGATCAAGTGCTTTAAAAATTTAATAAAACAATAATCATACTTAGTTAAAAAGTTGTGATAAATAACAAATATGATTCACTGATAGTACATAAGTGCTAATGAAGAATAGATAAATGCTTCAGAATTAGTGAATGTTTCATTTGTTGCTTTGGGTCACTTTTGAAATTATGGATTTGACCTCATGTAGATTTTGTCTTGCATAACTTATTTGGGCTCACATATCTAATCTTTGCAAACTTTCAAAATGCCACTCCCAATTCACCTTGGCGTTCTTAGTTTGTTATCATAGAAAAACTAGTTACAATGTTTGATAGTTTGCATGTGGCAAGAATAATTGATTCAATTGTGTTCAAACCACTTAAGGATACTAATTTAACAGTTAGATAGATAATTGATGACAATACTTACAGTGTTTGATAGTTTGCATGTGGCAAGAATAATTGATTCAATTGTGTTCAAACCACTTAAGGATACTAATTTAATAGTTAGATAGATAATTGATGGCAATACTCTCGAAAGCACAATATATTTTGATGCTTCCACAATGTAAATTCCTTAATAAATGCTCTTGATAATATGTGCAATAATAAATGACATCTCTTGAATGCCACATATCTAGATATGTCTTGATGAGCTAAAACAAACTAGGACTACTGCTTTAAATACAATATCAAGAGTCAAAGAAAACAATTTTGTATCTAGAATCGAACTACAATAATCATAAAGAAGAGTAAAATTGATTCTAAATCAGAATGTGAATTTAATACCAACTTAAATCATATATCACTCTCAATTAAAAACATCCATCTTAATATTTTTAATTAAAAAATTCACCCAATCAAAATAGGCCAAAAATATAAGGTAACATGATGAATATGCAGTTTTCACCAGTACAATGTTGAATAGTTTAGTACCTCGTGATATTGAGTTATGGACAAGCAAAAATAATCAAACGCTATTATTGCATGCCCAATTACTGCACAGCACGATGCCACGTCATAATTATCCACCGACAGAGCTACAGTGGGCCCGGTACCGAGATGATGACGTGGACCCTGAAAAATCTTAGTTTAATGTTACTTCTATGCCATTTAACAGTGAATGCTATCATGACACGTTAGCTTCTCTGTTTCAACTTTTCCGTGCCTTCACGACAAGGCTTTAATGAATGGAAATAAAGCCAGAGCAGAGAAAGGTAACTGAATTGCGCAACGTCTCGGGTTTGAGTCTCACTCACTTAAATATAAATGATGTCATTGTAGTCTGTAAGAGCCAGAAGCTTAACGAGAATGGGATCACGAGCCAGCACACATGTTATCCTGTGGGTTAATCTCTTTACTCTGGTATGTGTGCATAGATTTTAAGCTCAATAAGCAATTACAGCTTACAGATTTTGTTCGAGCATTTTAAGCTATTTAGTAAGTATGAGTTGTTTTTTCTGGCAGCTAGTGTCGATAGGCGTGTTAGGCTACGGGGCGTATTTAGGCGCCAGACATAGCGATGACTGCAACAAGTTCCTCAGCGCGCCCGTTCTTGCCATCGGAGCTTCTACTTTTCTCATGTATGCTGATTTAAGAACAAATTAGGGTTTGAATGTATTTGCATATATTTATTGAGTATACGTTCCGTCTACTCGACTGTAGCTCATAGATGATTTGCTGGTTTTGTGGTAGATCATTGATTGGATTTGTAGGAGCTCTGAAAAACGTCCCGATACTGTTATGGATCGTATCCTTTTTGGCGGGATTTGGTTGAAAATCTTTTTTTCAGTTTAAAATGCATTACTATTATTATATCGTTGTCCTTGACTGTGATGTTTTTGGCAGTATCTCATACTTATGTTTTTGCTCCTAGCGGCTATTGCGGCATTTACAGTATTCGCGTGAGTAATTTAAAATACTTTTACAGTTTACTTTTTACTCTCTCTACTATTAGATTTTTATTTTAGTTTACGTCTTCACCTTTACAGTTATCAGCATTTTTGTCTGTTACTCCCTTCTTAGTTTTCTTTTTGATAATTTATGGAGGGTGATATAGAACCCTTGGTCTTTATCTCGGTGTTAACCGACCCCAGTAATGGTCACAAAACTTGCCAGGGCATCGGCCCACCGGAGATTTGAACCTGGGTGGGCGTTGAAGCAACACCACCATTTAACCATTCCACTATGCTCTTAACGGCAGCTGCTTCCTTCTTATTTTTGCAATGGTTTAACTTCATCTCGTGTAATATGCTATTATGAACATTGGGCGATATAACTTTATTGGGTATTTACAGTCCAATTCTGACCCACAGTATGTCATTTCACCCATAGTGTTGGTTTTGGTTATTTGGGTAATTTGTTTTTGATATGTTACTTCCTGTCCAGAGCCTTAATATGTTTTTCATGTGTTTGTTACTTCCCATGCCTATGTTGCGTCTTAGCAAGAGCACTTCGTATCAGGTGATTACGAAGAGTCAGTGATAAGGAGAAAGAGAAAGTTGACAAAAACAAGGACGAGGTGTTTGTTTCAAAGAATGTCCTAGATATTTCCTGTAACTCTAGTAAGAAGTTAGACACATCTAGTCAATGAACTAGAGTTCCAGAACATGCCAAGAGCAACCATAAAACCTGTCACATCATCACAATGGCTGTATATTGATATTAAAGAGTGTCCTAGATATTGCCTATAACTCAAGTAAGAAGTTACGCACATCTAGTCAGTGAAATAGAGTTCCGGAACATGTTAAGAGCAACCATAAAACATTGCAAGAGTCCTGGAGTCTCCTTGCTGCTGATTTAACTCAGCAACCAATCAATCCTGTTCTTGTACATCTGCTTCTAGGTAAGGTCAAGAATGTGCTATGTTTTTCGGAAACAGTTCCAACCATTGCTTTCTGCACCAAACAGCTTCATTAGAAAACTTTCCTTTGTTACCAACCTATTCCATTAAATTTAACTCCAAATTCACAGTTTCTTGTAGGATAATTATTAGACATCTGGTACCATAATCGAATCCTCTCTTGAATGGAATTCAAAATACATACAATTCAAAAGGTACGTGGAATCAATTGACAATATTCTGTAAATTGTGCCAAATATAAAAGAAAGAATGAAAGTAAGCTGAACATCAAGCTCAAAGCAATAAGAGAACTTGAACAAAAGAAGCCTGTATATGGCTTGTAGACTGCCCCAGACCTTACAAACGAACTTGATGAAATATTAGTTCTAAACCTTGCAAACTTTAATTCTTGAAGTAACATGCTAGTCTTTTGCTGTTTTACTAGTGTAGCTATATCATGCTTTTGTATTAGTGTGAGATACATCTTTCACATTCCAAAAGAAGGTCACAATATTCATTATTAGCCACAAGGTCAGATCTTTGTCATGCTTATTGAGCATTGTACATGTAAATGTGATGCTCCCGATCATCATATTATTTGATATGAGTATCTATATGTTGAAGACTAGGTAGCTTATTTTCAATGTAATAATCCTTACTCTGTTGGGTCTTTGAGAGTCTGATCTCAATACTATAATAGTTGGGATTCAATGCAAAGGCAAGAGGATGTAGCAGTATGGTCATTTTGTTTCATCTCTCTTAAATAATTTGTTTAATTGTTTGAAGAAAGTTTTTCAAGATCTTGCTCATTCTCATTTGTGATGGTCTTCATCTTCTTAATACTTGAGTTGATGCCATCATATATCTCTCCCAAACAAGGCCTATCCATATCGGTATAACTGATTATACTCAATATAGGTTTGGTGAAACTGAGGAGATATTCAACATGATCCTACCAAATGTCATTTAGGATCATCTGCGTAATATTTGTTGTTCTTGTAGTGCTAGATTGCCTCCATATGGGCCAATTTTGGTTGTTGACTATGTTAGAAAGTGTCTTTTGAACATTCACAAGTCCTTTCGAAATGATTGTGTTGGAGGCAAAATGGGTCTTAGCGACCTATTAGAAAATCAATTTTTTTTGTACTAAAATCAAAATTAAAATTAGAGTTAAAATTAAAAAAATTACTAAACAGAGAGATATTTATTAAAATAATTCTTATTCCTTCACTTATCTTCAACAACTCCAATTTTGAGAATATTCTAAATCTACTTTGTGACATATAGTGGTTGGTGGTGAACATTTGAATCTCCTTAGTGTTGTGACCTTTTTCACACATCACCCCATCCAAGATGGGGACCCCCTAATTTTTACTCCATTCTGGTCTTTTGGCTTTGGTTCTCTCTATCTCTGATCTTTTTGTCCTTCCGGGGATGTCCCGTCTTTTGACCTAGATTGAAATGATTGCCAAGTCTATGAAATTAGGGTTTCCATCCTTTAGGTTTGTTTCAGGTAAAATTGAGTTATCAAGGTGAAATCTAAGTGCAGCAGTGCAATCAGGAAGCTCAAGGCAGGATCCCACTGAAATCCTACTGAAATCCGACAACTTACTATTTTTAGTAAGTACCTAATCTGAGGTCTTCTCCTCAGGATTTCGGGATTCTAATTACTTCAACACATTCAGGTAGCTTCAGAGCACCCACATGTGAAATTTGAACGGATTCAGACAACTGGCTATTTTTAGCAGTTCAGCCTTTGGAGGCCATTTTCAGGGTTCAAACGTACGATTCTCCAATGCATGACTGGAGAATGGATTTGGGTTTTTCAAAACCTTCGCAACGGTATAACATGCAAACCGAGATGATGACTTTTAGAGTTCAGCCTTTAGAGGCTATTTTTAGGGTTTGCATGCAGTGATTTTCAGTGCATGTCCGGATATTCCATGTGGGTTTTGCGAGAGCTTCGTAGTGGTATGACATGCAAACGAAATGAGTCAGTTTTAAGAGACTTACTATTTTTAGCCAGTGCCAGAACGTTGACCAGTTTTCTGGGTTTTTTGAGATCCCATGGGCACTGTGACATGCAAACTCATCTGACATCCGATGGACCACTTTCCGGGCACTTACTATGAATAATAGCTTTAGCCCAGCGGTTACCCAACACTTCATTCCAACAAGCAGAGTGACAAACAGTAGAAATCAAGACGATCAGGAGCAATCGGGAACGCAGGCAAGTTAGATTAGGGTTCCCATGCTATGTCTAAAAATAGATGGAACAAAGTACAGAGATGTCAAAGTGAAGCACGCCACCGGGATCAACATCCTTCAGGCTACCTACTGACAAAATTTGAGCACGATCTGAATACTTACTATTTTTAGTAAGTCATCTCATGGCTATAAATAGCAGGACTATGCCTAAGGCAAGTGTGAACATATCACTTACAGCATCAGGGGCAGGTGAAGTGAATTTCAGAACAAACAGAGATACAAAAATTGATCAATTTTAGGGTTTGCTAAAAATAGCAAATGGCTAAAAATAGTATGTACTGTGCCAGATGAGATATGAACAAGGTGACAAAAGTTAGTGGAGGCACAGCCACGCCAGCTCCAACTCAGAACGAGATGAGATGCAATGAAACCCTAATTTCTCCTAATTTGCTAAAAATAGAAAGCCAAGGCATGGCTAGGGCATTGAAAATGTATAAGTGATGACTGGCATAGGAACCCATGAAATGCGCCTGAGGTATGGAGAAAATGTTCTAAGTGTTGAATTTCCTTCACACATCCTAAAATGTGCCTTCAAAGATAAAATGGAAGCAACATAGTTGAAATGCGCCTAAGGAAGGTGAAGAGCCACTAGATATGGGCGGAATTCCTTCTAACACCCTCAAATGCGCCCAAACATGGAAGTTGCATAGGCTAAATGTGCCCAAGGGAGATGAAAAGTCACTAGGTGGTGGCGCTTTCCTTTGCAAAGTTGAAATGCGCCCAAGACATGAAGTCTACATGCTCAAATGCGCCTAAGGAGGGTGAAGAGTCATGGAAGGCATGGGAAATTCCTCCCTCCCAAGGCAAATGTGCCCACAAGTTCCCCTTCCCTATGGCAAATGCGCCCAAGATAAAAGGATAACAAGGTAACAAGGTAAAAAGTGAAACGTTGAGAAGTGAAAGAAGAAGCGCCAAGGTAAAGAAGTTTCCCCACCATGTGAAATATGCCTGGAAATGGAAGTTGCCTAGTCAAAATGCGCCCAAGGGAGGTGAAGGGTCACCATGGGTGTGGAAAAATTCCTCCTTACACCCTTATTTGCACTCAAGTTGGAAGTTGCCTAAGGGAAATGTGCCCAAGGTTGGAAATGTCATGTGTGGTATGCGCCCAAGGTGTTTTCCTCCTCCACATGCTAAATGCGCCAAAGGTAAAGGTAATACTAGGGGTGGCGTGATTTTTTAAAAAAAGGCTAAGGGTCAAATGTTTTTCCTCCTCACCATGTGAAATGCGCCCAAGTGAGTTGAACTTGGAAATGAAAATTGCTAAGTATGAGAAAGGAAGTCTAGGCGTGGAATTGCCTAAGGAATGGAATGGAAGCATGGCATGCTAAATGCGCCCTTCAGAGGGTAAGATGATAAAATTTAAATTTTAAAATAAATTCCTAAGGCATTTTCTAAAGAGAAAATGAAAATACGCCTACAGGTAATGCTAAAATTTCCAGAGTAAAAGAGTCTTCAGAGAGAAAATTCTTCAGAGGGAAAATCAAAGAATAATGCTGAGGCAGAGAAACTTGAGATTGCAAAGGTGGAAGACATCCGGATGTGAAGAGAAATAAACCTTAGCCATTTTTATTATTTTTAAATAATAAAAATTAAAAGTACCCCTTCATCCGAATACACATGAAAACGATGGATTCTGAAAAGAATTTTCGTTTGGGTACTGAATGTTTTCGATTTAGAGATGATTCAAACTTACTCCACGCCGTGTCCATATCGTTTCGGTGGATATTTTGCCCAGTGCCTATTTTGATAAAATTCCTAAGGCAAAGTTAAAGAATTTCTCTAAGGCAAACAAATAAAATGAATGAGAAGTATTTCGCTAGAAGTTTGAACTGGATAATTTTGCCAAAGCGAAGGTGAGATTAAATGCCTTAAACAAATGAATTCGAAATTATCCAAGGAGTGAGTGATTGAATATTTTAAAAGAATCAAATGTGATGAGGCAGGCCTGTGCAGAGATGATGAATTCATAATTCTAGAAACTTGAGATTCCGATGCCTCAGATGACAAGTGTTATGATTGGAAAAGACAGGGAAAGTGGAATTCAAAAATGTGCTAAGTATAGCCTTTGCTGGAATTTGACCTGGCTATAATATTCTGAGTTCTCTTCATTCTCCTCACAAGTTGCTGAATACAGAGCATTTGTTGAAGCTGAAATACGAGTTTGCAGAGAAGTAAAATATTCTCAAGCTGCTGGAGTAGTATTAATTGTGGAGTGTGACGTTGGTTTGAGCATATCTTCCTGTATCCATACCACTAGCGGGCTTGCTGACGGTAAGTCCGCCCCTGCGTGGTCAACTGGAATCTCAGCATCTAACTTCGATTGTGATTTGTGTGCCTACTCGCTTCATTGTGAAGCGGTGCGCATGTTGAATCTCAATTTGAACATCCTATCTATTCTTTGAAGATTGCACCAGCTTTGTCAGAGTTGTCCGAAGGGGAGACGAAACAAAGTTCGGTTTGAAATAAATTAAAGCTAGTCCATACATTCCACCCTTAGAGATAGATTGTAGAATTCCTATCCCTATCTCCTTTAAATTCAGTATTTCCCTGTCCGTTCAAATACCAGAGCATCATAGCCAAAACCTTTCATTTGCTTGAGTAAAGAAATCAAACAATCACGTAAGTCCCCTTGGAATACCCAGCATATTCACATCAACCAATTGAGTCTATTCGCAATAAAAGGAACCTTGGAGTGGAACGCATGAATTTTCACGCAATCTTAGCATGCGGAACACTTTGATCAAGAGAGAATAGAGTGACCGTTGGGCATTTTATTTTGTGCTGGCGTTATCATAAAACACACGTCAACACTTAGCCTTGGCATACACCTATTTGATCCAATCAATTTTGGTGCCAATTTTTTGTAGCATAAAGTTGAGGGAGTGGACAACACAAGGTGTCCAAAAGATGTGTGAATAACACTTCTCAACCAATAAACTAATCGCTCTTCAATTTTTGGTGTTGTTTGTAATGATTTGAATAATGTTTTGAGGCCTCACTTCCTCAATGGATGTCATGAAAATGTTAGCAATAAATGCACCATCCTTCACCTTCCCCTCACAATCCATTGCTTTCAAAAAATTGCCCCTTTAGGGGACATTGCAATAATGTTGATCAATGGCCACTTTTTTGCATCTTTCCGTCCATTGAAAATGATGGATACCCTTGTCTTGGCCCATCTGGGCTTCAATGACCTCTCTACGAACTTTACTTTATTTTTCCAATAAGTTGTTACATATTTTCTCAAAACCCAAGCCCTTGTACCCAATTCGGTGAGCAAACAACATTGAAAGCCAATCCATTTGCATAGAGACATCATGCTATGTATTGATTGGCAATCTCTAGAGACTCATTGTGAAATGCCATTTCCAACAGCCCCTTTGATCTCTTATTTGTAAAGGTTGCGGGTTGTTCTTTAGTTGTGCCCAAAATTGAATGGCTCTCTACAAGTTGAATATTAGACAGTGGTGGAGGGGGCTTCACGATGAAACCATAAATTGTCTCACTCTCATCTTTAGCCAAATAAAATCATATCTTTCTTCATAATAAATCAGTTTTGAAGTGGATTTGAGTGAGGCTTGAAAGATTTTTAGCTTGTTTAAGGTAGAATGTAAAGTAGATGTTTGGTTTGTTTTTAGTATTCAATGTGATCCAAATTGCTTCCTAGCTTCTAATATTTCTCCATGTCTATGTGGAAGATGCTATAATGCAAATGAACAGATTATTAAATTAATAAATAACTAATATTATTACAAGGTTCCAAAGATACTAGCAGCAGAGAGCTCCAGAGACATTTGAAGGCTTTGAAGACATTGTGAGAAGCTACAACAAATTCCTCCAAATTGCCAAGACACTCTAGAATTCTTGCAAGGACCATCAGTGTAGTATCCCTTGCAAACTTTGGCCTTAACTTGCTGAATCTAAACTCAAGGAATACGGCCAGGTTCATCAACAAGATTTTAGTAACTATGAGCCCTCTAACACGTCTAGGGTTTTTCACCCTAAAGGAAGAGAGATAGACTAAAATGGCAATGTTCACACTTAAAATGTCCCGATACCACAATAGTATTCCTCACTGAATCTGTCCTTCAATATTCTGATATGGGGCCCAAGGAATATTGTCAAACACTTCTCTCACTACCTCTAAACTTGCTGTTCTGGTTTTCATTTGTTGTTGTTTGCTTGGAATGATGTCAAATATGTTTTAAATGCTTGCAAAGGACTTCTATGATATCTAAGCAAAGAACTAAATGCAATGCAATTCTCTTTTGGATTTTCAAATGCAAATATATGAGTTCTACATGAAAAATGTGCATCTACAGCCAATTGACATTTTGTCGAACACTTGGCATGCATGCTATTATGCAGATCATGAAGGATAAAAATATGCACATTACAACAAACATATGACCTGCAACTTATAACTCCTTTATTGAGATATATTGTCTAATACAATGCTGATATAGAAAGGCCAAGACTCTTGGCATTACAATTTTATGCAACTCCTACAAATCTGAGTACAAATGGCAGCCATGACATTATTCTAAAATGCATATATATGAAGCAAATAACAAGAGGAACCTGATGCAAATAATGTAGATGAGCTGGAGACAATATAACAATCCTTGTTGATGAAGTAGCTTCCTCCCAATGATGAAATCGACTCTTCTTGTATGCCGCCCCTGTTCTGGATCAGATTGCACAAATAAAATAAATGGCAGCTTCTATCGTCCCCTTCAAGCTCCAAAAATCATTGCAAAGCATCAAGGAATGGTGTGCCCAAGCTCAAGAAGGAAATTGATGCAATCCAAGGCCTCCATGATCAAAATCGTGGCTCTCCAACAAGCTGTTATGTTGACTGAAAATTATATCAGAATACTATATTATGCCAAAATCGTCCCTTAGAGAAAATGAGAATGATGTCTCCAATCAACAAAATGATCTTCAATCAACCCTAAATCGAACTCCTCAAAATTGGCCTTTGGCCACAAATTTTGTAAAGGTGAGAAGATTGAGATATCTCCTCCAACAGCTGCAACCCTTCAGTAGATAGTTTCACTACCTCAGTTATGCAAAATCAATGGGATTATTCGTTCCTAAAGACCTCCAATGTAGTCTGCAGAAACCCCAAGGCTCCTCCACAACAAGCATATCAAAGTCAAGTGTCAAATGTCCTGGATCAAAATGAAACAAAGGCTGAACTGTAACGACCCCATCCTTGGGTAATTAAAATTTTTCTAACATTTCACTTTAGACATATAAATGTAACAAGTAACAAAGACATTGCAATAAAATTTCTTCCTTTCTTTATTGATAAATACATGCAAGTTACAATACATATTTCCACATGAATTCCATTTTCATTGTAAATATAAATCAGAGTACAAAAGTAAAACAATTACATACATAGCTCGTAATCTTTTGCACAAATAGTAGTAAGATGGTCCAGGTTCCCTTCCTTTCAAATCTTGGTGTATCTGTCGCCTGCTGTGGAGGAGAAACATCACTCAGGTGCTTTTCCGCCAACCACGGACTGTTAATGCGGTTCCCCGCACATCTATCATTCGATAGATGGCCCTCCCTTCGAACGAAGAGATTGGTAAAATAACCGGCTGCGGCAACCCAACTGAGCATAGTGTTGTGTCCTGATCAAAACTAGAACTTGCTATTTCACAATCTTGAACTAGCATGATGGATTACAATGAACTGATAGTGTAGTCTCAACTATCTCACATCTAAGTGGATGTCATACCTTCCACTACTTTGGCCAAAGTATTTACATTCAGTACTTCGAATGAAGGTCATCTATCATATTCACTACTCAGGGCCGATTTGACTTAAGGCTATCTTACACTACGCATAGGTATCGTCCTTTACTTTTGGATAATCTTTATCCCAGACTAACCTACAACATTTTTCTAAGAGATTTACACAAGATAGGTATATCCTATTTCAGATTACCTACCTTTAGACATTCTACTTCAATAGCTACATAAGGGAGGTATATCTTATTTCAGACAACCTACCTTCAAACAAACTACTTAATCAGGAAATGAAATGATGCAGTCAACAAGGGTCCCTCGGGTAACTCCTAACATGGAATTCTTTATCCATGGAGTACATAGCTTTTCCTAGTTAACCTACTAACTTTAAAGCTTTAGACTACCTTGGTACTGGTTCCATCCTCGACCTAGTATTTAATAACTAGTTCCTCTTTTCCTTTATATAAGGAGATCAAACAATATTCAAGTAAATACAATTCTTCAATAAAATTCTATAAAAAAATGTTGCAACATTTTCCTTTCATTTATTTGAACAAGCTATTCCTTCTTAACAATCCTTCCCTATGAAATCAAGCTATTCCTTTTTAACAAGCTTTTCCTATGATATCAAGCAATCCCATTTCAACAAGCTTTCCCTATGAAATTAAGTATTTCCTTAATAACAAGCTATTCTATTTCAACAAAATTTCTTCTAATACTTTCCTACCCTACTTCATATCACAAAGCAAAGCTATGCAAAATTTAAGCAAGCAGATCAATTAAAATAACAACAGTAATCAAAGACAATTCCCATGCCTATTTCCTGACTACAAATGAATTATGTCTGCAGCTTTTTCTCTTCCTTCTCTTTCTGATTTCTAGTATCACTCCTCTCAATTCTGGTTTCTATCACAAGTTTTGTATTTTATGCTTGCAGCATATAAAAACCAGTCTCTTAGAAATGGCAATGGAATATATGTAAATTGGCTCTCAAAACAAATGTGACTACAGTAATGACAAATTATGGCTCTCTAAACAAATGTGACTACATCAATGATAAAATATGGCTCTCTAAAAAGGAATTCGGATTTAAGCAAATGCAGATAGGAATTGGTGTGAATGACAATGAGAGAAACTCTTATTTATAGGTTTCGAATTCTCATGCCTGTTGTATTTTTGGCATGAGAATTCGATACCTTTTTCATTGAAAATGTCAACTTATGCAGTGGTAGTAATCTAGCAAGATACTCAGCAAAAAGAGAGATGATTCGACTTGCAACCAGGGAGAACTTTTCAATTAACACATGATAAAATGTGAATGAAAGACACCTACAAGCTTTACTCAGCCTGGGCATCTAAAATGGCGGATTGATTGCTTAATGCAGAAAACGTCACAGGTGGAATGTGTACCACCTGGCTTTTCTCCCAACTCCTCACACATTTCTAGAATGGAGTTAAAGCTGGCCGCGACCTGGTCTTCCGCCATGAGTTTGCAGCCGCGCGTGTTTCCCTTAGTTGCGTGATTTTCCCCTTATTCTTATTTTCGGCCATTTCCACAGTTTGCGTATTTTCCATAATGAAGGGAATTCACATTTTTTTAGCTTTATTACATAGCTATCAAACGTTCGATAAACCTCAAATGGTTTAAAATAAAACATTTATTTAATCCTCATTTTCATATTCAAACGAATTTTCCCAAAAGACTATAGAAGTCATTTATTTATTTTACTCATGGTAAATACATATTATTTGCCAAATAAACTTCATACGTTTTTAGCAAAAAGACTATAAAAGTCATTTATTTATTCTACTCATGGTAAATACATATTATTTGCCAAATGACTATTCAAGTCAAATTTATTTATTCTCCAAGATAATATCTATTTAAAATATAAATAAGATGTTATATTTATATTTTGTATTATATTAAATATATCTTACTATAGTTTTATTTACCATATTAAATATATATATATATATATCTATATTTAAATGTTTTAATATTTAAATATTACTATAGATATATCTATATATTTATTCCTAGTAAAACTATAATAATGTTTATATTAAATATATATATAAACACATTCATATATTTACATTTAAATATATCTATACATATTTGTATAGATCATCCAAATACGTGTATTATGGGCCAGCCAACATACTCTTAATACACCTGTTTGTGCAAACATGTATATATATGTTTAACTGTAAATTTAAGGCATCAATATAACGTTATAACAACATTATAGATAGTGTGCATATGTTTATAGGTGTGCCAACCATGTGTATGCATCTGTATGTATGCCATGTCGACACATGTGTATGGCATAATAATTGCCCATCATACATCTGTATCGACATGTCATACCTGTTGCTAACGTACATATGAGTGGTACACGTATATGCATATACATCCTGTCTATACCACACTTATCAGTTCACATTTCACATTCAAGGCTCACAGAATAGTAAGTCAAACAACAAGTAGCACCACTCATAAAGCATAAAGAAGTAATCAAGACTCCTAAGCCTAAGGATGACTTATCAAGATAACTCAATCTGACCCAGTTCCCAAAACCCTTAGTGAAGTGTGTGTATGCTCAATTTGATTAACTTTACCGGTTATCCGACCAAGCCTCTCTCCTGAGTGATTTATCCTCTCCGCCTGGAGGAATAGTTCCTGTTCCTGCATCCATAGACATACAATCTCGGTAGTTACTTGTTCACAACATCAACAGGCTTCAGAGCCATTGCATGTCTTAATAATTATAATTTATTGCATATTCTATATGATAACCAGCAATAATGTGATTATTGAATTGAAGAATAATTTCTTCATTCATGTGGGAGAGCAAGAAGATTTCCTAGAAATAAGGGGCAAAGAAGAAGAAGAGAATAAGTAAAAAATGCATCTTCAATAAAACAGCGATATCTACCTCGTTTCATAAAGAAATTTAGAAGTTCAAAATGATTTTGGAAAGCTTGAAACAAGGGGAACAAAACCCAGAAACTGTTTTTGCTAAAATGAATGAACAATTCATGACAGAAAATCATTGATGTAAATGTGGATGATGAAAAGCAGCAGTTTTAGTTTGTTGAATGAGTGTCTCCCCAAGAATAGGATGTCAGATCCACATTTTTGGTGGATTGATTGAGTAGA
Organism: Sequoiadendron giganteum; assembly: GCA_007115665.2. NCBI lineage: Eukaryota > Viridiplantae > Streptophyta > Pinopsida > Cupressales > Cupressaceae > Sequoiadendron > Sequoiadendron giganteum. The sequence goes on along the minus strand of CM021108.1, from coordinate 256,534,837 downwards.
TTAGGAATAAGTATTCTATAAATACATTGTAGATAGTTGATCAAAGGGGGGTAAAAGTAAGGGCCTGTTTAGCCCGAGGAAGTAGGTTAGTTGTTAGTTTACTTTCTAGCATGTATTTCCAGAATTCCTAGAGCAGATTTGATTTCAACAAGCATTGTATTTATAGATTTCCTAAAGTAGATTTGATTTCAACAAGCATTGTATTTCCAAAATTTCTAGAGTAAATTTGGTTTTAGGAGAGTTGAGCCTTAATTTGTTTCATGTATTTGTTGTCAATCCAGTTGTTGTAATTTTGTTTATAGAAGAGACTGTCATGCAAGTTATCTCTCTTCTCTCTTGCATATAGCCATGGACACTACCCTGGATTGATAATTAAATGATGAGGATTACAATGACCCCCATCATTTCATTCCTCAAGACCCTTTCTTTAACAAAGGATGATTTAATTTGTGGCCTATTGCTTGATCTACATTTTCTTCCTCATTAATGTAGCTATGATTCGCTCTTGTCGAATAGGTAAATTGTTTTTTCTTGGGCAAGTTTTAATGCCTAGTCTAGGGATGTGGCACAATTGGGTTTTCACTTGATTGCATAAGCTTGAATACTTGATACCACACCCATTGCAAATCCAAATATAACCCCCACCACTTAGAAGTTGCTATATTCTATTAGCATATATCCAAAGGGGAGAATTTGGGTCTGTTTTGAAGCGAGGTCAGCTTGCAGAGCTAGAATTATTTGCCATTATAATCCCTATGATAAGTTCAATAAACAACACATTTGAAACAAATGAAAATAAAAAAATATATATACAACTTAACTACTTTCAAAAAATTAAGCATGTGACAGTTTCATAGAGGAATGAAGAAAAACAAGAGAGTTCATTTGTAAAAAAAATGTATTTGAAGAAAACCTACCTCTTTTGTAAAAATCTTCCTCTATGATTTCCTTGGCAATAAATGGGCTCTTGCACATGCATGGGAATAACAAACCTATTAGTGTTTTATAGCTTTGGGAGCTGTTTTCTTAATTAAAGGCAGGTCGGCCTTCATGTTCTAAATAAAGTTAAATGAAAAGATGCTCAAGGCAGGTCGGCCTTCTTGATGTGCAAATTATATTTTATATTTTCTATTTCTATTGGAGGCCGACCTAGATGAAAAGTCACCTTGCTTTGTATATATACAAGGTGAAGTTCATTCATTCAATCCATCAATTCAATCACTTCATTCGCATCTCTAGCAAAAGTTCGCCTTTCCATTTGCAGCAGATTAGACTTCAAGGGAAAGCATACTTATTTGTATTTAGCATCAAGGAGAAGTGTCTCCATTCATTATATATACTCAGCCTTGTGTAAGGCCTGATTCTGTATGCGGATTTCTGCACTTATTCATTGGATATATAAGAGATGTTCTTTGCTGGGTTTTTCACCCTCGAGTAGGAGGGTTTTCCCAGGATAAACTACTGTGTTAATTGTCAAATGTGTTGTTGTATTTTTGCTTTACATTTTTGATCATAAAACTAACATGGTATCAGAGCAGGTCTAAGAAAAGATCTTGTTGTGACCTTTTTCACACATCACCCCATTCAAATGGGGACCCCCTAAATTTTGCTCCATTCTGGTCTTTTGGCTTTGCGTCTCTCTCTCTCTCTCTAGTCCTTCAGTCTTTTCGGGGATGTCCCATCGTTTGACCCAGGTTAAAATGTTGATTAAGTCTATGGAATTAGGGTTTTCTATCCTCCAGGCTTTTTAAGGTCAAACTGAGTTATCGAATTGAAATCTGAGCTTAGTACAGCAATTACAAGGCATCCAGCAAAGTCCCACTGAATTTTCATTTGAATTCTGACAACTTACTATTTATAGTAAGTGCTCAATCGGGAATTGTTTCAGCAGGATTTTGGAATTCTGTCAACGTCGACACATTCAGAACACATCAAGTTGCTTGCACGTAAATTTTGAGCCAAATCAGACAACTTGCTATTTTTAGCAGTTCAGGCTTCAGGAGCCATTTTCAAAAGTCAAACATGTGATTCTTCATTGCATGTTCGGAGATTACTTCTGGGTTTCTCAAAACCTTTGCAACGATATAACATGCAAACCGAGACGATCACTTTCAAAGTTCAGCCTTCAGAGGCTATTTTTAGGGTTTGCATGCAGAGTTCTCTAATGCATGTCCGGATATTCCTTCTGGGTTTTTTGAGAGCTTCACAACAGTGTGACATGCAAGCGGAGAAAATCAAGTTTCGAGGACTTACTATTTTTAGCCAGTACCCGCATGCAGACCAGTTTTCTGGGTTTCTTGAGATCCCACGGGCAATATGACATGCGAAATCATCCGGCAATGGATGGGTCACTTTTTAGGAAGTTTCTATAAATAGCAGTTTCACCCCAGCCACCCGACACTTCAGTTCAACATACAGAGCGACATGCAGAAGAAACAAAGTTAAACGGAGACCGTTCGGGATACATGCAAGTCAAATTAGGGTTTCCACTTTTATAGGGGGTAAAATTCAGAAATTGCCAGAACGAAGTACCCCACCAATGTCAACATACTTCAAGGCACCTGCTGGCAAAATTTGAGTGGAATTGGAGAACTTACTATTTTTAGTAAGTCAGGGCACGGCTACGAATAGCAGGTTTGCACTCGAGGTTGGCATGAGCACGACACTCAAGTTATCAGGATCAAGCATAGCAAGTTTCAAGTCAAACAGAGCTACTGAAGTCAGAAAGTCAAGAACTTACTATAAATAGCAGGTGAGGGTAGAGAACTGGCAAAACAGGTTCACCAGGCAAAGAGTGTCATATGGTGAAATTTTCATGCCAAACGAAGCCATGGAAGTCAGAAAAGCAAAGACTTACTAAAAATAGAATGTGAGATCAAGGTCCGGCAGAGGCATGGAAATTTTACTAAGTATGGAGAAATGGAAGCTGGACCCCCTAAATGCGCCCACCTCAAGGATGAAACTAGAAATTTTGCTAAGTATGAAAAACAAAAGCTCCACCTTGTAAATGTGCCCATCACCTTGAGGCCACTTCAAAATTTGTCTAAGTCAAAAATGAGAGCACACCCTCTCAAATGCGCCCGCCTTGAAGTAAAGGAAGCAAGTCAAAAAGTTTCTAAATGTTCAAATGGAAGTAGCCCATGGTAAATGCGCCCAACCTTGTGAAGTGACTTAGAAAATATTCTAAGACAAAAACAAAAGCAGCCACCCCCATTTGCGCCCTCAACTTGAAGCTTACCATGGTAAATGCGCCCATGGAATGAAAATAGACATGGCAATATGCGCCTAAGGAAGAAGAGGATAGGGAAAAGGCGGCTAAGTATGAAATTGAAAGTAGCCTACCTCAAATGCGCCCTCACATGAGAGCTTCCCCCTCCAAATGCGCCCACATGTAAATGCGCCATCAAAAATGCCTAAGGCACAAGAATAAAAGTACGCCTAGTCAAATGCGCCCAAGGTGGTGATGGGAAGATCAAAATTTTCTAAGTGTGGAAACGTGGAGAGGACCCTATAAAATGCGCCCAAGCTAGGCTTGATGTTCAAAAGTTACTAAGGCATTGGAAATAAAAATTGAGGGTACCAAATGCGCCCAAGTTAAAGCAAAGATGTTGAAGAGGCACCTAAGTATGGAAAATGAAAGTTCACCCTCTCAAATGCGCCCAGCATTGTGAGAGCCATCTGAAATATTTCTAAGGCAAAAACAAAAGCTGGAGGTGGTATTTGCGCCCAAGTCAAGGGTGAATGAAGGCTTTTAAAACGTCCAAGGCAAAATGAAAGTTCACCCTCCAAAATGCACCCAAGGGGAAATGATAAGTAAGCATTAAAGCGCCTAAGGCACAAAAGTGAAAGTAGAGACATGAAAATGCGCCCTTGTGGAAGTAGGGTCCTCAGAAATTTTCTAAGTGTTAGAAAATAAAAGCACATGGTAGCAAATGTGCCCCAGAACAAAAGCAATCCAGCCAAAATGAAGTGCCAAGGGGTCAAGTGCGCCAGAGGTAAAGTGAAGAAATTTTTCTAAATGAAATAAATATTTCATCAAAAAAATATACGCCTAAGGGGGTGAGGATTTAAATTCACTACTAAGTGTGTGAAGTGGAGAGATTCCTAAGGCATGGAAATTTAAAAAGTGAATGAGAAAAAACTACGCCTTGAATGTGGGTGAGCTCGAAATTTATTTTTCCTAAGGCAAGCATGGAGATTAATAAAGTGGTGAAATTTTATTCACAAGGCGGAAGCAACTGATATACTTTTCCATGGGTCAAATAAAAAAATTAAATGAACCCGTTTAAAAGGCACCCATGGGTTGACAGAGTCAAAAAAATTAATTTCCTAAGGGAAATTTTAATATTTTCAGAGGAAATTCATTTTGACTAGATTATTTTCCTAAGGGAAATTAAATCTCAAAGGGTGGGTTAATCTGAGCGAGCAAGTGATTTCTGTCAGCGGGTTGAATTATTTTAAAAGATAAAATTTAAAATGTCTAAGGCAAATTTCATGAAATTGAAGATTTAAATGGCAGACATTTTAAATAATTTTAAATCTCCCATGAACTTTTTCGAATTGAATTTAATTGAATATGGCGAGAATTTTAAAATGAATTTGTTCAAATCAGGTCAAGTGATTTTCTCGCTTGCTGTTTAATTACCAGCAGTTAACTGGCAGACTAGAAGGGAAAATTTGAATTTTTACAAGGAAAGAATCCTCATTAATGGCAACTGCCATAATGACTGGCTGACGACTAGCCCACTACTGTGCTTGAATTAAAAGATTCTGAATGAAGAGAGTGGCGCATTGATGAAGGTGCCAAAAATAGCCCCAGCACTACTCAACAGGATTCTTCACGAAGAGTTATTTAAGCAACTTCATTTCTTTCATTTCTTCACACGTTTCGAAGAGCTTGGAATTGCTGAAGTGAGGAATTTTGTGAGAGATTGAAATATTCTTTTAAGTTGCTGAGAGTGAGTTTGAGTTTTACTTTGAAAGTCGAAGTTGCTGTAGGAATTTTATTTCCAAGTTGCTGAGAGTTTTCTTTCCGAAGGGCTGAAGGTGTGTTGCTGCAAATTTTTGAAATTGCATGTTGGAGGGCTGAGAGTTTATTTCCAAGCTATTGAAGTTGCTACAGATTTTTTGAAGTCACAGAGGTTCCCGAAGTTGCTGCAGATTTTACTTGTTCGAGTTGCTGAAAGATAGTTGCTGTTGGAGTTGAGAAGAAATTCGAGTTTCCACACTAGCAGTGATCTCTTCGTTTTTCAAGTTGCTGAAGTTGAAAGTTAAAGGTTGGCAGAAGTTGAAGCAAAAGATTTAATTAATTTTGTGATGAGAAAATTGTTGAGTTGCTGAAAGATTGTTAGTTTGCTGCAAATTTTCTTCGCCAGTCGGAGGCCAAGTTGCTGAAAGTTTTTGAGCTCAGAGTTTTTTATACAGTTTGAGGTTTGGAGTTAGAAATTTATGCTGAGAGACTTCATTTTCAAAAGCGAACTACATATCCGCAGCCGTCTTGAAATTGTTTTATTTTATAAAAAAATCTGCAATCTAACTTATTGTTATTTTATTCTATTTCGCAGATGGCCGGAGCAAAGGATGTTGCAGGAACAAGCAGAGCTGCAGGCAGAGCTGCAAACACTGAAACGGGCAAGGCTAGCTCATCCCGACAGGCAATGATTAAAAGGCTCGCCAAGTCATTTCTTCCAAAATCGGCAATTGTTTCAAAGTTGGCAGGATTAAGTGACACCAACCTCAGGTCATTTAATCTAAATGCACTCAAGTCAAGGATGTACGGACTGGGAGGCCATCAACCGTCAGTCACGACACATAACATCATGAAGAGTGGTATCTACGCAACCGTTGGTTTTCCACGAGCAATTCAGTGCCCGGAGCTAATCATGGAGTGTGCGAATTACTACAAACCGGAGCGTAGAACCATTGTCTCTCCGGATGGAAAATTGCTTGCCAACTTCACGCCAGATGCCATCAGAGAGGCATTTGGGATTCCTACTTCCGAAAAGATGCTGTACAGATCAAAGGAGAGGGCGGATAAAATGTACTCCACCTCCTTCGAGAGGGTTGCTGCGGTCATCAACAGAGTTTGGATGCAGAGGCCAAAGCCACCTCGCACTAAACTCCCAAAGTAGATAATTGCCGAAGATGTGAAATAGGAATATTGCGACTTGATGATGATGTTGAGCTGAATAAATGGGAGTGCACAGGCCTACTTCTTCGAGCCTTGGATGTTCTACTTCATCGAGATCATCTTGGAGGGAAAGGAGTGTGTCGACTGGGCAAGAATGATCAGTGATAACATAGATGAATAGTTTAGGAGCCTGAGGGGGACGAAAACCTTTTACATGAGCTCGTATGTGATATATATGCTGGCAAGAATGACCAAGTACTGAGGGATTACATACAAGGAACCAATTGGCAGTGCCCCTGACCAGTTCAAAATCCATGAGGCCTGCACGCAGTTGCATCTAACTAACCCTGCCAGTTACAAACAGGCTAATGATGCATTCACAATGCACATCACGAGGACCCTTCAGCGGAGAACGCAGCAAAGAATATCCAAGGATGCACAAGCATTGATAGAGGAATACGGATATTGGCTCATCCAATTTCCGAAATTCACTTCCATTAGGCTACAGGGGTTCACTTCGTATCCATATCGGCTATCGAGGTACCCCACCGATCACATTATAATGCTGGAAATATCTAGGCAATTGATCGCCTATGATAAGATTCAGAAAAAGAAGAAGAAGGGTGGACTTGACTTTCCTATTGCCATGGGAAATTCCACTGAGGTGTGTCCCTCCTTGCAGGCAGCTCGAGAGGCAGAGGATGAGCTGCAATTCTATCATCTATCGTATCACACAGGCAGACAGGATTTCGATCCTTACAGAAACATCCGAATGATACAGAACGTTGAGTACCGATACAAGGCCCACATTGAGGACTTTTGCGCAAATGCTGTTGATGAGGTTGAAATAAGGAAAAGGATGTTTTCTAGGCTTCCCCTCAAATTGATCAGGGAGCGTGAGATCATCCCAGTTCCCGACCAGGTGGAAGAGGATGTCAACGTTATATAGCCCGACTATGGTTCAGTTAGGGATACTCCGGTCCCACCACCTGATTGGTCCGAGCCAGAAATCATGGACTTGGACACGCTCTCTGTTCCGGTGTTGACTTTCACAAGAGCTTGGGTCGATAGACATGTATGCAGACTTAAGAGCAGATCGATCGCCCTTACTTATAACTTGATGGGTGACCCAAGGCCGCTATCAGTGAGAAGGGGAAAACAGGTTGCTCAAACACTGGAAGCACAAGTAGAAGTACCAACCCAGCCGATACCGTTGAGGATGGAACAAGCATCACCTATACACTCACAAACTCAGTCTTCGAGTTTGAGAGTGATTTCATTATTTGTTGATCAGAGGGCCGGGTTGGGTGAAGAGCGGGAGCTTGAGGAGGTGGATCAACCCAACATCCGAGAATCAGATAGTATAAGCGTCAGTGCATGCAGGGCTGGCCGACAAGAGGAAGAAGAGGAAATAGTGGCCGACACTCGTTTCCAACAGATGTTGGACATGACATTAGAGGAAGAGGAAAACACAGAATAGGGGACCCAAGGGTCAGGAGATACGCAGCTCGTGGATGATGACGAGCCCGAGCAGAACAGTGCAAGAAGAGAAGAAGTACACGAGGTGGAAGCAACAGAAGAGCAGCCCCTTGTCATTTGCAATACACAGCAGATAGTGCCGGATTGGCTCATGGATAGAATGGGAAGAGACCTCGAGGATGATACGGATCCAGCTGTCGAGATGGAGGAGTTCCTCAAAAGAATTAGTGCGCCTCCAGAAAAGAAGAGAGCCAGAAAATTCTCGAAGATTTCGACTGACGAGTCAGGCTCCCGCACACTCCAAGTTGCTGTCCCAAGGGAGGAGTATGATCGAGCCGAGGAGAGGCCCAAAAACTATGTTATCACCACCGTAGAGTTGGGTCGTCCTACGGGAGCCCAAATTGTCGAGGAGTTCGATAACTCCTATTAGGCGCTGAAAGACCAGTTGCACAGAACAGAAGGGAAGTTTAAGAAGTTGAAGAAGGAGCACAAAACCTTGATAGGATATGTGCAGAGTCTAGCACGTCCAGGTGAGCAGGCAAACCCAACAGTAGAACTCCCACCAGAGCTTCCGAGGGAGTTGGTTATTGGCTTAGAGGACCTAAAGAAGATGGAGACAGAGGCAGACAAATGGGTCAGCCATGTTCGGGCTGATATAGAGAAATTTATGGAGGACCTCGCCGATGCTTATCGGCAAGCCTCGAATATTTTGACGCGCATGGATATGGTAGATCAAGCTTGGGGCGATACCCACATCTATCGAATGAAGACTGATCTTCGTTTAGGGGCTTTGATGCATATACCTCTACAAACTTTGGTGGATGGAGGTGTAATTCAGGAGGGCAACAGGTATGACTTCACTAGTTAGTACTCCTCGGTGGTCATAGGCCGTGGGTTTCACGATGCAGGAAGGGCAGATTTGGCAAGAACTAGGAAGGCAATGGGTGACATCTTTGAGGGAGTTCTTAATACACTGGAGGCCATATTTGCTAGGAGGCTGGCTCCAGAGGAAATAACTGTTGATAGCTTTGGAGGCAAATTGGCTCCATTCTTCTCAGCTGCAAGGTCGCTTGTCCAGGACGACTTTGAGAATGTCTCCACTTTCTCTAGTATAATTCAGAATACCTAGGACGCCTTGGTGGCATGAAGGAAGTCTTACACTCAGCAAGGACAAACGGTAGCGGTCTTGGAATTTCAGCTCAACCATATTCCACCAATTTAGGTTCAGGAGGTTGAGGCGGTGTTGGCCCGGCTAATCGAGTTTGCAGTTCGAGAACGGGATAGTGGGAACGCTCTGCTTGATGAGGATCTTCTGGAAGAAGATAGTGGGCATTAATTGCTCGTAGTGGGGAGTGGAGAATCTTTTGTTCATTTATTACCCCACTCCCCTTAGTGGTGGTTTTTAGGGCGGAAACCCTAATTAGGGTATAGGTGGCTCGATGTGGGCCCTTCATTGTAATTGAATCCGAACCGTCCATTGAAATGGGCTAACTATAAAAGGGGCATCCCCCCTCATTTGTAATCTATTAGAACTAGAATTGAATCAGAGATAGAGTTGAGCTAGAGAATAGAAGGCATATAGCATTTAGCTTAGAAGTTAGCTTAGATTGAGGAGGAAAGGAAGTTTTCCCATTGAGGACTTTGTAAGAAGTTGTTGTGAACACTCTCATAATATAAAGATTTATCATTGTTTGGTGGTTCTATCTTCTATTGTGAGTAGCTAGCAAGGCTTGTTCGTCTTTCCAATTCAGGTAGATAGAGTAGAGTAGACTTTGTTTTATGCAAGTAGTTGTTAATTGTGGAGTGTGGCGTTGCAATTTGAGCATACCTTCTTTCATCCATACCACTAGCGGGCTTGCTGATGGTAAGTTCGCCTTGCGTGGTCAACTGGAGTATTGACACTTAACTTCGATTATGGCTCATATGTCTGTATGCATCGTGGTGATGGTATGTACATGTTGTGTCATAATTTGAACACCTTTTTCATCCTTTGAAGATTGCACCAACTTTGTCAGAGTTGTCCGAAGGGAGACGAAGCAAAGTTTGGTTTGAAGATTGTTTAAGTCGATCCTCATCCTCCACCCTTTAGGAGTAGATGGTAGCATCCCTATCCCTATCCCTTTAAATTCAGTACTTCCTGGTTAATTTAGGAGTCAGAGCAATATTGTCAAATCAAGCATATTCACATTAGCCAACTGAGTCTATTCGCGTAAAAGGAACCTTGGAGTTGAACGTATGAACTTTCACGCAATCTTAGCATGTGGAATACTTTGATCAAGAGAGAATAGAATGACTGTTGGGCATTTTTATTCTGTGTTGGTGTTGTCATAAAACACACGTCAACAGATCTGATCATAATTATTTAAGCAGTTTGAAGGAGATATAATCTGGGCATCGAACTTATTATTTGAGGCGCACTTGCATCATCTTTGTATGGTCGAATTAATTGTTGGAAAAGAGGGCAACTAACAAGGCATCTGTCAGGAGGATGACTTTAAGGGGATTTCATCTGGTAATGAGTGCAGCTTCAGGAGTATAACCTGTGTAAGGTTTGTTCATGATTAAGTCTTGCTGGAAATGATCGCAACATTCAAGAATTTGGGTGTAGCATGAGAAGATAGGTGGACAAGTCAAGGGCAGTTTATTTATTGGAAATTGAATTTAATTTTTGAGAAGTCGTGGCGCTTTGAGTTTGGAGGATTTTATTACTGGAACACAGCTACAGTCATCAAAGCATAAGTGTTGTGCCTGTGGCTACGCCTGAGCAGGAAACAAGTGGTTATCAAAGCTTCAATCAGGTTTCTATGATCCTCAAGATTCTAAAGATAAGTTCCTGATCTCTCTAGAGGAAGGACTTACTCTAGTATACAAAAAGGAGGTGAATGATTATTCCTGGCCGTAGGACAAAAGCAAGTGTGAATGATCATGTGAAGAAGGGTTTGTAGGCATGGAAGAATTCTCATAAAGCTTGATTTATTGAAGACTCGTAAATTTTCAAAATCGTGCTAGATTGGGAAATTGAAGATATTATAATCGTATTTGGGCATATCAAGTCAAGACACCTGAGAGGGTCGATTTGAGTTTCCACTGCTTGACGTGAGTCCTTGGAGTCCAGTCACTGCCTTCTACTTGCATTTTAGTATGCTTTATGCCTTCATTTGATTTGCTGTTCCTATTCTGGGCGTATCTGGAGGTCTTGTGTCCATGTATCTGCTGCATGAAGAAGTTTTTCTGAAGTTGTAGACAGTTTTGAATCATTCTGTAGCAACAGATCATTCCATTGCAACAAATTTGAATCTTTAAGTGCAAAGATCAGGAAAGAACAATTGGTGGATTATGAGGAAGATTAGACAATAAAGAGATAAGTATTTCATACCCTTGTATAATGTTCATGGATTTTTATGTAGTTACTAATTCATCCAATAACATTGGAATAGTGAATCATGTATGCTTCTAGCATTGGTATTTCTCTTCGGGATAGTTTAGTTCTATGAACTATAATTAAACTCTCTAAAATGCTTTCAGGATGGACTGAGGAGCATAAGAATGATGAGAGATTGCATTCAAGGAAGGAAGAGCTTGATGCATCTTGTGAGGAAGTCACGCAAGCTGAAGGATGGAGACATAGCTTGCAGCCATGGGACTGAGTTGGTGGCACATAACTTCACTGGAGAAACCTCTCGAAGAGAAAGAACCTATACAGATTGTCATTGAGATCAGTTTCTTCGAAGAGGAGGAAATAAAATTTAGAGGGAGTCTGAAAAACCAATAGAGGCAACCTTGGACGAGGAGGTGAGGAGGTTGATGCAAGTACTTGGAGCTTCAGAGGGAGTCACATCATCATGAAGATCTACTGTAGTGTATATTTCTCTGAGACGGAGAAATATGAGGTGAAAGCCCTTGTAGTGTATATTTCTTTGAGACGGAGAAATATAAGGTGAAAGCCCTTGTAGTGTATATTTCTCTGAGATGGAGAATATGAGGTGAAAACCCTTGTAGTGTATATTTATCTGAGACGGAAAAATATGAGGTGAAAGCCCTTGTAGTGTATATTTCTCCGAGATGGAGAAATATGAAGTGCGAGCCCTTGTTCATCTCTGAGTCTGAGATGAGACGTCATGTTGAGAGACTCCATGACGACATCACGTTGAGAGACTCTGTGATGAACCCTTTGTACTTGTGTTTTTCCACTCATGGGAGTAGCCATGGTGTACGTCATGTTGAGAGACTCCATGATGACATCACATTGAGAGACTCCGTGATGGACAATTGTACATGTGTTTCTTTCCACACATGGGAGTAGCCATGGTGGACGTCATGTTGCGAGACTCCATGACGACATCACGTTGAGAGACTCCGTGATGGAAAATTGTACATGTGTTTCTTTCCACACATGGGAGTAGCCATGGTGGACGTCATGTAGAGAGACTCCATGACGACATCACGTTGAGAGACTCCGTGATGAACTACTTTCCACAAATGGGTGTAGTCATTGTGGGTGTCATGTTGAGAGACTCCATGTCTAGGATATTTGGAAAATACCTCCCTAGCTAAGAGGGAGTGTTAGTGTTTTATAGCTTCGGGAGCTATTTTTTTAATTAAAGGCAGGTCGACCTTCATGTTCTAAATAAAGTTAAATGAAAAGATGCTCAAGGCAGGTTGGCCTTCATGATGTGCAAATTATATTTTCTATTTTCTATTTCTATTGGAGTCTGACCTAGATGAAAAGTCACCTTGCTTTGTATATATACAAGGTGAAGTTCATTCATTCAATCCATCAATTCAATCACTTCATTCGCTCCTCTAGCAGAAGTTCGCCTTTCCATTTGCAGCAGATCAAACTTCAAGGGAAAGCATACTTATTTGTATTTAGCATCAAGGAGAAGTGTCTCCATTCATTGTATATACTCAGCCTTGTGTAAGGCCTGATTTTGTATGCAGTTTTCTGCACTTATTCATTGGATATATAAGATATATTCTTTGCTGGGTTTTTTACTCTTGAGTAGGAGGGGTTTCCCAAGGTAAACTGCTATGTTAACTGTCAAATGTGTTGTTGTATTTCTGCTTTACATTTCTGATTACAAAACTAACATAACCAACCAATTTGGAACCTTCATTGATTAGTCTTCAATTCTATATCTGTGCAATGACAAGTAAGAATGAATAATATTTTTGTTTTGCATTCACAATAAGAGAAATCACTTTATTTTTGTGTTTAAAATGTCTGGGAATCCATGTTTTAGGGTTAGGAGGGGCATTTTTGGGCATGAAGTCAAATTTTAATGCCAAATTAGATTTTTAACCTCCCCCCCCCCAAACTGACAGGTTTGTCGCAATAGGACCAATTGGTATCAAATTAGGCCCAAGTTTGCCTAGATTTGTCTTGGACGAATCCATATTGCATTTGTAGTACCTTGGGTGATCCCCCCTATGTATTGAATTTGGACTTGTATTTGGGCTAGATTGAATTCGAAAGGGTAGGTCCAAGGGGCTGATTTAGAAAAAAAAAGAAAAAAACTCTAAAAATTCTAAATCCCTACATGAAGAGCCAAATTCATAAATAATTTGCAACACCATACTAGTGGTGATGATCTCACATGATTTTCTTCTAGCTGACCTTGTAGAGAGAAGGGAAAAACAAATCACAATATATATTAGTAGCATCAATTTATTTATTTCACATTAACTTTTGCGATAATCATCTGAGACACCATACTAGTTGTGATGATCTCACATGATTTTATTCTTGTCGAACTTTTCGAGAGACAAGAAAAACAAATCACAATATATATCACTAGCATCGATCTATTTCTTACCAAGTTTTGCAATAAGCATCTTGGCATTTGTGTGTGCCTAGCAGGATAGTTGTGGGAAAGAACTAACAGGTTCTTGAAGATTTTGAACAAGAATACTTGTGGAAAATTAGTAGATGACTTGCAAAGGGCTCGAATATTGTTAAGACTAAAATGTGTATAGGTAAGTGGTATTCACGACAAATATTGTATGGTTTATATTCTAGCTATAATCTGATACACATGTACTAATATCTGCCTGGATGCCTTGCATATTTGCTGTTATGAACCTGATTCCAACAAAAGTTGTATGATTACATGTAGATACATTTGCTTAATAAGGACTTACAAGTACATGACAATTTGAGGCCATTATTTGTGCACACATGCCTTAAAGCTTATATATTGGGTTGATGCCATTCCCAATGGTAGAAGCCACAAAGGTTTCTATTCTAGCTAATGGATAAGCTTGAGGATTGAAGTCTTAAATTTTTTATCAGATCTTCTATGACTTCTCCAGACCATTTTTTAGGATCAATGCATCAAAACTTATATGACCTACAAATTTGCTCAAGGCCATACCTCAGAGTAGTAACCTTTAAAGCTTATATGCCATCTTGAATCAAGCCCAAGGACTAATGTGTTCGACACAATTAACTGGAAGAAAACCTAGAATCATAATATTTTATTGGATAGTTGGATATGATGAATATGTCATGTCCCCGAATTGATGAGAATGAAAATAAATGATATGAGACAATAAGTAAATAAATGGAAAGATATATTTAAATTATAAATGTAAATCCTTTTAATATTATTATAATAACTATAATCGATTATATTACAATTATAAAATGATATTATTATAATTGTAAGATACGAATAAATAAGCAAATAAAGTATATTAAAATTTACATTATTATAATGTAATTAAATGTACACTAATCAGTTATTATAATACAAATAGAATAACTTACATTATAAATATTTAAAATCACATAAGATAGTAAAATTAATATAAAATGCAAGACTATAAATCTCAAACAAATTATCATTACAAGGATAAAGGAGACATAATATTCTAATACCAATCGTCCGCTTAATTGTTCGATACTTAGCATATCATGTTTATTATCGACAATCTAAGGTAAGAGGATTGACGACACCTCCCAACTGTTGCTACTCTGGTTATTGTGGACGGGAAAAACAAATCTTCGAAGGGCCCTCACAGGGACGGATGTAAGAGGGATGCAATCTCGCCAATGCTTTGGTCGCCATCATTGTGTATGTACATTGCTTTATGTGACGAGAGTCAAAGCTATCCAAGCCCACATCAAAGCTTGACCCGAAGACAGCAAGCAATACTCATAAATGGTGTTGCTATGTAAAAATAAAAGTAATAATAAAATTAATAAATCTAGAATTAGTGACCAAAGCTCGATTGAGGGATGCGATGAAGGGACGTCTCATTCCCGAAAGGCACAACCTCTCCATTCAAAGGGGATAAATAATAATAAGAAATCGATGAGGGAGGAATAGAATAGAAGATCACCACAGCCAGGTAAAGAACAAGAGAAAGGCGTTGGAGTTTGTAGAATCACAGCGACCTATGTGAGTTGATCTCACTTAGCAATAATATTATAGCACTTCCTTGACAATGCTCAATTGATAATATTGACAAATCGATGGGAAACTGAGATTCTGTAACTCTTCCGGAAATAGATAATGAAATCTCTTAGATGACTGATCCATAACTAGATGATTGCATTCATACTTCAATAGAAAGGCAATTGCATATAAAATATAGACAGGGTATCCTTAGAATCTAATCATTGAACTTAGTTGTTTTTTTCTGAACTTCTAAATGGCCTTCTTCCTATTTGCTATTTAGTGAAAGGCTGGGAAAGACTAACATTATACAGAAAATTTATATAACTCTTATCTAGCTTAGAATTGATTGCACTAAAGGATTATGCTTTGATGTGATTACCAATGTGAAATTTCATGATTTTAATTCTATGAAGTGATATTGTTTTTTTCCTTAATAATATATTGATTATAGCCATGTAGTTAATATTAAATAAATGTGAGTATATCCGATTATTTGAAAGATTGTCTTCATGAGTGTTTGCAACTTATTGGGAGGAAGGGTGTGAGGGAAGTGGTGCCTAAAAACCCCACTTAAGTCCGCCCCCGGAACCCAAGGCAGGGATGGGCCCTAGAGGGGTGGAAATTCCACTCATAGTCTGCCCAATCCCAAGGCTTGGGTGGGCCATGGAGGGGTGGGGGTTCCACTCATAGTCCGCTGCGGCCCTGGAGGGGTGGTAGGCCCGGGGCACTTATCCGTTCCGCCTACTATCCCCAATAAGTCAAGTGTCTTCCGAGGTGTTGACATGGGTAGAGAAAGCAGGTACCAGTGTTTCCACTAAGCACGCCACTTCGAGTATGGAATGGTCTTAGTTTGATGTTCAACTCGGAGCCAAGGGGTGGGTTGTCCTGAGGGGGTGCTTGTGCCCTTGGGCTTAGATGGATAGCTTCGGGAGGATCTACCCATGCCACTCCTCTTCTGTCTTCATTATTACTTTTGTGATTATGCTTATATTTTGGATAGCTGGATATTAATGCTAACAAATATGTTGTTAATATGATGAACATAGGATTCCAATCTAGGGTTATTGCATTAGGAGAACATTCATTTGGAAAAGATGAAACCTTAAACCTAATCTACATGCGGATTTTAAGGCACACCAGGTAAGGGACATTACAGAATAGATTGGAGGGATATCGAGTTCTAGAGAGAGGATAACCGTGAATGGTAGAGGACACTTGTCTATGAATGTGTTTGGGTTGGTCGTATTCAATAATCCTTGGATGTTTGTTTCTTGAGTGGCATTCACCACTAGCTAGTTTTTAATCTATATCTATGTCAATGTTGAATGTGAGAAAAAGAGGGGCAATACATAACAGTAATTTTAAAGCCCAAAAATTTCTGTCTCCTTAGAACATAGAAAACTACAATAAAAAAAATGGAAAATCCATTTTCCTAAATGATGCTAATCACGCAAACTCAATATCAGAAAACATGATACACTTATAATTCAAGACTAAGTTCATCATGCAAAAGTTAAAACAACGTAGGGATGAATGCAAACGGTGCAAATACTCATTGTCTATGATAGAAGAGGAGAACGACATGCTCCATCATTCCCACCAACACCCCAATAGGCATAATAAGGTAGTTACTCTTGTATCTAATATTAAATTTTTCATATCATATCAATCTTGGCTAAAGATTACTAGATCTTACTTTCGGCTATGAAAACTAGGTGCATATAATAAATGACCATTATTAGTTCTAGACTGGTGGGATAGTCTTTGAATGGTATAATATAATAGAGGCTAAAACTAGATAACCTATAGATACATTCAGCAAGCTATAAAGTATCATTGATGCTAGATTTGCACTTGAAATGAAATTGATAGAAACCTCTAGACAAAGGGAAATGGTTATGAAAATTGATAACAAAAAGGGATATAACATTCAAGATAGAACCCTATCCAATGATTTACTTGAATGAGTATGATAACATTCAACTTTGTTAATTGTCTAAACCCTTAAAGTTGTGTACTAGTGTTTACATCCCCAATGCCAAGATGAGCACCCTAGCCAAGGCTATTTGCTTAGTGAATCAAGATAGAATCCACAAATAAGTCTTGAAACCACAAAAACTCAATAATATAAAACAAATTCCATGAGTAAATGCAAAAGAAGGCCCTCACCCTAGAATATTTAAAATAAAAAAAATAAACAATAATGTCAATCATATCAAGAAGCTAAAATCTCACACTTGTAGGAACATCACTATGGAGAAAGTAGTGACATAGCTAACACCTGCTCTATAGGAAAACAATGAAGAATAACCAATTTGATTTGGAAAGAAAAAATATCTAATTGATTTACGCCAAAATTAATAAACAAGAATATTAAAATAATATTTAATATTTAGTTATAATGGTCAAATAAGTCATTAGTATAGTCTATAGAATCTTTCCTTATTCTCTTCAGTTGTCTTTTGCTTAGTCTTTAGAATCTTTCCTTATTCTCTTTAGTTGTCTTTTGGTTTTTTTAGTTGTCAATCTTATCCTTATCGGATAAATCGTTTGTAACTCTATTTAAGAAGACTTTTGTTCCTTTGTTAATATCAAATATCTTGATAATTAATTGTCTGTGTTTTTAATTATTTTATGATATCAAAACTTAGGTTTTCTTTCTTAAAGTTTTGACGAATTTTTTATTATAAATTCGTGGCAGCTTTTTTTTTAAAATTAAATTTGTGGGATTATTACCTGAAATTCACAAGGGTTTTTCAGAAGATTTTTGGCAATTTTTTTAACAAAAATTTGTGGGTATGTTTTTTACTTGAAAATTTCACGAGGATTTTTTCAAAAGCTTTTGAATGGTTTTTTTTATAAAATCATGGGATTTTTTCTCTCTTTTTCACAATGAGTTGGAAACTTTCATTGATGAAGGAGATGATGCTAGGAACCAAAGTTATCTTCAATGCAAACATCTTTTTTTAATAAGAGGTTGTGGAAGGATTGTCTGGTTCCGATAGGGTTATGGAAACCATGTCTTGGGCCGACGGGTTTGTGACAAACTCATAGTGAGCTGACGTAGGTTTTGAAACGTCTCGATTTTACAAACAACCATACACTTGGCATAACTTGGCCAATTTGAAACTGAAATTTTTTGAGAAGTAACTGTTAAAACCAATAAGAGCACAACAAAATTGAACAAGACTGAAAAGAAAACCTGAATTTTTTTTTGGGCAATGCAAGATTGTTCATGGACCTAGATGCTTCTGCATCAAAATTTTAGTGCAAAAAATAGAAATTACAAGTCTATTAGCATATCTCTTTAGGTCTTTTAGCTTTTGTCAACTACATATCACTTATCAGCACTTTAGGAAAACCTAGTGTAATTTATGTGATTTATCTGAGAAACCTTTATAGAAAGTTTTCTAATTTTCAAGGGATGCTTCTAGGAGATGTATAGAAACACCAAGAAACTTAATGTGAAGTCTCCTAATGTTTGGAGATGTCCCCATATAGGTCTTTGAGATGGGACACATTTTCGGTATGGGAGATGAGTACCAAGGGTTAGGGAATGAGTCTTTTGGTAACTATGATTTCAACATAACACAACTAAATGAATCTTTATCTCAAGCTATTTTTCTATGAAGATATGAGACTTGCCTCTCCTTTTATAGGCTAAGTATACCTCACTTATTGCTCTGTTGGAGGGGTAATATACATATTAGTCACCCATGTGTTACCTGCTGAAGTTGCCAAGTTTAGTCAAATCATTTTATTGGATTCATTCTCAAAATTGGCTTCCTTGTGGTAAAACAACAAGGTACTTATTGAAAATAAAACATTGAGACCATGTGCCCCTTTGAATATTTACAGACTTTTTACTGCAGCAATTAAAGCCTGTAATAAATGAAAGATTATAAAAATCTGTCAATACTTCTTTGAATATGATCTGTACCATTCTTCCCACTCTCCATCATTAGGCTAGTCAGCATCAATGATGGTCTTTTCCTTGTTCATGTTGGCTTTGATTCTAGCATCTAGCATAGCTTTAGTCTCATTGATAAAGTTGTCCATTTGTCTCTAATGCTAGAATCTTATCAACTTGGTGACTAAACAATATTGGATCAACTTTATTGCTTGTCAAGAGTGGCTCTGCAAATAAGGGTACAAGATTCTTAAAATTTCGTTTCCAAAACCCCATGGCCTTCTTTCCTTCATCATGGCCCACAATGCTTGGGATACTAACTCCCATACCTTTCCCCCCCACTAGACTTGTCCCTGAAAACAACTGTTTCACACAACAACACACTTACTTCATGAATTGTAAATATCTAATGAGTACTCCCAAGGGCGTATTTGACATTATTGTGTATTTTTCTCATGGGAAACACCTTGAAGATCCACTTGCTAGTAGAATAGGTTCAAGCCCTTTGATTTGTTGCTGCTAGGATATTCTCATGACATTTCCATGGGTCATCTACCATTCCAATCAAATTTTGTACCCTAGCTCGTAACACAATCACCTCTTTAATATTTTGCTTGGCCTTGTTGGTGGCTTCCTTTTCTCTTTCTTTTGACCTTCTCAAAAGGTCTTTCAATCTATTCACCTCTTGCTTTGATGAACCACTTCTTTGAGATGTACCTATAGGAGGCATTGGTGCCATAGGTCCCATTGTTGGAGTTGAGATAAGAGCGTATTTTCCTTTCATTTTTCTTCCTTTAGGGCTCTCTTTAAGTTTGTATTCTCCTTCAGAATCAAGTCATAGTCAGATTGTAGTTTCTTGGTTGTTGCTTTAGTGAATTGGACAATTTGGACTGCCCAAGAAGTTGCTCTGGGAACAAAAACATTCCCAACCCTCTTGACAATAGTTGCTCCATTAATCCTTGAGGATTTTCATAAATTGGGGCTTATTGTGCTCTGGGGTAATAGTCCACATCGGCAATGTCTTATACTTAGGGCTGTATTTTGACCTAGAATAAAATCTTTTTGCTTGCTTTGCACTTTCAAACACATCACATTCCTCCCTCCTTTTGAGGGTATCTATAGTGGCGGCAAAGGCAATATCCCACCTTGGCAACAACAATCGCCCACTTTTCTTGATTAATTTCTTGCCTTGCTTGGGGTCATGCCTTCTATGTTGACTTCAAATGCTGACAATGAACTTTGGGTAGTATTAGGTTCACTCACATCAACTCAGCATGAGCTCTTTTATCTTGCTTGTTCTTCTTTTAATGCAAACATCTTGAATTCATCAAAATTGATGACTTCATCATCCACTAGGAATTCATCATAAGCTTTTTGTCTTCCATCCTTAATATTCTCATCACTACCCAAAAGGGTTAGCATATTGGGAGCATTAGGTGTTGTTATCTCAATTCTCTAATGGTGTGGGGGAGAAGCAACTCTATCACAGATTGGGTCATTTGGAGGCACAAAGTCATCAAACCCCTTTGTATCATCATAGCTCATTAGTGGCTATATTGGAACCTTAGCTTGAGTTTGACCTCTCTACATGGTGCTTGGTTGTATTTTAAAACTAGTAATGAAGGAGATTGAAATTTGGAGGGCATTTTTCTTTTTAAGAATGTTCCAAGGGCTGGTGCCTCAGATGGAGCGGAATTGGTGCGTATCTTTTTTCCATGACTCCTTTTGGGGCTTCTAGTTTTGTAGGTGTAACCATTTTGAGTATTATGGCCAAGGTTTCCATATTATTTAGCACATAGTTACGAGACTCGCCCAGACTCGCCAGGACTCGGCGAGTCCAGAGTCGAGTCACCCTAGCCGAGTCCTGGGGGCTCGGACTCGGACTCGGCCGAGTCCTACCGAGTCCTGGATGCACTCGCCGAGTCTGGTAGACTCGCCAAACTCGCCGAGTCCAGGCAAGTCCCATCAGCAGGACTCGACAAAAGGCAAGTTTTGAAAGTGGAAAAAATACATGAAATTTGAATTTTTTTTTTAAAATTTATTTACTTATTGTGAATGCAAAATGATGTACGCCATGGAGGTTTGTATGGTTTTGGAGGTCTTAATTTGGGCTTGGTGGCGGGGGCGCTGCCCTTCGACCCCGCCTTGTATCGCAACAGGGAGCGCGCCCAGGGCACTGCCCCGAGACCCTGTGAGGGGCGCTACCCCTCAACCCCGCTGGGGGTGTTGCCCCTAGACCCCCGCAAGGGGCACTGCCCCTTGACCCCGCTAGGGGCGCTGCCCCTTGACCCCGCTAGGGGCGCTGCCCCCAGACCCCCGCAAGGGGCACTGCCCCTTGACCCTGCTGGGGGTGCTGCCCCCAGACCCCACTAGGGGCACTGCTCGCAGATCCCCACAAGGGGCGCTGCCCCAAACCCCATTGGGGGAACTGCCCCCACGAGGGGCGTTGACCCTTGACCCCACTAGAGGCACTGCGCCTAAACCCCCACAAAGGGCACTACCTCTCAACCCCATCAGGGCGATTTCCCTGATACTTGAGAATCTGAGATTATGGCTACTACATCATCCAGGACCTATCTTAGACACATTCATAGGAAAGATGCAAGCTCTTTTCATATACTTCTAGTTATTGTTTTGAATCTTTTGATATGTCATAGATTTCATATTCCATGAGTTTTGTATACATTTGAGTTTTTGACTATATATCTAAGTGTGCTATTGTCATATTTGTTTGGAACATTTGATGTCATGGATTTCATATTCCATGAGTTTTGTATACATTTGAGTCTTTGACTATATATCTAAGTGTGCTATTTTCTTGAGCAACTCAACTACAATTTGTGTTTATAGTTATACTTATATGATCGATGTATACTTGTGCTAGTGATGAGGACCTTGATTGGGTTGACTGGGTAGATAGAGAGGTTGAGGCTATAGCCATGGCAGAGGAGGAGGCTAAAGCATGAGCAAACACATCCAAAACTAATGTTGGTGAGGGTGGCATGGAGTCACAAGCAGAGACTATGGCTGCAATTGCTACGTCATCTACGACCCACCTTAGATGCCTTCGTAGGAAGGATGCAAACTCCTTTGAGCCATAGACTTGTAGTTATTGTTTTGATATTTCATATTTGTTTGGAACATTTGATGTTGTGGACTCATATTTTGTACCACACACTACTACTGGTTCTCAACCGTCGCTTGAGAGCATGGGTTGGAACAAGGATGCACATGATGCAACAAAAAAGACAATTGTAGACTTTTGGTACTACTGCACCATTCCCTTCCATGTAGCCAGGTAATTCTTTTTCGTTCAATTGTTCTAAAATTTATATTTAAATTGTATTATTTTAGAATCTAGATGTATCTCATTATCAAATTCAAATTTAAAGTTAAAAACTTAAAACTTTTCATTTTACAATACTTATGTAAGTAACTTTTCATCATCCAGGATCCTTAGACACCTTCGTAGGAAGGATGTTGGCTCCACTATGCCATAGAGTCATAGACTTATAGCTATTGTTTTGATATTTCATATTGTTATGGAACATTTGATGTTATGGATTTCATATTCCATGAGTTTTGTATACATTTGACTAATTTTATATATCTAAGTATGCTATTTCCTTCAGCAGCGCAACTACAATTTGTGTACTTTATACTTATGTGATTGTTGTATACTTGTGTATGTGATTAAATTTTATTTTATTTGTATTGTATTCAATAAAGGGTGCTTGAAACAAGTTTTAAATCCTTAAAAATCTCTAAATTTCTAGGGTTTTTTCAACTTTTTTTCATTTTGCCGAGTCTGCGCCGAGTCCGAGTCCCGAGTCTCCGAGTCCCGAGTCAAGTCGCCCTAGCCGAGTCCGAGCCGAGTCCGAGTCTCGTTACTACATGATCTCCACACTTTCAATTGGATTCTTAATTTCTAGGTAAAATCCTTTACAAGAGGCATAATCTTTCCACAGTCCTTGAAATTGATAGAGAGTGATTCTAGATAAAGCTGTGTAGTAATTTTGCGCAATGTAAAAACTACTACAGAGTTTTATCTAGAAGCAATCTCTATCAAGATCCCTTATAGTTATGGTCATTTACTGCCCTTTCCCTTTTGACAAGCTTAATTTTCATCCACTGTCTCTTTTGAGCTGCTTTTCCTCCTTATCCTAGCAGTTTCTAGTAAGGTCCTCTTTTCCAACATATTGGTGCTCATATCTAGATTTGCCTATCTCCTGTTTCATGTTATGGATAAAATTTTCTGAATCCAATTCCTTGCCAAATTTGCTGATTACATAATTCAACATCTCATAGGCATCCTTTCCTAATATAGTAAAATCAGAAATCTGGGCTTGCGAGGGAAGAAAACCTCTTTTTGAGTGTCTTATGGAATGGCAATGATTAGAATTATATAGCTGCCAAATTGATTAAAGGAAAGTAATTTGTCTAGGACCATATTGGGCAATCTATGAAGAACAATTGCAGCACCATATATCCTAATGATAGTATAAGTCTTGTGGAGAAACCACTCAATTGTTTCAATTATTGTTTTCTCTTTCAACAGTACACCTTGTTGGTCCACCAGTGTATCTTTTGAACCACTAAACTTTAATTAGCATTGGGGGTTTGATATTTCTATCAATGAAATGCTTGTGAGAGAAACGGATCTTGTATCTCTTGTCATGCTCACTGTTATTGAGTTATGCAGGAATAATCTCTTTTATGTCATAAAAATTGTTTAATATTTATTTGAAGTTGCTGCTAGCTTGTGAAAAATGCTAGGGAGATGTCTGATAAGTAATAGCATATTCTTTGGTCACCATGATAATGGACACATTGTGCAATATAGAGTGAGTTGAGTCCAGCATTTAGAACCAAGGAGTATGGAAATGTTTAACTTGAGCAGGCTTCAATATACAAACATTTCTGCTGTCTCTTTTGGATTGTAGCCTGACTACAAGTCTTTAATGTTATGAAGTATGTTATACCAATGCAATTTTTTTTTTATTGTGTTGAATTTTCAAGTTGTTTAAAGTGCAAAACCTTCAGGACTCGTCTTGTTTTCTATGTTTTGTAGTCCTTTGTCCTTTTCTAATCTTCATAGGATTGTGGAATTGAGTGTTTTGATAGAAGGAATGAGTTTTTCAAAGAGAACATTGGTTTCAGCAAGGGCACTTGGAGAAATCAATGCACATAAGCATCATGGTCAAATTCAGAATAGTTCATAGATGTGCACTTGGGATGCCATGGCACACCTCAACAAAGAACAATATAAGTTGAAATTTGAAGACTTTCATAGTGCACAGGCATGCCTAAGAGACAATGCACACCTATACAAAGGAGATAACTTGAAACATTTAAAAACTTGCTCTAAGGATTAGAGGCTCACCACAATGAAGGTTGCAAAAGTTCAAAATTGATCTTCAATGGTCAGGTTCGCGTGAAAGAAGTAGAATGCACCTCAAAGTGAATGATAATTTTTTTCAAAATTTCGGATCATTGAATAGGCGCGTGTTAAAGAGGAAGCGTGCACCTTAAAGAAGAACGGTTAGTTTTGAAAAAAATGAACTTGCATGTATAGGTGAGTGCCTAAAAGAAGCCAAAAAAAAAAATTGTTCTTACAATATGTTGTACCCCAAATTAAAATTTTTGCTACACAGGCATTTTGAAGAAATGAGTCAAAATCTTGTTAAATCTGTCAAAAAGGTCAAAAATGGGGTTTGCATGTCTTGCATGAGGGTCAAAAACTTAGAATTTTCAAAATTTGACAATCTGGGCCGGCTCAGAACGACCAAATCAACAATACCCAAATTTCAGTTTTTCGGCCCCAAATTTTAGGAAAATTTCTATTTTTAGCAGTTTTCTAAAAATAGAAACTTTTTTTGGGTTTTTTCTAGGTTTCTTTCAAAACAGATCTTGGCAAAATTTTCTAAAATTAGAAAGTTTGGCTTCTAGGGTTAAGACTGATTTTGATTGGCTTAAAATACTTCCTCATCAGGTTGGTTCAGTCAGAATCACCAAAGAATCAGTTTTGCCCTAGTGGGTCTATTTTACTTTTTCAGAAGCTTTTTCAGGAGCACCAAGGTCATCAATGGAGGTCAGTCAGCTGCTAGGTGCCAGAATCAAACATTCAAGCATTGAACAGAAGTTGCTGATGATGTACGTGCATGAAGAACGAGGAACGAAGAAGGGAAGCTGTCAAAGTTGGAAAATGAGAAATTTTGACTAACACTGGAGACTCTAGGCGCCCTAGCTCAGTTTAGGCGCCTAAACCTTCATGCCTTAGAAAAATTTCATCTTCGGCAGCCAGAGCAAAGGCAAGCATGTCAAACGAAGGGAGAAGTTGAAAATTGCAAAATAAAAACTAACTCTGCCAGTCATGGGCGCCCTTGAAGGAGATAGGCACCCAACTTTTCAAGGCACCAAACATCAGAGTTAGGGTTTCTGCCTCCAAACCATTGTTGCTCAGAATCCTCTTAGCTTTGCAGTGAGTCCTTCAGCACAGTCATCTGATCATTTAGTCAACCGAAATCTCAGATCGAACGAAGAAGTCTTGAAAAAGTAGTAAACTAGAAAGGTTAAGAATCTCATAAAAATGACTAAGTTTGGGGGGTGTTGGGCGCCCCAGGCAGTCAGGGTCGCCCGAGAATTTGAGTGCTTAAAAGATAAAATAGGGTTTGCAGTCCCTAACAACCGTTCTTCAGATTCAGTCCAACTTCGCAGTGGATTCAATGGTGAGCTCGTTAGATTTGTTAATCATCAGATATCACAAAATGATTAGAGGGGTAAAATTGTGCAGAATGAAGAAAGCCAAGAGCAAAGACAAAAATTCCCCAAAATTGACTAACTTTGGTAAAGATGGGCGCCCCTGGAGGGGATAGGCGCCTGCCCAAGCTTTTGGGGTCATAAACTCAACTTTCAGATGATGTTACTCCTAAGAGACCCCCCCTGAAATCATTCAAGCTATCCGACGAGCTCAACCATCAGTCCATCTAAGCTTCAGATCATTCAGGAATGAAATTCATCAGAAGATCATAAAGAAAACAATAATGGTTTAAGTATGGTGAACATGGGCGCCCTTGGAGAAGATAGCTGCCTAGGGTTTTGAGGCCTCAGATGGTAATTTCAGCAGTTGTAGTCTCTAAGATCATCTCGTCAAATTCTGCCAAGCTACGCAACAAAGCAGTTAGTCAGTTCATCAAACCTCCCGAACTCCCGGAGTTGTAGATTCATCAGAAGGTCAAGGAAACACAAAAAGTTGAAATTTTAAGAAAAATGACACTGGTGATCATGGGCGCCCCTGCAATAGATAGGCGCCTGACATTTTGAGGGGTCAGATGAAGCTTTTATGAAAAATTGCCTCCAAGACAACTTCGTCAGGTTTACTCAAGCTCCATGATGAGATCCTCCGTTAGTACACAGGATTCACTAAGCACTCAGAAATCAAAGATCAAACCAAGGGTAAAATCAAGAAAAATTTGAAAAAGGTGAAGAAAATGGCAAAGTATGGAGAGGAAAAGCGCTCCAGGAGGAGAATGGCGCCTAGGGCTCAATGCCTTAGGAAATTTTTCAAAGTTTTCATCATTCGGCATTCAAATGACATCTACATTCAATGAACTTGCCCGGGATAGGCTCCAAAGGATTTAAAGCAAACGAAAGCAGACTTTCTCAAAGCCTCAACTTATTTAAGAGAGATTTTGTCTTTCATTATTTTTGCAGGTTGGAGTCTAGAGCAAGAAGATTTTCTCTTTTTCCTCAACGAGGATTTGAAGACCCAAATGACATGCTTTTTCGGTGTTCTTCATGTTTTCGAGATCAGTGAACAAGGAGGCTTGCTTTTTTCATGCTTTTTCATCCAGAACACCAATTCTTTGAAGGAGTTGGTCATGGTTTTCGATTTTCAGCGAGCTGGGTTATATTAGCTCTATCTTCTAGATAATTTTTGAAGATTTTTTTCAAAGTTGCAATAACTTCTTTTTTCTTCGCATGTCAGAGAAAACATCAAAATTTTCAACTTCTAATCTTTTGGGATTTTCTTAAACATTCTTCTGAACAAAACCCATATCTCAGAATAATTTTCAAAAAAATCATCCGTTTGAAGAAGAAAATCAGCAAGCTAAAAATAGAAAGTTGTGCAAAACTTGTCTGAATATAGGCAAGATTACAGTCAATCCTCAAGTTTTGCAGTATGGAGTACATTCCCACTGAGTTCAAGACCATATAAGTACTCTCCCATCGAATTCAGAGCCAAACAAGTGTTGTATCATAATTATCTAAACGGACGATGTTGGGAAGGGATTTACAGTACCATCATGGACATAAAACGTCATCATCTCAGTTGAAGAATGTGCAAAGGGAGTGGTATGAGTGAAAGGACAACTGTCGGAAAAAGTTGTGCAATACTCTTCCATGGGAGAATCAAGAAAAGTGTCAGAAGCATAAAGTTGCAGAGCCGCCAAGTTATCAATTAGTGAGTTATCTTTTGGGGCAGTGATGTTTTTCAAAAATAGAACTCATAAAGAAGCTGAAGATGTCAAAGATTCTCTAAGTTTGATTGCAAAAAGGCAAAAGATCCTAGAAAAGCGGAATATGGCTATTGATAGTATCAACGCTCCTGATAGAGAGGCAGTTTCCTGCTTTTTGGCGGATGTGATCGAAATTTAAATCGGCAATCTTCTTTCAACTTTCTTTCTATTTTCATCTCAATGATTATCCATTCCTTGAAGGACAAATATCTAGTTGTAATAGTTGGCATTTCCTATTTTCCATGCTTTCTTAGGTTTTCTTAGGTGTTAGATGCTTATCTTTTTTTTGATTTAGAAATAAAGCTTGCGAGTGGGCAAGCCATAGTTGTAAAAGCAAGGAGATTTTAGGGTTCCCTACTCCTCTACTTAGTTATAAATAAGAGCAGCCTTTGCTCATTTTTCTTTAACCGTGCTTGTGATAACAAATTGTTGAGCCTATGCCTTCAAGCTTGTTATTGATTAGTTTCAGTTCACTTTGTGTAAAGAGCAAGTTTGCATGCCTCTTTTAGCTGCAAATCCTTGTTTAGTGCATTTGTTTTGTGTCAAGTGTTAATCTGGTTTGATCGCATGTTGCATGTATTTTGCTACAACTTGCTGTCCCGGAATTGTAATTTCTTGTGCCTGAAGTTTGAGAAAATAAAGTCTTAAGCGTGCTTTGCTGCCTCGATATAAAGTCTTAGATTTCCGTTTATTGTGTAATGCTTATATGATCTCCTTTTCAGCTTGCATTGAAATTCAGTAGATGTATGTTGAAAAAAGTTTATCTAAGTATCTATGTCAAAGAATCAAATCATGTTTATTTCTAAACTCTCTTGCTCTGCGTTTATTTGAGAGGTTAGAAACGTCTTCAGCGTAAGTTAGTTGTAGTTGATAGTTTTATTAAAGAGAAAAACCTGAGCTGCAGCGATAAGAGTTTTGTAACCTTGTGTTCTCGCAGCTGAAACAAAAAGATAGGCAAATTAGCTCTAGTTTACTTTATTTTAGCAAACTCAGCAAAAGAGGGAGCTTCCCCTCTGAATTTGAAGAGCAGGTTATTGCACATAGTTGTCTGTTCCCAAACCGCATTTTAGAGGTGCGATTTGAAACGCCAACTCAATATACAGGCATGTACAGGATGAGAGGCATGCACCTCGAGACATGTCATAAAGTTTCAATGTTTTTAAAGCTAATACATGCACACATGCCTGAGACAAGAAACATACCAATGCATGGAATTATGCTTAGACTTGCGTGACAACACAAATGCATGCCTCATAAGGTAATTTTTTTGAAAAATTTCAAAGTGCAATACCAAGACAGCTGTAGAGATGAAGATGCACCTAATTGAAGGAATTTTTTTAGGGTGATAGTTCATGGGTGTACATCTTAGGATGAATGCACACCTATACAAATAATTTTTTTTGTTAAAAGCTATCTTTAATGAGTAGCTGTGCATAGGAGAATATGGACACATCTATGTTAAGGAAATTAGTATGAGTTATGATCACATTCCAATGTATAAGTGCATGTTTGGGTAGAAAGACACACCTGAAAGAAGGAAAATCAAGCATTCAACAACTTCTATTCATAAGTGCATGCTTGAGATTGAGGGCGGACCTCAATAAAGGGAAAAAAGGATTGGTTTGCAAAAACCCATTGCTAGGTGAAGAGATTTTTTGCCAAAATTTGTCATCAATTGCTAGTTGAGTGCTTGATTTGTGAGATGTACCTCATAAAGTAGGCAAGTTCGTTTTAAAAATTCAACGCTCAATTGTTAGGTGCATGCTTGATTTGGGAGAGACACCTCATAAAGGAGGCAAGTTCATTTTAAAAACTCAATGCTAAATTGTTAGGTGTGTGCTTGGGGTGAGGGACACACCTCAATAAAAGAAAAAATCAAAACAAGTTTCAAACCCATTGTTAGGTGTGCGTGTAAGGGCAAGGGTGCACCTCAACAAAGAAAAAATTCAATTGACATCAAAGTTTGAAAACCCCATTGTTTGATACACAGTCAAGGTCAAGGGTGCACCTCGATAAAGGAAAAATCAAATATTCAAAAATCATAGTGTATAGATGTGCTTTGGGGTGTAGATGTGCACTTTACCAAAGGGATTATTCAAATTTCAAAAATTATGTAATTAGGTGTCCCCTTGGTGATGAAGTGCACAATTGTGCAAAGGAAATCAAAACTACAAGTTCAAAGCCCATATTATAATGTATTGGTGTGCGTGCGTGTGTGTGAAGCAAAAGTGTCACCTATCAAAGGAATTGAAAACATCAAAGTAAAATTTTCAAGGTTTTTTTGAGGGTTAGCCATGATCAAAGGAGAAGTGTATTTTTAGCCCATGCCAAAAAGAGCACATGTTATTTTTAGCCATCACCTTTTTTAGAGAAAAGAGCATGTCTTGCGATTTGCTATTTTTAGCTTGAGGAGCCCATGCTATTTATAGCATTCCACTATTTTTAGCAATCGCTATTTATAGCCTAGAGTTTGAGAGATGTGAGCATTATGTTATAGTTTGTAATAAATTCAATCTATAGCTTAATTGGAGGTTGCATGGTTTTAGTTTTAGTATTAAAGAATAGGATTGTGTAATAAAAATTGCATTTCATGCAATGAGTTATTCTTAGAGTAGAAGTAGTGATTAGCTTTGTAAAAAGTATAAACAAGTGGCTTTTTGCAGTTAGTTGAATCAATGCTAATTTTAACGTCTACATATTGTTAAAATTGCTATTTAGTGTTATTTGTAAGCCGATGTACGGTCTTAGCGTAGTCGGCTGGTTGCTTAGATAATAAAACATTAGTCGTAGCGGGAATAAGTAAGTATGGTTAATGACATGTAACTAAGTCTTGATTAGTTATGGTTATGAAGCGGCACGATGGTTGGTTGCTCAACCACTGCCGAATGCTATATGTATTGGGATTATGTAGTCAGAAGGGATGTGTGGAATTAATGATACTATGACAGTCAGATTGTACATGTTGATATTTACAAGGAATGAATAGAAGTGTTTCATGATTCAATCTTATTATGTTATTCTATCTATGTGTTGCATATAGTTCAGTTTACTTCCTGTGTACATAATATGTTGAGATAAACACTCCGCGAGGTAAACATTTGTTGCTGTTGCCTAAGCGAACCAGGGAAGCACTTGGTGTAATGGTAGCGTAATGGGCTGACCAGCAGACGAACCCATAGTAACGAATGAAGAAAGAGAGGACGATTTGACACGGAATTTGACAAATCTCTGGAACATATCCCTACGAGACCACGTACGGAGGCAAGCCCTCCGACGAGAAGTCCTAAGGCAGCTATTTGGGATCGCCTCGAAGTAAACGACAAGGTTGATCACCTTCTCCACTGCATGCCAAGATTGTTGGCCTGTCATTCCATCATCCTACAAGAACTTTGGGTGGAGGAAGAACAAGAACGTCGAAGGCAACAAATCTTGCAGCAGTATGAGGAACGAACCAAACGGGAAGAGGAAGAAAGGGATACTAGTCGGAGACGTACCCCTGGCAACCAACAATGATCACGTGAAAGACCTGTAAATGCTCGTATGACCGAACAAGGAAAAGAATTGAGTACCATTCGGGCACGAAGCGAAGGAGGAAAGAATTCGGCGATCATTAAGAATACAAGAACAAGAAAACCAACGGTTGAGATTTAGTAAAGCACATCAGCACTTTGTGGAAGGGAGGGACGAGGAACCAGTCGTCACCCCGTACGTAGAAAAACAAAAAAACCAAGAAAATGAGGAAGACTTGAGTGGTGAACTTGAGAACAGTATCCAATGCTTTCGTGAGTTGTCCATATCAGACGACGACGAAGGACGGAGGACAGGGAGATCTGAGCCCAAGACCCCTTGGTAGAGAGAGCACCGAAGCAGAGCCCAGGAAACCCAAGGTGTAGAGGACGTTGTCAGGGGACGGAAGGGTGACTCGTACGTGGCTGAGAGTGCAAGTGACGCACCGGAACGTACCGAAACCAGTCCAATTAGGTGCAATACACAAGGAGGACAGCAGGGCAGGATGGTGACTCCAGAACGACAAAAGTTGCTGAAGTTTACGGGGAATGGGTCAGAGGATCCAGTACGATATTGTAAAACGTGCGAAACAATTTGGATAGCGAGTGGAGAAGATGACCAGGATAACTAGTTGAAAGCATTTCCAACGACACTCCGAGACTGTGCCATTGATTGGTATTGGGAGTTGGACTGAGTACATAAAGCTTCATGGAGGGTGCTGAAGCAGGCATTTCAAGATGAATTCAAACTGTTGAGAGACGACAGTGAAATCGTGGCCGAGATTTACAACACCAAACAAGGGAAGAACGAAAGCGTACGGACTTACAACCGAAAATTAAAAGACCTGCTGGGGAAACTAGAATCACAGCCTGTAGATGGTTTAAAGAAGAGATGGTTTATCGAAGGGCTGCTTCCCTCGCTACGTAAGAACATGAAGGTAGTACCTCCATCCTCGTACACTAAAGCATACAACCGTGCGATGGATATTGAAAGCGAGAACAAGACATCCTCTAGAGGGAAGAAGCATGATGATGAAGAAAGCGGGGATGAATCAAAAACTGTACAAGCACTCCGTCGCGACATGCTAAGGATGATGAAGGAACTAAAAGCAGACAAGGAAGGATCTAAGGAACCAACCGAACTATGGTGTACGAAATGTAAAATGGAAGGCCATACAAAAGCAAATTGCCCAAAGAAGATGTTCTGTGACATCTGCCAAGTTATGGGACACTTCGTCAAAGAATGCCCGTACAATTTGAAAACATGGAGTGCACAAGTGTTCTTCGCACAAGGGGAACAATCTACCCCTCTGACCACACCACCGAAGCATTAGAATAACAACGCATCCCTTGGCGGCTATCACAACAATCGGAGAAACACCACACCAAGAAGCAAAATCCAATATGACAGCAAAGGTCGGCCCATGATCCAATGTCGGAGATGCAGCGAGTGGGGTCACTTTGCAAGGGAATGCCAGAGCGGCCAAGGCGCCAGAGGGAAGCTGTGCAAGTGGTGCGGTCCGGGCGATCATGGAGACACTGACTGTCCCAAGCAGAAAGGTATCAACATATTGGAGGTAGCCGATGAAGAAGTCCTGGCACTTACAAGGGCGCAAACGAAGAAGGCTAACTACCCGGACCCCCGTACGGAGAAAGAACGACTCCGAGAAGCCAGGGCGGAAGTAGAAGAAGCAATGGCAAA
Organism: Sequoiadendron giganteum; assembly: GCA_007115665.2. NCBI lineage: Eukaryota > Viridiplantae > Streptophyta > Pinopsida > Cupressales > Cupressaceae > Sequoiadendron > Sequoiadendron giganteum. The sequence continues at coordinate 256,502,188 of CM021108.1, read as the reverse complement.
TGAACAGAGAACTACCAAAGCGGCTTGTACGCCGTTGCAGTCAGAGTTGGAAAAGAACATCGTACGACAAGTACTTCACACAACTATACCAGTCAAGGTAACAGACCTGCTGCAAACCATGCCGCAACTAAGAGTAGCACTTACAAATATCATGACAGACAATACTCAAATGGGTCCGAGTGAAGACACCACAGAACCAACAGGAGCAACCACGGATCGAACGCTACTTGCAATAATTGGCGGGAGGAAACTGGCCGTCGTATAGATGGAAATCTTGGGGATGAAACTCTCTAATACCATCATCGATGGAGGATCGGGAGTTAACGTACTACTTGAGGATACATGGAAGAGCCTCGGGAAACCCACACTCTGGCCGCTGACATTCCAACTGGTGGGCGCCGATCAACATAATATCAAACCAATCGGTACGTTGATGGAACAAAAAGTGGTGATACGTACACAACAATTCCTATTGAATTTTGTCGTCATCCCCCTAGAAAGAAAAGCGTACGATGCACTACTGGGACAGGGATGGCTAATCGTTGCCAAGGCGAACCATAACTGGAAGAAGAATACCCTCTTGATCGAGAGCCATGGGAAGAAGTATATTATCGATTTGAAGAATCAAGCAGTTAGTGAGGACTTGGCGTCTTCAGACTTTGATGAAGGATCGGATGGCGATGAAGAAAGGAAAACAATAGAGCCAAACAAGGAAGGGGTACTGGAAATAGGAAGTTGTTCGGAAGATGAAACTAGTTCGTTGAACGGGTTATTTCACTGGCAGATGGAGGATTATGAAGTCTTTCACCTAGATTTGCAACATGCTGCAGATCAAGGAAGGAGAAGGCGAAGATAAGGGCCTGACCAGTGAGACATTCCTGCCAGAATACGGCGAATATAAAGAAGGTACGACAAAATTAGACGACACACCAGCCCACAAGTTGGAACAAGATAAACTCATCAAGTACGAGGAACCGACACTCAAAAGGGTGAATCTGGGAGAACAAGAGAAGCGTTGGGAGATCCTCGTCGGTGATGACTGGGACCTTGTACTGAAGGCGGCGGCATTTAAAATATTCATGGAGTACAAGGACACCTTCACTTGGATGTACAAAGATTTGAAAGGAGTACCACTGAAACTGTGCGTGCATAGGATTCCGTTCGTACCAGGAACCCAACCTGTACGGAAGAGACCGTATAGGATGAATAAGAACTATGTTGCGAAGGTCCAAGAGGAGATAGAGAAAATGTTGGAGGCAGGCATCATTTTCAAAGTAATTGTGAGCGAGTGGGTGTCACCAATTGTCATTTCCTTAAAGAAAGAATCGGAGTAGATCCGGATATGTGTCGACTTCCGGTGTTTGAACGCAGTAACAATAAAGGACCTGTTTCCAATTCTCTTCACCAACACTATCTTGGAGGAGGTCACTGGGCATGAAATGTACTCGTTCTTGGACAGGTTTTCCGGATATAACCAAATTTGTATTGCCGAAGAAGACAAGTTGAAGACAACTTTTGTGGTAGAAGATGGAGAATACGCGTACCATCGGATGCCATTCAGGTTGTGTAACGCACCGGCCACGTTCCAAAGGATACTTCTACACATATTTGACAAGATGTCGATGGGCAATTTTAGGGCATTCCTAGACGACTGGTCTATTTTTAGTGACAAGGAAAAACATCTCAAGGCTCTTGAAGAATGCATGGAAAGATGCCGAGCAACACGTCTAGCATTGAATCCAAAGAAATGTAGGTTCATGGTACCACAGGGAAAGTTACTAGGCCATATTGTATGCAAAGCCGGGCTAAAGATTGATTCTGACAAAATAAGGGTCATTGTACATATGGAGGCTCTGAAAAATGTTATGGGAGTGAAGTCCTTTCTCGGCCATGTCAGGTACTACCGGAGGTTCATTAAGAATTTTGCACAGGTATCATACCCGCTTGACTTATTGACAAGGAAGGGACAACCTTTCCTATGGACGAAAGAACAAGAAAAAGCATTCAAGGAACTAAAGGACCGGCTAATCAGCTCACCCATCCTGGTGTACCCGGACTGGGACAAAGAATTCCACGTACATGTGGATGCCTCAAACTTTGCCATAGGAGCAACACTCGCACAAGTTGGAGCACACGGGCTGGACCAACCAATATTCTTTGCTAGTCAGCTACTCTCGAAGGCACAAAAAAACTATAATACGACTGAGCGCGAAGCACTGGGGATGGTGTACTCTGTATAGAAATTTAGGCACTATTTGCTAGCAACGCCATTCACCTTCTACGTGGACCATCAAGCCCTAATGTATCTAGTGAACAAGCCTATAATCCAAGGCAGAGTGAGTAGGTGGCTGCTATTATTGCAAGAGTTCACATTCGCTATCATAGTACGGCCGGGGAAGAGTCACGTGATCGCCGACCAGTTGTCAAGAATACGGTCGGGCGAGCCTGCGGAAGGAGGCGTGAACGAAGATTTCCCTGATGCACACCTGTTTCAGATTGCAATACTTCCGTCATGGTACGAAAAGATCGGAGAATACTTGTCCACATCCACGTTCCCCAAGGAAATGGCACTAGCGGAGAGGAGAAGGCTCGTACTGAAAAGCAAAACATTTCAGCTAATTAATGGCTTGCTATATAAGATGGGATCTGACCAGATCCTCTGAAGATGTGTTATAGAAGAGGAAATACCAGGGGTACTGAAGGAAGCGCATGAGGGTTTGGCTGGAGGGCATATGGGACCAGATGCCACGGCGAGGAAAATTCTTTTGGCAGGACTATGGTGGCCGACTATGCACACAGACGCACAGGAGTGGGTGATAGGATGTGATACCTGCCAGAGAGTGGGAAAACCCCTGAAGCAGGATTTTATGCCACTCTATCCATCCCAGCCTTAGGAGTTGTTTGAGCGATGGGGATTGGACTTTATCGGACCACTAAAAGTGAGTCACCTACACCGGTGCCGATACATCGTGGTGGCGACAAAATATCTCACAAAGTGGGCTGAAGCATGAGCATTGCCAGATAACACAGCCCAAAGCACAACCAGATTCATCTACGAATAGGTAGTGACACGGTACGGGATCCCAATCCAAATTACGAGTGATCGAGGAGGACACTTTGTGAATCATGTCATCCGACTAATGACAACGGAGTTTCGGATATTTCACAACCTATCTAGCCCGTACTAACCACGAGCCAATGGCCAAGCAGAGTCTACGAATAAGGTACTAGTGGCAATCATCCACAAGTCATGTGGTGTAGAGGAAGCGGATTGGGAAGAGCGGCTACCAGCCGTCCTGTGGGCATACCGTACGACATACAAAGAAACAACAGGACACACACCCTTCCAGATGATGTACAACCAGGAAGCAGTAGTACCAATGGAATACATGGTACCCAGCCTACGGATAGCCATAGAGAACCGGTTAGGAGATATAGAGAGTTTGAAGGAACGGTTGTACGAACTCAACAAACTGGACGAGCAGAGAGTGATGGCACAATGGGTCACGAAAAATATGCAACGGAGAAGGAAGCATTGGCACGATAAACACCTCCAGCGAATGAACTTCCGGCCAGGACAATTAGTTTTGAAGTATAACGGCCGTAACGAGATCAAACCAGGGAAGTTCAAAGTACGGTGGTTAGGACCATTCAAGATCAAAGAAATATGCGACAATGGGTCTATAAAACTTGAGAATTTGGATGGATCACCCCTACCGAGTGCAATCAATGGATCTAAGCTAAAGATATATCAGGAGAGAAAAGAGAAGGAACACATTATAGCCATCAATATGCTCGGCTACGCCACCAATGAAGATTGGCCTGTGCAGAGAGAGGTACCGAGAGAGCAAGACTGGGGTTTGGGAGGCCCCGGATATTCACCGGAGGGAGTATGGATGGATTTAGGTAGGAACCAAATAATGGAAGAGAGATTGGTGGAAAAGAAAGTGGAAGGAATTGCGGTACCACGGATAAACAAACACCTGACCAGTGCAGTGTTCGAGACACCTGCACTATGGAAACGAATGGGCGGACATTGGAGTTACGTCGCACCATACGAAGGCATATAGAAGGGGTATCTCACAAAAGAAATAGATGTAGAGGCACAAAAGGAAAAGGAAGAACAAGCGGCAAGGGAACCCCAACCTGAAGAGAATGACGAAGAGAAGGAAGAATGGGACGATGAACAATGGGAGGAATATTTCGAAAAGACGACCCCTTGTCTAAAAACTGTGGTCATGATAGAAGACAAGTTCCTATCTCATGTGGACGGGTATACGGAGGAAATACTGCAGCTAATGAGAAGAGAGAGAAGGAAGGTGCCGAGGGTAAGGAAGATAGCAACAAAAGACGCACTCTGGAAAATAATACCCAATCTAGTCGGACCTCCTACAGTAGAAGGCGAAGATGTTACCTGGTACCGGCAGTATGGAGGAAGGTATGTCGACGGTAGCTATAGAGGTATGGGTCCTGCCCCTTTACTTGATAAATGGTTTGACGTTCAATACATAGGGACGTATTGTGAAGAGGAATGTTATAAATGATCTCCGCACACATGTAAATGGTATTATGCGTCCAAATGGAGTACGAGGAAAGAAGAGAAAAAGAAATAAACAGGAGAGAGATAAAAAGAGAATAAAAAGGAGAGATGAAGAGAGAGAAGATGGTGAAATAAATAAAAATATTAAAGTGTTAAAAAACATAAAAAGACAAACAAATGTGCGACCTAAAGGAGTCATATAATGCAAAGATTGCAATTTTTTTTTATTTTCAACAGCAAGGGTTGAAGAGAGAGGCCGTATGACAAAAGAGAGGAAGCCGCCAGGAGACCTACCAAAGAAAGCCCGTACGGATCTGGAATAAGGAGCTCGTACAAATTTGCAAGAAGAAGCTTGTACGCCATTATGGAAGGAAGCTCGTACAACATGTGCTAGGGAAATCTGTACGCCATTCATCGACAGAGGAATCCGTACACAATCAATTGACAAAGAAATCCGTACATACAAGAGAAAAATACGTACACAAGAAACAGGGAAAGTCCGTACGGCTGCAGCAGGGAAAATCCGTACGCTGCAAGGAAAAAACCATATGCCAGGTTAAGGAGAAGTCCGTACACTGCAAGGTAAAAACCGTACGCTTCAAGGTGAAGTCTGTACGCTGCAAGCTAAAATCTGTACGCCAGGTTAAGGATAAGTCTGTACACTGCAAGCTAGAATCCGTACGCCAAGGTCAACAAAAATTCGTACACGTGCAGGGGAGCAAGTCCGTACGGACCAACGAAAAGGTTGTTGTACCAGCCATTGAGCCAAAAAAGGGACAAGGCACCGTACAAGCAGAACCAAAGAAGTCCGTACCAAGAAGTAGCATCAACAAAAAAATAACTGTCATACCAAGGTACGGTTCAAGGATTGAAGTAGTTAGAAGAGTCACTGTCAATCATTTTCATTCCCGTAAGTAGAGAACAATGGATGCCAACACGAGCGCCAAGGGGAAGAAAATAATACTCAGACCCAAGGTGGTTGGAAACAAGGCAGATAAGGGGAAAATGGACAACGTGACAACAGACTCATTGACATGGGAGAGTCTCACAGGCATAGACTACAAAACCTGGTGGCAAGAGATGGCACCTGATCATCCAACGAAGCAAGCACTAGCGACAACACAGGTTGACAAGGCAATACAGTGCCCATTTTTTAACTCCAGAGATTTTGAGGAGTACTTGAGGGATATTGTGGCGAATTACAATCAGCATGGTCACCGGAGCACAATTGAGTATGAAGGGTTTCCAGTAACGGTGGCTTTCTCACCAGCTGACTTCAGATGAGTCATTGGCATACCTGCGTCTGGCAAGGTAGTTGCCAAACCAACCACAAAGATGACAACTTAGCAGAAAGAAATGATTATTAAACGCATTTGTAGGCCTGATATTACAAAAAAAGAGAAGGAGATGGTATGGAGTTCAGGGGCGAGGGGACTACGAAAAGTCGAAAACACATGCTGATAAGTGCTGAGTGGAAATGTATTATGGACCTCATCAAGTGCAGGTTGACAGGTGCCAGCCGCTCCTCAGATATAGCAACCTGGATGGTGGACTTCATGTTCGGGTTGAGTGTAGGACGGATTTACAATTGGGCGCTCTACCTGTCTGAAAGGGTTAGAGAATTTCTAGAATGTAAACATAAAGCATTCTACATGACCCAGCACTTGATAGCACTGTTTTTGGATGCCATCTACAATCAGGTGCCGCAAGGTAAACTACAACCAACCAAGGATTATGACTCTTCTTGGCCGACAATGTTCAGGTGGAAAACCTTAGAGGCAGGTGACACAGCAGAGGAACCCAAGATAACAAGGAGGAAGAGGAAGCAACCAACTAGTGATGAATATGATTAGTTAGCACTTTCCTCCTTAGGCGACAGCATTGCACCAGCTAGTGTTTATTCGGTAGAGGTAAATCCCCGAGCAGTAGCACCTATCGAACAAGAGTTCGTAGAGGAAGTTGATGCAGCTGGAAAAGTTGAGGGTGAGCCAAAGATGCCTGCGGAGGACATAGCATCCGAAGGAGGAAGGACCAGTCATATACCCTTGACGAGAGGTGTGCCAGACGAACAGGTGGAAGTAGAGATTATAACCATGGACAACACAGTGGGTGAGGACGCACCTCTAGGGGAGGTACTCCATGTAGACGGATGGTTGATGGAAATGGGCTCCCCTATTCGAGAAGAGGACATTTCCCCCATACACTCACTGGGCTTGCAGGAGATGGAGGGAGTATCTATAGGAAGCACGCAGCTGATGAGAATAGTAGAGAGCACACAACAAGCGGCTCACATACCAGCAGTTCAGCAAGCGGATACAAAACAACCAAAAGGAGAAGTGGGAGAGTTGGCACCACAGGTAATACACATTCTATCAGATGGGGAGGCTCCAATAGCAAAACAACCAGCCGTACCAGCAGTCGTTAGTACCGACGGGGAGTCTAGTGAGGATGTGTCTGAGGGGATTGCTATGGTAATTCCCAAGCCTGATAGAGAAGATCCAATCGGTACAATCGAAAGGTACATCCATAGCCTCGAGCTTATTGCGTTGGTTATTAAGGAAGTGTCAGACATTGCCAAGACACTGAATAAAAACTACTCACCCATAGCGGAGCAGGAGGCTAAACGGATAATTCAGTTCATGAACTCAGAGAGTGAAAAAGAGTTCAACAGGATATTCATAGGTGAATGGGTGGGCAGAAAGACACCTGAGATGATGGCAGCCTCGTATCCCAAGAGGCCGTCTTTTCGTGGGAAGGACGATAAGCTGGTGGCCCAACTTTTTGAGATGGAGGCAGCATACAGGTCCTTGTTTCTAGCCTGCAAGGAGTTTGAGATGAAGGTAGACCAAATGGAGCAGAAGGTAGACCAGGCAATCACACTCTCCCAGAACATTCATGCCAAGGCAGAATCTATTGAGAAACAAAGGCTGCAGCTCTCTCACCTATTAGAGGAAGAAAACAAGAAGGTGACCGACCGAGATAACACCATATTGGAAATGGAAAGAAGGATGAAGGTGCGAGAGGAAGAAATGGTTAAACAGTTAGCAAGGAAAGACGAAGAATTGGCGAAGGTCAACAAGAACTTGAAGGAGGCAATGCATTTGGTAAAAACCACACAAGAGAAGGAATTGAAGGCCTCTTGCCACTTGCAACAACGTACTGAGGAGGTGTGCCGGCTGCGACAACTCACCGCTTCGGCAGCCACTTCTTCAGTCCCCCAGCCGCCAGGGACGTCCTCTCAACCCTTTCCTCACTAAATCTATTTTGTAAATTGGTTCCTAGTTTTTGTGTTAGTCGTTTGGGAAGCCGACTTATTTTAGGGGGGATGATGTAAGCCGACATACGGTCTTAGCGTAGTTGGTCTTAGTGTAGTTGGTGTTAGCATAGTCGGCCGGTTGCTTAGATAGTAAAACATTAGTCGTAGTGGGAATAAGTAAGTATGGTTAATGACATGTAACTAAGTCTTGATTAGTTATGGTTATGAAGCGGCGTGACGGTTGGTTGCTCAACCACCGCCGAATGCTATATGTACTGGGATTGTGTAGTCGGAAGGGAGTGATGTGTGGAATTAATGATACTATGACAGTCAGATTGTACATGTTGATATTTACAAGGAATGAATAGAAGTGTTTCATGATTCAATCTGATTATGTTATTCTATCTATGTGTTGCATATAGTTCAATTTACTTCCTGTGTACGTAATACGTTGAGATAAACACTCTGCGAGGTAAACATTATTGTCAGTCAAGAATTTGGTATTCATTCAATGGGATTTAGTACACCTACTTTGCTTCTAAATTTCTATTGAAGTGTTCTATCTTATGTGTTAATGTACCTTTATGAACTAAATATCATTTAACAATTACTGAAAACTTTGTATTGCGATGATTGTATGGTCAGTCCCTTGTAGCTTTGAATACAATGGCTGTGTTTAGCTTATTACGTTTAGTGTTATTTAATCCTTGTGCACTTGCTTTGTTTAGTCTTTGCCTTAAAGTGAGCAACACAAGTATCTAGTTGTTAGAATTATTTTCAGTTAGAAAAACATAAAATCCTTTTCCTTCTGTTGAAAGAGCATCTCAGCCTTTTAGACTAGGCAAACCCAAAAAATATACGCATTTAATAGTCATTTCAACTTGAAATCACCCCGAAAACATTATTAAGTTGGTAAATCGCAATTACATATTGTTCATAGTAGGTTAATTTTTATTTTATAGGGAGTATCCCCTTCTAGTTCAAAGAGCAGTTTTATTGTACATTTGTTCCATTTTGTGTTGCATTCAAAGGTGCAAATTAAAGTCCAAACAAAGTACTATTTCCATTTGAAAAGGGTTTATCCTTTACACCAAAGAAGCATTAATCGTGAAAAAATTGCATTTGAAACCTGCAAAAGAACGTGGAAAAAATTGTGCTGATTTTCGCTCAAAAAAACCCTTTTTTTTACACCAAACCCCTATTTAGTCCGCCCGCCAGCTTTAGGCATGTTTTGGAGGCGATTTCTGGGCCACTCATCACCCGCAATTTCTGCTACAAGCCTACAGGTAGGCATTTCATGCGATCACATTTCTTTGAGGTATTCTGTAAAAGAAGTCTGTGCGTCCACATTTTGCATAGGCAAGACAGTGAACTGTTTGATAAAATGCCTCAAAGAAGGTCATATCAAACAGTTCATAGCCTTGTGTATGCATTGGCTTGTCTATTTTATCAAACAGACCACATTTTTAAACAGTTCTCTGCCTTGTCTATGCATTTGCTTGTCTATTTTATCAAACAAACCACATGTCTTTGAAATTGAGGCATTTTATCAAACAGTTCACTGCCTTGTCTATGCTACCACATTTTTCATACATGCCTATGGTCTACCAAATGATTCAAACAGTTCACTGCCTTGTCTATGCATTTTCTTGTCATGGCATTCCATGAGACCACATTTTTTGAGGCATTTTATCAAACAGTTCACCGCCTTGTCTATGCTTACTATTATGCTTTGATAGATTTTTGCCAAGCATCCATAGCTTGTTCGAAAGCGCCTGTTTTAGCCATAGCAGCAAGGCAGTGGTTTGATAAAATGCTTTGGTAAACATGTATGAAAAAAGTGGTAGCATAGACAAGGCAGTGAACTGTCTGAAAAAAATACCTCAAAGAAATGTGGTCTCATGGAATATGCCATGACAAGCAAATGCAATTGGCAGCTGCCTTGTCTATGCTTACTATTATGCTTTGATAGATTTTTGCCAAGCATCCATAGCTTGTTCGGAAGCACCTGTTTTAGGCTTTTAGCCATAGCAGCAAGGCAGTGAACTGTTTGATAAAATGCTTTGGTAGACATGTATGAAAAAAGTGGTAGCATAGACAAGGCAGTGAACTGTTTGAAAAAACTGCCTCAAAGAAATGTGGTCTCATGGAATGCCATGACAAGCAAATGCAATTGGCAGCTGCTTACTGTTATGCTTTGATAGATTTTTGCCAAGCATCCATAGCTTGTTCAAAAGCATCTGTTTTAGGCTTTTAGCCATAGCAGCAAGGCAGTGAACTGTTTGATAAAATGCTTTGGTAGACATGTATGAAAAAAGTGGTAGCATAGACAAAGCAGTGAACTGTTTGAAAAAAATGCCTCAAAGAAATGTGGTCTCATGGAATTCCATGACAAGCAAATGCAATTGGTAGCTGCAGCCCTCTAGCGTAGCTCTATCTGTAGTAGCAACTAGCAATAGTCGTTGGCTACGTTTGATTTTTTGAAACTTTGTACATAGTTTATAGGTTGATTTTGTACAAACTATATTGTAATTGAAATTTTGTCATCTATCAGCATCTAGTTATTAGTTATGCAATGTGAAGTATTGCTTTGAAAGATGTGCAATGCAATGTAATCAGCGATATGAATATAAACTACACAAATCTATTTTCTAAATTTCATTAGTTAAACTCTTTATTTTATTCGCTCTCTATATCTCTATGCAATGGAAATGCCTTTCATTTTAAAAACAGAATAGTTTTTGTCTATTGTTCTACAATTTTTTATGTTTTTTTTTTAAATCTGATTTTTTCCTGATTTTTCCAAAAAATCTTAATACTTTTGGTTTGCTGATTTTTTTCCCAACTGATTTTTACTGTTATGTTTTACACATTTCTCAAAAGGATTGTTTTAATACAAAGTTTTCAAAATATTGTACAAAATACACATGAATATGAATATCTAGGTTTTTCTCCTTAATAACCAAATCAATTGTATGCAAATTAGTGAATTACTAATCACTAGCTGTAAAGAAAATAGTTGTCCATTAACAAAAAAGTCTAGATTTCAGCATAGTTGCAAAATTCGCAAGTACTCGCGAGCCAAATGGCCAAGCGAGTTACTCGCCCAAAAACTTGCCGATGAGTTTTTGAAAAACTTGAGGTGATTTTTCTGGGAAAAACTCGTGAGTAATCGGAAAAAAGCATGAGTTTTTGATCAATAACTCGTTGAAATTTATATAATTATTTTTTTTTGCCCGCAATTTTTACTTCATATTCACACGTGGTTGGTGACTTAGGGCATCCAGTAACATGGCGACTAGCAATGAAGGTTTGTGTGGTTTCAAAGGCCTTAGAGCGTGTTAGGGGTGCTGCCCCAAAACCTTGCGAGGGGTGCTGCCCCTCGACCCCATTGGGGGTGTTGCCCCCAAACCCCCACAAGGGGCACTACCCCTTGACCCCATTGGAGGCATCGCTCCCAAATCCTGACAAGGGCCATTGCTGCTTGACCCCATTGGAGGCATTGCCCCCAAAACCCCATGAGGGCCACTGCCCCTCAACCCCATTGGTATCTCCATTCCCAAATCCCCATTAGTTATTAGGATCTCTTGTCAAAAAAGAAAATTGATTACAATGAGGGGGTGATGAGGACTTGAAAATTTGAAATATAACTCTTAAATGTGCTAACTTAGACGTTATTACTGCACAACTTGCCAAAAATCTCTTTAGATGAGGCAACTTCTACATATGACATGGCTAGTGGAAGTGGCATTGTAACTCATTTAGAGATTGAACTCAGATTTTGGTCTATGATATGTATTAAACTCTAATTTTAATTTATATATGATGGAAATCAACAATATGCTCTACAAAATTAGTAATATGTGTGTTTGTGAAGAATATTTTAAAAAATTTATGTATTTTAAAATGTTCGATAAAATTGCCAAGTTATTGCAGAGTTTTTCCCCGAGTTTTTGCTGAGTCCCAAGTTTTTAAATTTTTTGTGCCTGCGGAGTTATTGCCGAGTGCGAGTTTTTCAACTATGGTTTTCAGGATTACCCTGTAGCGGATTCTTAACATTTTATTTTATGGTAGCACAATAATTCCCAACATTAAATTGTCAACAGTGCTATGAGCCGGAGACACCTCTGAGATAACAAAAAAAAATAAAAAATCCCAACATTGTTTTTAGATTATTCAAGTGAGATGATTCCTGAAAAAAATTAGTTGCACATAGAAAGCTAGTTTCCAACATTACCATATTATGGATATTAATATTTATGCTATAATAGCAAAATAATTCCCAATATAACTATCTCTAGGTTATAACAGTTGAGATGATGGGCAAAACTATTTGTGCCGATTGTGCATACACCATTTTTTCAAATGTTAAAGAAATTATTGACTTGTTTTTTAAAAAGATATTGTATTTTCATACATCTTAGTGAATTAAATGCACTAGTTATAAATTTTCTGTTTAATTTATTAAGCTACCCTGAAAACATACTGTAACTTTTCCATGATTGAAAATGTTTGTTTGATGTGTGTTGACACAGGTTCATCATAACAAACAATGGTGCAGGTCATACGGTTGCTAGCCAAAGGTATAATCAAACAGTGAGACTTCCATTGCTTGTTCCTATTTTCTTTGAGTACTGGCAGGAAGCTTGAAATTTTCAATATTTATACTGCTTATAATATCTTTGAGAAGAATGATCTGCCTTTGGTTCTTTCTCCTGCAATTTGAAATGTGAAGTGAAGCACATAATGTTTGGATGAATTACCACATGAATATGTGCTATGCAGATATAAAGAATATCGTCTTGAAGACTATTCACAGTGGTTTCAAAAGCAAGTAAGGGTTCTTTCACATTAAGAGAAATATCTGGCCAATTTATGTGCTTTTTCCCTTTTAATGTTTGAATGAGAGACCACATGGTGTAAATATTTATACACTGTTCATTATCTGCTGATATCTTTTTCTTTCAGCTCAATAATACCAGTAACTGGAAACATTTGAGGAGCTGTTTAGTAAAACCTGACTACTGTAACAAGCTGATTAAAGAATATAAGGTGAGCTCTATAGACGTCAACTTCTTGAGAATACTTTTTTTCTCGTTTGTGTTGAATTCTGGGAGATTTATGTGGACAATGATATAGTGCAGCTTTTGAATTTTTTTAAAGACTCTTAAGCAATATAAAAGGGCCAAACTAAGTCCAATAGAAGCTGGTTGCTGCAGACCACCTTCTGAGTAAGTTTGTTTCTTAATCTTGCTAACCGATCCTTTCTTTCTAACTTACCAATCAATTACTGCTATTGAGATTAATATTTGGCACAAAGAATTATATATGATGGTGTGAAGTGACAAGAGTTCGGAACTTTTGATGGTATAATTTACACAGTATGAATTAACCCTTGTAAATCTGTTGTTGCTATTTTAGGTGTGGTTATCCAGCCAAAAATGCATCCTATTATGATTTAAGCTTTAACCCTGTCAGTTCAAACAAGGATTGCAAACTGTACAAAAATAAGCGATCAGTCAAGTGTTATAACTGCAATTCATGCAAGTATGTGGCTATCTTCAAAGAAGTTTCACATGCAGAGTGAACTACAAAGGTTTCTTATTTTGTTTGCAGATGTGTGTTCCTCTTTTTTTTTTGAAACCAGATTCTTGATAGGAGTATATAGTGCAGGGCTGGAGTAGCACAATATTTGAAGAGGGAATGGAAGATTGCTGCAATATTCAACGTTATTGCTTTTGCTGTGCTGGTAAATTTTGTCACCTTGCTATTTTGATTTACATATTTCTTCCATTACATTTATAACTGTGTTCTGCTCATCTATGGCATAAGAATAAATCGAACAACCTTGAAGCTACCAAACACCATTGACTTATTATATTTGTGTTTGAGTTGGTTTTACCATTCAGAAATGAATTGCCTTTATGTGAAACATCTTGATGTTTTTGCAACAGGTTCTTCTTTATTGTGTTGGATGCTATGCCAGGCGAAATGCTTCCAGATCTCATAACTCTAAATTGTGAGTCTATTGATTTTGAATTTGTAAGATTGATAAATGTGATTTGAGATCTTGTATTGAATCAGTCCATCGAGTAGATATGATTGACACAAATTATTTGGGGACACAAGTATTGTGAAATGAAGAAACGTGAACATTTATGTTGCTTTGTTTATGAAAGAAAAGATGCTTTATATTCATGGACATCTGGGACAACTGTTTGAAATCATAGAATACGTGCTGGATTAAGTTTTCCTACAATACCTTGACTTTTTTCCAAACACCAAAAATGCCACATCATGTAGAAATGATCATTGAATCATTTTAGTAATGTAAAGGGATAAAACGAGTTTCATTTTGCTGAGATTAATTTTTTTATTTTCCGATGACTACAAAGACCAAGAAATGTTAATGTTTATTAAGGATTTGAGTTTTTCATAGGTAAACACAATACAATTTGTTGGATACAACTTTGTAATAAATTGTTGATTTCCATGTTTTGAGTTTCTTTCATTGGAGGTCTGCTGTAAATTTTAATGTCTTACACTCTTTATAGGCTATACACCTTGCCACAATCAAGGGGGCTTGAGGTAACGCCTTGATTCAGGGATATGGGGGGCTATTGGCTCTCCATGCTGGGGTTTGGGTTTGAGAACCTTCAATTTTTTTCTGGGCCCCTTAGAGATGGTTTTTAATCCATAGTTTTATAGTTATATGGTTATACCAATGGTATTATAATACCACTTAATGGTTTCCTATACTGATACTCTTCTAAATACTCACACATGGATCAGGGTCAAGCACAAGTGAGAAATATCTTATTGTAAAGTGAATGGTTGAGTTAAAACAGTGAATGAGTTTAGTTTTTGTTGGGTTTTTTTCCAAGGCAAAATCTCTTGCTATACTGCAAGTGTGCTGTTATTTCTTTCTGCTACATTTAACGTTTTGTTGGTGTTGCTTCTCTTTGCATGGGTTTATTAGTATTATTTCTCTTCATCCTTTCTCTCAAAGGAGATATTAGACAAAAGATATAGTTTTTTGGTTTGCTTCCATTGTCCTTTAAATACAAGGTGTGATGAATTTTTTAGGGTTTTTGAGGAGAGTTGACCACAAGTTTTAGAATTGCACTAATTGGAAAATTTATTGTTGACGTTTATTAGAAAATTTATTTATGAGCCAAACATTGTTTGATACTAAGCAAAATTTATTTGAATAAAGCAGCAAAGGATCGAGTGGAGATTTTGGGGTGGATATATATCCTAAATAAATACAAGCATCTTGGACAGAAATATTGTGACAAAAATCAAAACTTTTTTATAGATACAATTTGACAATTAAATTGCTTTTAGTCGAATTTGCAACTTCATATGTAAATCAAGCATCTCTAAAATGAAAATTCAAACAATTGTAGCAAATCCAAACCAATGGTATGTTCAACATAACATTCTTGCTATGAATTTTTGTGTTTTATGTTATGGAACTATTATTTTCAGAGTGGCTGGATACGCCCCCACCCCTCCCTAGGTTCGTGTATCCTCGTATCAAATATGAAACAGATACATGTTGAATACCGTACCCACACGTGCCCAAAAAACTCTGATTTGCTAGCCGTGCCATATATTGTGTGATTTGATTTTCAAAAAAATTGACGTGAATCTTCCTAAACTTAATCTTAAAAAACTTCAATTGTGCATTTTTTTTTTTTGTTTCAATTTTTTTGGGTCTTCTTGTAGTGCAACTCTACTATTTATTTGGTGTCTTAATTTTGATAGATTTAAGAAAGTTAATTGTTTATAATTTTATATTTATATTATGTTAAAACATTAGATATTTTTAAAAAATCAAAATTTATTCATATATATTTAATTGTTTATTCTTTACTAAATTATTAATATTATTTTAATTTATATTTACTTATTTTCTTTTAAAGTCATGAAAATCTCCTCTAATAACTTAGAAAATTGTGTTAAATATATGTGTGTATTTTTTATGAATGTCTTATCCAACTGTATCCATATTGGGGGTCATAAAAAATGGCTGCATTTGTATCTGATACCATATATGTATTTGTATCCGTATTTGTGTCCATGCAACTTTGATTGTTTTTTTTTTTGATCGGTAATGGGCACTTTTTAAGGTGCCTAACACTATTGCTGTTCAAATCCGTGAGCCCACCCGCCCAACAAAAGCACAAAACTTGCGAGTGTAGCAGCCCAACGGGGATTTGAACCTTGGTGGCAGTGTCACCAAGCAAGTGTTTCAACCGCTGCGTTATATGGGTCACCCCTATGCAACTTTGATTGTTTTACATTATGAATGCTATTACAATACTTGGTTATCCTAGAAACCATTGTTGTATTAGCATGGATAACACCAAAGTTGCACATCTAGAAAAGCATTGAAAAATAGTGAAAGGACATATAAGAACAACATAAGATTACATTTTTGCATGAAGATAATAGGCTATAAATGGTATTGCCATTCAAGCATTAGAGCAGCATACATAAAGGATCACACCTGAGTGCTAGGAGAATAAGGATGATGCTCATTTATGAAAGTGTATATTTATAAGAATTTGAGCATAATATTATGCATTAGTATTAAGAAAATAGGGTGTGAATAATATTATCATCCAGCATTAGAGCAGCATACACAAGGGATCACACTAGAGCGCTAGGAAAATAATGATGATGCTCATTTATGAAAGTGTACTTTTAACATAACATTCTTGCCATGAATTTTTGTGTGCGAGAACATGGAACTGTTATTTACTTATTTTACATTATCAATTATATTACAATACCTGAAATTCTTTGTTGTATTATTAGAGATAAGACCCAAGTTGCACAACTAGAAAATCATTGAAAGGGCATACAAGAACAACCTAAGGTTATTTTTTTGCATGAAGATAATAGGGTTTGTATTTTCATCAAACATTAGAGTAATATACACAAGGGATCACACTAGAGCTCAGGGAGAATAAGGATGATTTTCATTTATGAAGTTGTATGACCACAAGTATGGTGTTTTGACCATTGATTGTTGATAGATAGGTGTTAGTTAACCACCAAACACCCTAATGTCCATCCATGTAACCTACTTGTTCAACTTTATCCATTTTTGTATATATAATCACAGTAATATCCAATTAATCATACGATGATTATGGTTTCTCTTTTACATTAAAATAATGGGTTGAGCTATATATATAGATCCATCGTTGGATATTTCTATATATAAGAAAAATCATCAAACCTTTTAAAAATTAATGAGAACTAGAGTGTAATTACTAAATAATTCTCACATAGGGAATTACAATGAAAATAATCTGAAGTTCTTAGCCTTCTGCATGCAACATTAACAACTACAAAATACTTAAAGTATAAATAATAGAAACCATGAAATCACATATAAGATGCTAAGAATCTTTGGGGAACCCCTTTTGGGGTTTAAAATTCTACACGAAAAAATGGGTTTTTTATTCCCCCTTAAAACTCTTTATGACAAAGATATAAAGATATCATCCATTCACTTCGGAACAATTACACACTGATTACTCATATAAAGGAAAATGCTATAATAGACACTTACTGATTACTACTCTCCTATTGTCCTCGATAAAGCTTCCCAATGGTGTAGCAATGCCACTTATTTAGTTCCTTTATCTTTCATTTAGGGTGAAGTTTGCACCATTTCTATCTGATGCATAAACCTTTTGTCTTCCTTTGCCATGGTGGTGCAAATGGATGCACTAACTAGTGCCTTTAATTACTTCTAATTTCTTATTTTGAGAATAATTGTCACCTATCTGAATAAATATTTATGATGTTAGTTAATTTTAGACCTCTGGCTCATATCTTGGCATTTTCTTATGATTTATAACTACCAAGACTGAAACCATATTCTACTATTTTTCCCTTAAATAATATTCAGATTTGGCACAACACGTTAAGTTGGCTTTGGTGTCTCCCAAGGAAAAGAACAATGTATGAGGTGGTTGGGATAGGTATGCACTGAAGATTTGTTAACATTAAATTGCTATGCAGATCAACTCTATTACCTCTATCCCCATTGGATGCCACTTTTAAGTTTCTTTCTTTTCTTCTTGTTTTCACTAAACTATTAAAATAATGTTTATTATTTATTTATTAATGCTCAACTATTGTATTTATTGTAAATTAGTGATAAGATCGTCTCTGATCTTATCTGGAGTTCCTTTTGAGAAACTTCTTGTTTTTGTAAATCTTGTAAATTATTTATTGAGCGTCTCACTCATTTGTTAATACAATTAATAATTTACCAATTACTTGCGTAATATGGTATCAAAGCCTAAAGTCGTTTTCGAAAAAAATTTCAAATAAAATTCACAAGGAATTTTCTGAGTCTTGAATTTTTTTTTGAAAATGTTTTGCTCTCCTGGTCTAGAAATCGCAAGCATTATCTACTTGAAAAATCGAAGGTTTTTGAAATGAGAGAATCATGATTCTCTTTCTAGAAAAATCGTGTTCCTCTTTTTGAAAAATCGAGGGCATTTTTTGTTTGTTTTAGAACGTGTTTTTTGTTGCGTTTTTAGTTCTTCAGATTCTAGATGCGTTCTCTTATGCCCTCTTTTGGACGCAATTTAATCTTCTTTCTAGCACGATTTGATGCGATTTGGAGCCTTCTTCTGGTCATGTTTTTTCGTCAGATCCCTGCCCTAGCCCGCAGACAACTTTAACTTGTATTTCGTCATCATCTTGATGTCTTTCTCTTCACGTGATTTCCTCTGAGATCCGCATCGTCTTTGAGCACGCGTTCCTCCTGCAACAACATCTTTGGGTGTCGTTTTTTATTATTTTGTGGCTCTCTGTATATGACAGCCTAGAATATCACGCGACACTAAAGACATGACCCGTCTTTTGTGAACTCGATGGGCTTTGTATAGTGTCATTTTTTATCTGCAAATAGGGTTTCTTCAATCTTTCTAAAGGGAGTTCTCTGCAATCTCTAATTTCTGCATTTTTCTGAGCTTTAATGGCTACCTAGGGTTTCAGAAAGTTCGATTAGGGTTTTGACCCTAAAGTACAAGTTAATTTTTTTTTTGATTTCAGATTATTTGTGGGTTTTTCGAGAGCTCAATTGGGTTGGTCTCTAATTTTTCTGGGTACATCGTTTTCCATGCCTCGAATTTTGTGCCAGTGGATTTGCATTGCTTTCCTTGCCAATACTTGCCTCAGCGCATTGAAACTCATGCTTCAAGTTTTGTGCATCAGCATCTTCTCAGTTCCTCCTTTTTCGTGCATAATCACTCTTAGGTCAGATAATGGGGGGGAATTTTGTTCTATTGCATTCTCCAACTTCTGTGATACACATGGGATTAAACCCCAGTTAACCACACCCTACGCTCCTCAACAAAATGGTGTTGTAGAGCGGCACAATCGTGCAATTGTTGAGATGGCCTGCTCCATGTTGCAACACAGGAGTGTTCCTAACAAATTTTGGGTAGAAGCAGTTTTCACTATAGTCTATCTCCTTAATCGGTCACCTACTCATGCCGTTAAGGGAAAGACTCCTGAGGAAGCTTGGAATGGTAGAAAACCTAGGATCAATCATTTGAATTTTTTTGGCACTTTGGCATATGTATGGATTCCAGATGCCCAAGCGATCTAAGCTGGATTCCAAGAGTCAAAAACTTATGTTCACAGGATATAGTGACAATCGTAAGGCTTACCGGTTGATTGATGTAGAAACTGATCGTCTCATCTTCAGTCGAGATGTTGTCTTTGATGAAGAATGAGGACCATTTCACCTTTCTTCGCCTGTTCAACATTCAGAGGATCAACCCTTGAAAGCTTATGATTTGGGTGTCCGTCTTCCGTTAGGTCTATCTGATGGGAGGGATGATGTTGATTCTATCTTTGATGATGCTCAACCTGATTTTCCTTCGGATGATCTTGATTTTCTCCTTGCTGAACCAGTTGCAGATCCACAACCAGTTCCAGCTCCTCCTGATGCATCTGATGTTGGCACTTCTTCTCAGAGGCCTAAATGGTGGGCTAAGACTATTGGAGATCTTCATGATGATGAGCTCATTGAGGGGAGATCATCCATAAACAAGAGCAAACAACAACATACAGTTAACTTTGCTCTCATGGCTAACATTCACAGTGTATATGAGCCTCAGACATATTTAGAGGCTAAAGAAATTCTTGAGTGGTAAAAGGCTATGGAGGTTGAATACCAAAGTCTTTAGAAAAATCACACTTGGGTCCTTTCTGATCTTCCTCTAGGGAAGAAGCCCATTAGCTGCAAATGGGTGTATAAGGTGAAATACAAAGCTGACGGAACCCTTGAAAAGTACAAAGCTTGTCTAGTTGCAAGGGGGTTCTCACAGAAAGAAGGCATTGACTATGAGGAGACTTTTGCTCCTATAGCCAAGATGAGTACCATTCGGCTTGTCCTTGCCTTAGCAGCCCAGTTTGGTTGGAAAGTCCATCAAATGGATGTTAAGAGTGCTTTCCTCAACAGTGAGTTGAAGGAAGAAGTCTACATGATGCAGCCTCCAGGGTTCAAGGTTGTTGGTAAAGAACACAAGGTGTGCAGATTGATCAAAACACTCTATGGCCTGAAACAGGCTCTCAGGCTTGGTACATAAAGATTGACAAGTACCTTACAGATCATGGCTTTTAGAGGAGTCCATCTGACTCTAATTTGTATGTCAAACATACGGGTAGTGATATCCTTATTCTTGTTGTCTATGTGGATGACTTGTGATCATTATTGGCAGCTCGACACATTTGATTGCTGAGATCAAACAAGATTTGTGCAACACATTTGACATGACAGATTTGGGTCTTTTGCATTATTGTTTAGGTGTTGAGGTTTAGTAGACTGAGAGCAGTATCTTCATCTACCAGTCAAAATATGCTTGAAGTTTACTGGATAAGTTCTGAATGCAAGATTGCAAACTTGCCTCCACACCCATGGAAAAAGGGCTTAAGATGTCACCTAAGTCAAACTCACTGGTATTTGACGAATCATTGTTCAGGCAACTAGTGGGCAGTCTCATCCATCTCACTGCCACTAGACTTGACCTCACTTTTGCAATGAGCTACATTTCACGCTTCATGACAGCTCCCAAGGTTGATCATTGGGTAGCAGCGAAGCGTGTGCTGCGTTATGTGAAGGGCACTTCTGATTATGGACTCTTGTACACTTAGAGTCAAGATTCTAGACTTCTGATTATGGACTCTTGTACACTCAGAGTCAAGATTCTAGACTCAATGGTTTCACAGACTTTGATTGGGCAAGTTTAGTTGATGATAGGAAATCAACATCTGGGTATGTGTTCAGTTTGGGATCTGGTGTAGTCACATGGACTAGTAAGAAGCAGCAGGCAGCGGCTCTCTCCTTGACCGAAGTAGAGTATTGTGGAGCTACTAAGGCAGCTTGTGAGGCAGTTTGGCTTCGCCGGATGCTTGCGGATATGCAAATATCTCAATTACTTGCGTAATATAAACAATTTGAATCATTTATAGTCCAATGCATTGTATCAGTGCAAAAGAGAAACCTTATTACTCAGACGTTATACATGGCTCAACACGCTTATACATCAATAAATTTTAATGCTACATTTCATGCTTCATGACAGCCCCCAAGGCTGATCATTGGGTAGCAGCGAAGCGTGTGCTGCGTTATGTGAAGGGCACTTCTAATTATGGACTCTTGTACACTCGGAGTCAAGATTCTAGACTTAGTGGTTTCACAGACTCCGATTGGGCAGGTTCAATTGATGACAGGAAATCAACATCTGGGTATGTGTTCAGTTTGGGATTTGGTGCAGTCACATGGACTAGTAAGAAACAGCAGGCAGTGGCTCTCTCCTTGACCAAAGCAGAGTATCGTGGAGCTGTTAAGGCAGCTTGTGAGGCAGTTTGGCTTTGTCGGATGCTTGCGGATATGCAAATATCTCAATTACTTGCATAATATAAACAATTTGAATCATTTACAGTCCAATGCACTGTATCAGTGCAAAAGAGAAACCTTATCACTAAGACATTGTACATGGCTCAACACACTTATACATCAATAAATTTTAATGATGTATCTATCCCCAATCAAAGAGTCTTTTTAGAAAAAATCTAGACTATGGCCATGTCACTATTAGAGTCAATGTTGTAGAGCAGCTTATTTCAGACAAGAAATAAATCCAAAAGTGCAGTGAAACGAAAAAAGACTAACTTGACCGCTGACACCATACTTCTTAGACAGGACCAATAGGAACTAATAATTATTAAAATATATTATATAAGTTATTATGATAAAGACTCACCAACTGCATAACTAGGAGTGAAGTGTTGCAACTTCAAGCAACACCCAGAATTCCATCTGTATTGTCATCAGAACTTTTGAAAAAAGGCCTTTTTAAATCATAAGGCGTTTGGATATTCTGGAAAAACACAAAGCCTATCCCTAATCTCTTTCAGAACTGCTGTGCTCGTTGTTAACTCCCTATTGATTCCTTTGGGGTTCTGATGTACCTCATAAGTGATATTAAAGTGTTGATATTTTCTTCAAAATTACTTTTTTAGTAATTTTTACCATATTGTCCAATTACCATCTGATAAGCTACTCTAACAAGCATCTCATATTATGATTTGAAAATCTCTTGGTGACATTCATTTTGAAATTTTCCTGGTTTTCAGCTGAACGATCTTCTTGAGGAGATGGGTGATTCTTTTTTTGATGTTAGGCAGAGGACTGAGAGTTTTTTTGTCAGCTACTCTCCAGTTCCGTTACAACTCTCATGGCTTTTAATTGCTTATTTATATTGCCACCTGCTGTTTTTTGAGGCATCACCTTGAATTCTCTACAACCTTTATGCCCCCCAACTACTGCATTTCCCTCTTCCACATGTCATCTATTCACAAACATTAGCTGAATTTATGATGGCAAAGACATGGAGGAAAAAAGCAGCACTACCAGAGGCTTTAACACCACCCTATAATTTTTTTTTGCAGTTACAGTTTGAAAACAAAAAAGAATTTTGTTACATATGCAACTATCACACTTCCCCAAATCTACATAGAAAAGACTTTTCATAGAAGTATTATTCAAATTCTACACAAGCATGTCAAGAAACACAAACCTGTCCAAGGAGTTATTCAAACTATTTCTCAAAGAGATAATAAAATCTTTATACCCATCTTCCTCTAAGAATTACTTCAGGCATTGGTCATTAAATGAAAAATTCGAGTAGATTAAGAAGAGACTGAAGAGATTGGTAATATTTTTCTTACACCATGTAGATTGTGTTTTGTAGTCATTGTATATGTTATAATAAAGAAATGAGCTGGACTAAAGTGTTTAATTACTACTTAACGTTATTATATACGTTTGGGTTATGAGTTAAATTTGATTTTGGTTGAAGGGGTTAATTGTTGGACCATCAGTGTCAACCACCTTCTCTTCCAATTCATTTCTGTTGTCATGAGATGATCGCAGATCTGCAACTTGTCTATTGTCATTTGCCACTATGCAAGCCAGTTCTACATTTGGGACCATACACATCATATTAAAATATATCCATAACGATATTCCACTTTCTAATTGTGTGTTGTATATTATGCTGACGAGCATGGAAAATTGTAGGTATTCTTTGTTGTTCAATGTTTTTTAAGTATCCTTCTATTATGCTGTTTTCCACATCTATATTGGATGCATTGCATAGCCACATTTTTCATGCCATTGCCACTTTGAGTCCCAGCCTCATGTGAATCACCCGTTTGCTACCATCCACTCTTATTATTTTCTGTACTTTACAATTCAACATAGGTCACAAGAGCAAATCTACTAAATGATATTGGTACAAAATTGTACTGTGCCAAATAGTGTTGTGATCTTTGAATTAAAGCTTTACAATCTGCTCATAATTCATGTGTATAGAATGTATAAGAGACCATACACATCGAGTTTACATTTAAAGTTTGTGTCTTGTTGTTATGGTGGCTTTGGTAGACTACAGACAGTGCTTTGCTGTTCTATTCCTGTTGTATGTTGTGTCTATATAGTCTGCATTGCATAAGGTTACATTTTTGGTATTATTGCCACTTCAAGTATTAGCCCATGCGAATAATCAATTTTTTCCTCATCCACTCTTGTTGCTTGTATCATATAAATTTGACATAGGTCACAGGATCAAACCTCTTGCATGATATGCTCACAAATTCTTGAGTATTTTCTGTACTTTACAATTCAACATAGGTCACAAGAGCAAATCTACTAAATGATATTGGTACAAAATTGCACTGTGCCAAATAATGTTGTGATCTTTGAATTAAAGCTTTACAATCTGCTCCTAATTCATGTGTATAGAATGTATAATAGACCTTACACATCGAGTTTACATTTAAAGTCTGTGTCTTGTTGTTATGATGGCTTTGGTAGACTACAGATAGTGCTTTGCTGTTCTATTCCTGTTGTATGTTGTGTCTATATAGTCTGCATTACATAAGGTTACATTTTTGGTATTATTGCCACTTCAAGTATTAGCCCATGCAAATAATCAATTTTTTCCTCATCCACTCTTGTTGCTTGTATCGTAGAAATTTGACATAGGTCACAGGATCAAACCTCTTGCATGATATGCTCACAAATTCTTGAGTATGAACGCAAAATTGCATAAGAATATTCGAAACAGAGCTTTATAATCCATCTCTTCTTGTGGAATAAAAGCCAAGAAACTTCACATTCTTTTATAAAAATTCTTTATGAGCCCTAGTTAAGAATAAATGAATAAATCAAGCTTTCAATTAATGCTTTTTCAGGTTAAGCTTGAGCTCAACTTGAGATCAAGATAAAGACAAACTTATTTCAAAAGCAATTTGCAATTTAAAAATAGAAGTTTGCAGTTAAATAAATAGTAGTAATAAGTAAATAAACTTCTTGTAAGATATACTTAGAGAACAGGGAAAGTGGGGAAGAACTACATGCTACCCCACCTTAATGTTGACTTCCTTTATACTTAACAAAGATTTCACGTGACCGAACATGAGTCTCACTTTGACACTCAAGTTATGAGTGGCTGTTGGGTGATAGGTGGGAAGTTCAAGAGATTCAACCCCTTATTATTTTATCTTGTCTTGATTAAGATATCAAGGTTTGATGAGGAGATGGTCAATTTTAGGCCCAAGATACAAAAGAATAGCTCAAATGTTCGGGAAAAAGCTAATGCTAACACAAGACAACTTATGGCTGTGAGCAAGCCAATATCAACAAAGTATCACTTTTGATGCAGTGGAGCTTGCCAATGGGAACATTGGTGAGATATTTGTGGTCAAGTCATAATAATCACTTTTTCAATGAGCTGTCGATGAAGCCCAAGTGCACCATTAAATATTGATGTTGGTATTAGATAAGAACATACCATTTCATAAAGATATGTTGTTGAAGCAATTCAAACATCATGATAAGGCCAACAAAGAGATTTCAGGGTATGTAGATTGAGATTTTCTATTAGCTTGTTGATATCAATTACATGGAAGGTGCTAAAGGAAAATTTACTACTATCAAGAAGAAGATTGAGTATATTTATTATTAATGAATATTGCATTTACACCTTGTTGGTGGAGAATTGAGTAGCTTTAGTTATTCAAGGTAGTTGAGGCTTGACAATTATGCATATGAAGAAAATCAGCAGTGCATCAAGCAATTGTTTACAACAAATTAATTGACAAGATATGAAGGCAAAGTTACCTTTTCAGATGTATCCTATATGAAGGGGCTAATGTGGAGATATATAACTACAAGGAAACAAAAGGATTGGTCAGAGAGTGTTCAAAGGTGATTTATGGCTCCCTATATGCCTTGGCTCTTTCTATGTTGTAGTGGCTAGATTATGGGTTACATTTGATGGGAAGACAATGACTAGTTAACTACATGTCAATCAATCAACAAGCTTCACGTGTGAACACTTGAGTGGGTAGAGGTTCTAGTATCCCATCCCTTTAAATTCAAGGCACCATGGATGAAGGCTGAAGATGAGTAGCCTAAGTTCAAGTGGTAAAATAAAAATGAATGCAACAAGGTAGAGAAGACCAATAAGATTTCTAACTCAAAGGGAAAGGATGAGAAATGGATGGGGAGCATTCTGAGTACAAAGATGAGTTTGAAGGTAGTGAGCTGAATGAAGGAGATAGGTATTCTAATGATAATGAGGAAAATGATGATGAAGAGATGATGCCTTTGTGGGAGCTGAGGAAGTGTGCACATACTAGGTACCCCTTGAGAACTCTTAACATTCTCAAGGAACATCCCTTGCTTTCTAAGTTGTGCACGGTTTAGTATATATATCTAGTACTTTATGGGCATGGCAAACAAATGTCCTTCATTTCCTTCTCCCCTTCTTTTTGCTAAGCTTGTTGTGCCTAGCCCTAAGCTAACAGTTGTAACCATAGATATAGCACATATTAGTGGATGAGATTGTTCTACTGGCCTTAAAAATGGCATTCATGAACTCACGAAAGCTTGATAGATGATGAACATAGCAATGCTAGTTAGAGTATCAAGCAATGGATGTGGATGACAATGTTGATGAACAACCCTTGACTCAGCAATTTGTGGAAATGTTGTAACACCCTCTCATTGGTTGCAGCCCAAATCCACTGTTGAGATTGAGTCTGCTTAGCACCTCATAAACAATTCAACCTTAATACAATAATCTTAAATGGTCATTTTGTCAACAACAGTGTGAGCAATCGCTATTGTTGAAGTGTGCAACACTACTTGGATAGAGAGGGTTACTTGATCATATTGGCAATCAATGAGTATAGGCACTTCTTAGGGTGGAAATAAAATACAAATCAATGATTGTGTAGATATGCATAGGTGGGCAGAGGTCTATTTGAGGATAGTCAATTAGATCCAGAGATCAGATAATGTTGGAGTGACAATGTAGGTCCACTGTGTTGATAGAGAAGACGTGTACACAACTTTAGATGGTTGCTTGTTATATGAGAGTATCAGTTCAATGACTGCTTGATTAATGCTTAGGAACGGTGCAATGTTGTGCCTAAGACATCGAAAAGAGGCATTACTATGGGAGAGCAAGAGAAGTAATAAAAAATCTATCAAAATGAGCTGGTTTATATTGGCACAGTCAGGACTAATAAGAAGACAAATTGCTGCCTCAACAATCTTGAATTAGTACAGAAGCAGACGCCAATGACAAAAATGCTTCAGAAACCAATGTAGACTGGGGCTATCAAATTGATTGCAGAGAAATAACTATTGTGCTAACAATTGAAAAAATATAAAAGAACAATTGAAGGTCAAAGATAATCCCTGTGAACTTGAAAAAGGAAATCTGAAGCAGAGAAAAAGTAGCCTGTGCTCTTGAATGCATTGAAAGTAGGTGGTCAGAACACTTGAGTTGGATATAACAAAGTTGCAGAATAGAGAGACAAAATGGCAGTGGCAGAGGGCATGGTTTGAAAGCATAATGCAGAATTGGAAAGGAAGCTGATGTAGAGAATGCAGCCAAATAGTTTATAGTAGATACTCACACTGCAGTCTGAAAATTTCCATTGGCGAATATGCAATATAAGGAGTTGACTGGGGAATGCAAATAGTTTAAGGGAAACTGTCA
This sequence comes from Sequoiadendron giganteum, assembly GCA_007115665.2. Lineage (NCBI taxonomy): Eukaryota > Viridiplantae > Streptophyta > Pinopsida > Cupressales > Cupressaceae > Sequoiadendron > Sequoiadendron giganteum. The sequence goes on along the minus strand of CM021108.1, from coordinate 256,474,770 downwards.
AAATTTTCCATAACCCTCTATTGCTGCATTGAATTTCCAAACTCTTAAACTGCAAGTGCAGACACTACTGTTGATGATTATCCTCATCAACAACTTCAGCTTCATTAACTTTGGCTTATGTTCTACTCATGACAACTCTGCAATCCACTTTCTAGCCTTCCATTGATTGGGGTTGGCAGAGATGAATGCTGTTATATAGGGAGAATTGTAGAGTGTGTCGTGTCATTGTTGTATATAATGTAAGACTGGCACGAACATGAGCAGTGAGTCTCAATACTTCCTATATTACAATTTACCATTGAGTTACTAGTTAATTCTATTTTTGGTTATTAGTGTTGTTGACTATTAGGGTAACTGTTGACCCTACTTCCTCTTTTCTTATTTCTATGTGCAATCATGGGAAGACTGGGGATGTTTTTAATTGGATCCTATTATATGAGGTAGGTCTGCATTGGAGACCACGTACATCATATTTGCATGTAAGAATGAATACATTCTACTTTCCAATTGTCTATATTGTATACTATGATGATGGCTATTGTGGACTGTAGATTATTCTTTGTTGTTTGATGTGCATGACATTGCTGTTCTATTTCTATTGTATTCCATGTCTCTGTTGTCTTCATGTCATACCAACATCCATCAGAAGAATGGAATTAGAGACCATTATCCAGCCATGGAGAAAGAAACAGGATTTGATGACTAACAAGGCATTTTTACTTCTTGATATAGATTAGTAGAGGCAGAACAGTTGATCGAGAACTGTATACAGGCTTAAAGCAAAGCATTGTGAATTTCCCAAAACACTGTAAATTTCTCACTTGTAAAATGTAGGTACCAATATAATGCCAGACAAGGCTTTTGTAAATTATTAATAAAGTTCTGAACTCGAGCAGGCCTCTAAAATTATAGTTTATCGACCCAACTGGAGGAAAGTTCACACCAGAAAAGTTTTTCATACACATCATTATTGAATTTTTGAGCTTAAGCAAGCTTCTAAAATTTTAGTTGATTGTACCAAACTGAAGATAAGTTCAGGGACAAAGACAAACTAAGTGGATTTTGGGTCAAATGGAGTGTTTTAGTGTATGATACTGAGCTAATACATTACTGGGTATTCCTATTTTCTAGCCAAATATCCCCAGCCTTACTGAATGCCTCCTTGCTCAATATCCATCTTAAACATAGAAATAGAGCCTTCAAGGGAACACGTGAAGGAACTAGGTGAATTGGAACATGAAATATAGTTGGCAAATGTCTAAATGTGAAGGCTCATCTTCTTCTGATCTGTCATTTGCATAGAGACCTTAATGAGCATTTCACAAAAACAAATTCAGATATATCTGTGACTGAATTCAAATAATTTATCTGCTAAGGCATCAATATGCCTAGAGTTGTTATTGCTGTCGGGTTGGAAAATGAAACAAGCGATACATAGAATGGACAAGAGAGCTTGAGAAAAGAAATTAAAGCAAACATACTACCACGACATGATGATAGGCCTCTGGAGAAACCCCGTGTGGGCAAGAATCTCCAATAAAGATTGACTGTGCCTCTTATCAGAAATCAGCAAATGTGAATAATAATAAACTTGAACTATGGATCATCGGGAAATTACTGTGATGAACACTTATTCAGTAACCTTCATCTTTTGCTCTGCAACACATCACTAATTTAAAACAAAATTTAATAAACATATGAACAGTATTAAAATATCTTTACCAAAAACAGATTTTCAATTTTTCAGAGTTCCTGCACTGGGTTTTTTTTTTAATTTTTTTGCAGTGATGCCTCTGTAGATAACATGGAAAACCTGGATATGTCAAAAGGTAAACCTACTAGCCATAATATAACTGTTTTACAAATACAAATTACTTGTGCAAACCGAGAGAAATTCAGAGCAGTTATATAGACAATTAAATAGTCTATTACTTTCTCCATATATAATTGTAATAAAAATGGTAAAATTAATGTATCGTTTATATGACAAATTTTAGAGGGATCAGAACTAACTATAGATATTTAGAAAAAAATATTTTTCAATACTCATTTCTTATTTTCATATGTAACTTGGTAAATCATTAACAGTATTAATTTAAGTATGGAAAAAGTTCATATTAAAAAAATCAAAATAGCTAATTTTTAATCTTATCAAATTAAATTTATTCCCACAATCAAATTATTATTTAGAAGGGAGTGGAGCAAAATGTTTGGTAGTTTGCAAATGTAATAGCACTGCTTTTTTAGTCATCAAGTTAAATTTGTTCACACAATCAAAACATCATTTAGAAACGAGTGGAGCAAGATGTTTGGTGGTTTGCAAATGTAATAGTAGTGATGAGATGGATGTAAAGCTACAATTGATGTCTAAATATAATTAGAGCTACAAAGTTTACTTATTGTAGTAGATACAAAGGACAACAACACCATTTCAAGTTTTGATGAGTGATCGAGTTTGCCTTGTCACTAGCCGTTTTTGCTTTTCCCATTTTTCAGTGCTACATTTCTACACGGTTAACTCCACTCAGACAACATTTGATGAAGTTCTAGAGACGCAGGAATAATACATGGGTTGAAGTGGGGAGAATATGTTGCCAGCCTTGGATCTGGGTCAATAACCCATGACTTTGGCTTCATCTCCTAGTCATGGTTCGTTGATTAGATCCTCATGAAGGCAAATGCAAAATGCTTGCTGTTTGTTGAAACCTGATTTATGGCCTTTTTAGAATTTTAGAGGCAAAGATCAGTTGGTTTAATTTATCTCACATCTGGTTAGGATTGTGTCAATGCACTTTATGCAAAGGGCTTGAGAGGGTTATTAAGTTGGATCATTTTTTATTTCACCAATAGTGAGAAAATTTTGTTGTAGAGGCAAAGATCAGCTGGTTTAATTTATCTCACATCTAGTTAGGAGTGTGTCAATGCACTTTCTGCGAAGGGCTTGAGAGGGTTATTAAGTTGGGATCTTTTTTTATTTTTTCGTAAAAAGGAATATAATATATAAGCTATTGCATGTCCAAGTTGAATGGCCTTTTCTTGTGTAGGGCTTCTTGTAAATGAAGCTTCCTTGGTTGGTTAGATATGAGGAAGCCATGATTACAGTAATACTTAAAAGATATGTCTAAATTCAACACTAAATAATAATATAGGACGCGGACATTATTGAATGCTGAACATACGTCCCTTAAAACTTACAAGAACTTATGTTTTCAAATCTAGAGAGTAAAAATAATCATTGTACTTTGAGCTAGGGATATGGCGAACGGTAGGTTATAGAATGGGTTTTGTTTCATATCAAAAGACGAGATTGGAAAAAGGTAATTAACAACTAGATGAAACCTAAGCCTCTTTTTGAGGATAGCGCATATCCACATGTTTTTCTATCCACATCCATGAATAGGGATAGGCATAAAATCATAGTTCAATGGTAGGAACGGGTTTTGGGGATGGGGATGATTAAGGGCGTAAGTTTGGGGATGGCAGGGGGACGACGACATTAGGGGAGGTGGGGGGGGGGGAGCGGGGGCACTGCTGAAATATGTATAGTACTTGAAAAATAGTTATAAAAAGCTATATAAGTATAAGAATTACAAATGAAACTTTGACAAACTAGTAAAAGTTAAAACTTGGAAACTACTAGACTTTGAAGTGAACATTAACAATGAACAATGAAAATGTCGAATTCAAAATTTATATTATATTCAAGATTTCATAATGATGATTACATTGAGTACCAATCTGAGAACAAATCAAAATGCTCAAAATAACAAAATGGAGTGAAGTGAGGCCTCTAATCATCCCCAAACTCATCACTAGAACTATTGGACTCAGACTCCACACGGTCAAGATCCTCCATACTAATACCCAACCAACCCTGTTTGTGTAGCATCCTCATCAACTTGTGTTGGCTCCTCTAGCTCTACATCTCATTACGCTATTGGATTCTCCTTGTACAAAAGTGTCTTGCAGTTAATGAGACACAAGGCACTATGTACAACCACAAGCTTCTATGCTCTCTTAGAGGTAAGCTTGTTCCTCTTAAGGGAGTGGATGAAGCTACAAGTAGACCAATTCCTCTCGGCAACAAAAGAACTAGAAACTTGAGATAGCAAAAAAATGGCTAGAGATGTATTCATACAATTGGGTCCATGCATAGTCCACAAAATTAGGTCCTCTTGTGCCATAGGTCCCCTATCCATCTTGGCCTCCTTAGAATAACCCCTAAGAGTAGAAAATTTTGTCCACGTAGTACGAATGATGCTAGCTTGTTTAGGGCCATACATATTTTGGATGGCCTTCTTGAACCCTTCCTTCATGTCAACATCCTATATGGGTGTAACTCCATCAGGACTTTGCACGTACCACTTGGGGTTCAATGCATAGGCAACCATGTGTAAGGGAGTGTCGAGCTTCTCCCATCTTTGATGAATGATTGGCTGAATGTGCTCATTGTAGAATGCTAATGTGGGGTCCTCTTTTGCATAAAGCCTTCATTTGGCCTAGCATAAAATCATAGCACCCATACAACTCTCTAAGGCTAGGTGCATTGGCATCCCCATATGTAATGACCTAAAACAATGGAGTAATGATCTAAAAAATCGAAGTAATGATGGGGACCATGTATTTTGCATCACTCTAATCCATTTGCCTACTATCTGTCCACCCATCCATGACAATACTGCATCCATTTGCCACCTAACATTCCTTCATTTTCCCCATTGACACATTTATCTTGATATAGTTTTTTTTTAATTTTTTTTTTTTTAATTCGATATCTCAGAGGGGTATCCCTGCGACTGGTCGGGCTTCTCTTAAGTTTTCATTACAAGGCAAGACTAATCCCCTCTAGGTCGTGCAATTTCCCAGCGCTTGCCCCACAACGTGCGCAACTAGGTTAGTCAAGGTTTGGACTTGCATCGATTGTCTGTCTTTCAACGGCTCAACCAATTGGTCTACACCCCAGGGGCAATCTTGGTATAGTTCTTATCCAAGATTTGGTCCTCAATTTTGTCTCCCTTGGTGGCACATATGATGGGCTTGCCCTTGCTATCATCGCCATCACCTCCTTATAATAAGGAGATTGAGCCACATGAAATGGAATGTCAATGACAAAAGAATTTGCCACTGGCATCATCTGCATCATCCTTCATCTGTACACTAAACAATTCAACTATTTGGTTAGGAGCATTAGTTGTCAACTTGCGTCCCCCCTAACCTCTATTGCATGGGCCCTTGAAGTAGAAGATGACATACATGTAAATTGCCTCTACAAAGTAGAAGTAGAACCATGTGGTTGGCTTTGATGACCCCTTGGCCTATGAGACAAAGAAGCAACTATATGTGCAATTGCATTGTCTTCACCACCAACACCCCATAGCCTACATATCTTAGCCCTGAATTTCAAGTTATTTGATGACGCAAAAAAACTCACATATATCCACACCTTTTCCTTGGATATTAAGGAGGTGGGCATTAACTCTGGTAATGCTACCTTGAAATTCAAAGCCACAAAAGTGGCACTTCCACAACCATGTGCCCCCAAATGTCCTAGGTTTGCTCTGTAATTTTGCTGCAAATTGTTTCAAAGGAGACTTAGGATCAAAGGGACCCTTAGCAAAATTTGCCAATATTGTGGAGGGGCAATGGAACTTGTGGTTTGGGTCTCACGGTCATCCCTCTCTTCTTCTATATTTTCATTAGCCTCAGGTGCATAATCAGATTTAGTTTCACCCTCACTAAACCTCAACCTCATCCTCATCCTCACTCATGCCATGAGAACTCATTTTGACATTGCAATAAACAATATAAAATTTATAAGTTTATAATTCTAAAGTTAAAATTTAAAATTCGACCTCAACCTCATCCTCACTCATGCCATGAGAACTCATTTTGACATTGCAATAAACAATATAAAATTTATAAGTTTATAATTCTAAAGTTAAAATTTAAAATTCAAACTATGCATGCAACTGCATAGCATAATGCAAAGGATTAAAACACAAATATTTTCTTTTTGTTTTTCTTACTTCAGGTTGCACAAAGTGCAAAAGCAATAAATACAAAAACAAAAATCTTTGTTCTTAGTTTTTGTCAGCCATGGATTTCTCTTTTGTTTATCCTACTTCAGGTCCTACAAAGCACAAAAACAAAGGATACACAAAAATTTCATCCTAGTTTTGGCAAATGTAATATATATATATATATTGTTGGTAAGTTGTGGGATTAGGGCCCACTCCCAATATAGAACAAATAAGAAAGAAAGAACACTTCAAGCCCACGCATGGGGAGCACTACGAATACAAAATTTGATAGAAATCCTATGCAGAGTGCAAGAAACCAAGAGGGCACAAAGAACAAACAAAAACTAAGTTGTTGAAAACTTGACAAAACCATCCTCCATCGAGAGTCGCTCATCTAGCCTTCTTTGCTAACCCCATTGTCATGCTCCTAGTGAGGAGGGCATCCATGGTCCATTGAGTACCATCATCAACCGCTTCACGACCTTCCAAACAGAGTTTCTCAGCTTTAGACTTGCGCCCCTTTTTGCCTTTTTATTTTGAAAATTTGGTTTAGAGTTGGTGTAGGCTGTCTGGGATATGGTGCATTTTTTTATTGGAACAACCAACTCATCAAAGAAGTCAGTATAGTCCTCGTCCAAATCCTCCATAAAAGGGTAAGATCCCTCAGGATCAAAACCATCCTCAACCACAACACCCAATAGGGCATTTTGGTGATCCGCTATGGGAGTAGGAGCCAAAGCAGTGGAGGGGTCCCCCAAGGGTGAAGGGGGAGACACCGTTGGAGGGGGAACATCAGTTGGAGCCATAGGAATAGGGTTGGGAGTCTTCAGGGGGTTAAATTTACCCTGGTTGTGCCAAATAAAATCCTCTTCAAGGGTACTTGACTTCTTGACCCATTTTTCTGGTTGTAATTCTGTGCAAAAGATTGTTGATGAGATGAGCACCCAACAATCTTGTGACTGATCATGTTGTAGTGAAAGCTTTTGAAAGGAAGACCTTCGTAGTTTAAAAATTGAGTCCAAGTTTCGTGGGATGAATCGCTATAGAATGGTGCATTGGTTTTGAAAGGTCGATAGCACAAACTTTGGTGAATCTACGACAAGATGCCCCTGGATCAACATCCAACTTCACAAAGGAACCAATATGAAATCATATTTCTAATGTGCCCAGGGTCACACATGATCAGGGGGAGATTGTATAGTCTGATCCAAATAAGGATGCGAGTAATTTTAACAACCGTAGATTTAAAAAAGGGGACCATGGTGTAATGAATAGGCCCACCTGGCCAAAAAAGGGGTCCATTTTGCAACACGAAACAACAATCTTTTGCAGAAGCAAAATGAAGGAGGAAAAAACCAAAATCTAGAATGTCAATTCCAAGGGTGGACACATTGTTCCAAGAAGCCATCACCCAAGCAACAAACTAATTAATCGATGGTCGTTTGCACATGCATCTAATGAAAAGGGAACGATTCCCAACCTTTGTGGAAGCTTCGTCGGTGCAAGAATCTGGGATGTGAAAATCAATAGGAGCATCCGCCAATACAACCTCAAAATCACCAAGAATGCAGGTTTGCAAGCCCTTCGGAGGCGAAGTTGAGGCTAGATCTTGTGTTTTAAGTGGAGCAGAGCTCACCACAGGGGGCAAGAAGGCGGTGAGGGGCTTGCGACAACAATTTGAGACTTGCAGTACTTACTCCACTCATGATAAGGATTGCAATGATTTTTGCATCCTTCAACAAAGAAAGGAGCCATAGGAGGAAATGATTCCAAACAAATAGAAGCAACAAGGGGGTGGGGAGACTCCAACGGAGCCCTAAGCGGATTGAAGCCCGAACCAAGCGCCGGAGGAGAGGAGCTCGCTTAGTCCCAGACAAACCACAACCACCAAGATCCTTTGCCTTTCCGTTGCACTTTTGAGCAACAACGAAACTACGACTATCCGCATCTGAAAGCCTTTGCTCCTCGCTCTTCTTTGCACCATCACTGATTTGCACCATGCTTGTCTCCGCTCCAATGCCAATTTTATCTTTTCCGAACATTGCGCTAGATTGGTTAATTCCAAAAAAAGTAAATTATAAATTTGAACATTTAAACCAAAAGTAATTTACTAAGGAAGTCAATTGGGGTGGCGAAGGATCATATGTGAATCTGATTCCCAGGTTGTGGTGAACTTGTTGAATAGGCGACATTTAGATGATGTTAGTTGACATTTGGCTTTGATTGTTGATCATATTCTCAACCTCAGTGCTTCTTTGGAGTTTGTTACTTTCACTCATATTCCTAGAGAATGGAATGGTGTTGCTAATTGTTTGGCTAAATGAACTTCTGATCATATTCATGATTGGAATTTGGTCAACCAGGGTTAGTTACCCTCAAATCGGTCTTAAGAGTTGGATCACTTGGTGGAGCTTGATAGGGCTATGTAGTGCCCTTGTTTTGTACTTCTTCTTGTTTTAATAAATTTTTACCCCTCCTTTATGTTAAAAAGTAATTTACTAACTAATTTCAATTTTGTAAAATAGTAAATATGATAGCTTGCAACCCTATATATGAATACGATTTTTATTTTTCATTTTTCATTTTTTTTTAAATTTCAAATTTCAGTGTTGAACCTTGATGACAATATGAACAATGAACAATTAATATGCTAATGCACTAGCAGCCATATCTACGAAGTTATGCACAAAATTAAAATACAAATATGAAACCAATTAAAAAAAATAAGAAATGGTCATGGAATGCTACCTTGTGCTTGAAAAATCCTTGCAAGTTGGTGTAGAATCCCGCTTCTTCTTCTTCTTGCTCCTCAACTTTCTTGCACTTGCAACACTTCACTCCTTCACTTTCACTCTTTTGGTCCTCTTCAACCTTGCTGTTGGAATGAATTTGTAAGTAAAAGTGAAGATTTTAAGATGTCTTATAGGGTTTGGGAGGCTATAGTGGGGCCCATTGGCCATTAGGGTTCGGCCTTGGGTGTTGGTTCCTAAAAAAGGCTTCTTTTTTTTTTGGCTTGTTCGCGAGAGACGCTTAGGAATCCTTGGGATGGTGGAGAGACTCCTAAGAGTCCCTCGAATGTCTCGACATCTCGGGCATCCAAACTGTAGTGGCGGGGGGACGTCTCCCCCACTTCCTCGAGATGTCCTCATCTCAAAAATGTGGGGATTTTGGGGGGTGGGGTGTGGAACATTGCATAAAATTCACTAGAGAACTAGAGGATTCTAACAAGTCTATAATGTAAATTAATGTAGGACTTATTAACAAAATATTTAGCAAATGGATAAGTTTAAGGGGGAAAAACAAAAAGATTTATTTGGTAAAAATGATTTGAATACTCCTAGTTTACATGTTATATTAGATTGAAGCCATAACAAAATATATATGCATTTTTATAAAATATTTAGACTTTGCTTCTTTGGCCATCATTTTGTTTAAGTATAATAAGAAAAGTTGTAATATATTTTAACGTACTAGACATTTTTTGTAAATTAGAAATTAAAATAAAATAATTTTTTTTAAGGATAAATCTTATTATCCAACTATAGTTTAGTTGGATGCCATGCAATGCTTTTATAGATCCACATTTATTGATTCATATGTATATTTTAGGATGCTTCATAGGAACAAGACAGTTAATCCTCACATTATGAGGAAAGATTATATATGAATATGGTGATGAATTTCTTATCAATTCATTGAGCTTTATTATGGTGAGAACAAATGGTAACAAGATATTCAAACACGATATTGGATATTTCCTTGTACATAAATCAAGAGATTTTTGAAATAATAAATAATTCAACACGTATCTAATAAGATAGACTTGAAACAAGTAAATTATTAATACCTAGATGAATCGTAAACAAATTTTTTAAACCCTTTGTCATAAATATTCAAATTAATTGGATTATGTAACAAATTTCTCAATTCAAATTCTCCCATTCTCCCATTATAATAAGTCTTTAGATGGACTTGAAACAAGTAAATAAGTAACACCAAAATGAACTGTAAACAAATTCTTCAAACCGACCTATCATTATAAGTATTCAAATTAATTGGATTATACAAAAATTTCCTCAATTCACCTTCTCCCATATAAATCTTCACATTACTTGAATTATTTTTGCCTATAATAGCATCATGTATTTACACATTATCAAAAGTCATTATGTTGTTTGGAATACTAAAATAATTTATAAATTATTATTTCTACAAAACCTTTCTATCTTATTTTCCAAGTTCAAGAAACTATTTTAGAAATGAAAAGGTCTAATATTGTAAAGGTCCTTAAAAGTACACATTATTAATTTTTTTATCGAATAATCACACTTCTACATTTTATATAGACTCTTTTTGATTAACTTGGTTTAATTATATCTTCTAAATAATCTGGTCTTCATTATATCCCTTTACTTGGCAAGTTGAGACTAGATATGAATATAGTGAGATATACCCATCTAGTTTACTAGATGGAGTGGGCTTTCATAAGTTAATAACACATTTATTAGGTTAGCATGTGAGTGTTCCACCATATCAAACCAAGTTTCTACCTTTGATTGTGAATAATCCCTCGAAAGTTTTAATGATTAATGATTGTTTTTTATAAGATAAGCAACATTTACAGGGTGCTATACCCTTTACACAGAGGGTCCAAAGGGCCAAAAAGAAGCTAGTTCAAGGAGCATGAATTAGAAGAAAACAAACAGAAACAACTGAATGATGGATGTAGAACAAAAAAAAGGATTAAACAACCCCAAAACTAGAGGGGACTAATTTGACTCCTTGCATCTGAGGCCGCGTAGAAGCAACGGATTTGGGGAGTCCCTTCTTCCTCAGTAGAATTGACCAGGAAGGCTCATAATCAAAATCCACCGAACGAGGTGAGGGGAGCGGATCCACAATAGCCAACCTGGGCGAGGAGCCACCACACAACGAGGGAATCGACATCAAAGGAGAGGAGACATGAGCGATTAAAGTATCAACGAAAACATCCAATAAGGGACGAGCAGGTTTTGATAGAACAATGATAGTAGATTGAGACATAAAAGGTTCCACAACAGGGATATCTAGAAGGGGAGTCTAGACATGCTTCGACTGTAAAGGAGCAACAGTCAAGGGAGGGCCACCTTCCTTAGAGGAACCATCTGAAGAGGGAGAGCCAATCGTGAGATGGTTCGAGTGAGCATTCTTCCACCAAGTAGCAACACTCTTGCGGCGAGCAAGAGGACAACTAGATGGCAGGTGACCAACCGAGAAACAATGCTTGCAATGAAAAGGGAGCCCCTCGTAGTCCAGAAGTTGCTACCAAGGACGGTCCCCCACCATCAAGACCACATCGCCATGGAGGGGTTTGGAGATGTCCAAATCAATTAAAATATGAGCCACTGTAGTATGCCCAAGATCCCGAGACATAGAGTCCACCTTCAAAAAGCTACCAATGGCGTTGCCAATGACCTTAAAACAAGAATCCTCCCAAAATTGGAGAGGGAGATTCGACAGATGAATCCAAACTGGTCTGATATTCAGAGGCTCCGTAAGAGGATTGAAGGAGCGAGACCAAGGCCAGATGAACAACAAATGAACACCCCACATCCACACCCTATACAACACCTTGTCACAATCCACAACAAAAGAAAAGGTTGCAAAGAAAAAACCTCTAACATTAGGATAGAGGTCAATTTGTCTAGAAACAATAGGCTTCCAGGAAACTGAAACCCACTAATGGAGATTAGGAAGGGAGGGCCACAAACCGTTAAACTTGCAAACCACACCCTAACACACATAGAAGTCCTCATTCTCAGCAACCTCAGGCCCACGGACCACCATAGGGGAGGCCCTGTCACAAGGAAAAGGTCGGACCCTAGCCAAAGCAAGAGGAAGCTGGACACGAGCAACATCAAAAAAGGATTTATGTTTGTAGTCACACACAACTCCAACAGAGGAATCAACAGGAGGAGAGTGAGGGCTTTCCCCCGCACCAACCCGCACCACATTGTCCACCAGAGGAGGCACACCAATAGGAGGAACCACGTCACGTAGAGGAAAACCTCGTTCCATGCAAGGTAGAGTCTGAGGAACGCCCAACAATGAAAAAGTAGGGCCTTCACAGGCCACCCGACCAACCCTAGCAGTATCTAACACAACCGCGTCGAGAACTTGCGAAAACCTGTCGACATTCCAAATCAGATTTAGTCGTTTGCTCCTGCCCAGTGTAGTCGTAATGATTGTTATGTCACATAGATTGACCTATTACTTATTCCCCTTCCATGTGCTTAAATAAATATTGTTTATTATTGGTGAGGTTGGGTATATTCTCAATCTTACTCACGAGGTCAAAATAAGGGATAATATATTTTGAACAATAAATTTAAGGTTAAGTAAAAAACTTTCTTTCTTCACCTAAGGTTCATCTCTCAAATGTGTGAATTTGGTGATTGTTTTTGAAAAGGTAAGCAACATTTACAGGGTGCCAGACCCTTCAAAAAGGGCCCAAAGGGCCAAAGGACAACATAGTTCAAAAACAAAATGAACTATAGAAACACACAAAAACAGTTGACTGACAGCTGTAGAAACAAAGAGACTGATAAGAAAAGACTAGGAACTAGAGAGGACCAAGCCCACAACCGGAACCCGAAGCAGCAAAGATGCCATAGGTTTGGGGAGTCCCTTCTTCTTTCCCAACACAACCGACCAAGAAGGCTTGGGAACAACCACCAAGCAAGGCAAGGGGAGAGGATCGCCAACAACCACCACGGGCGAGGAGCCACCACGCAACGTGGACGTCGGCAGTGACGAAGAGGAGACTAGAGAGATCAACTAACCAGTCGAGTCGATAAGCGAGGGATGAGCAGGAAATGACTGTACAACAACAACAGACTGGGGCAACAAACGACCAGCATAAGAGGTAGCCAAAACAGGAGCCTTGGGAGGCTTAGACACCAGTGGAGGGACAAGAAGATCACCATCTTCAGAGGAATCATCAGAAGAGTCTGAGGAGTCCGAAGAGGGAGCATTAACTGTGAGGTGATCCAAAAGAGCATTTTTCCACCAAGTAGCAGCACCCTTGCGGCGAGCAAGAGGACAACTCAAAGCCAAATGACTAGTAGAAAAACACCTCCTGCAACGAAAGCGGAGGCCCTCATAGTCCAACAGTTGTGACCAAGGTCTGTCCAACACCATCAGAACCACATCACCATGAAGGGGTTTGAAAATATCCAAATCAACCAAAATACAGGCCACCGTAGTGTGCCCCAGATCACGAGATGTTGAGTCCACCTTGAGGAAATATCCGATGGAGTTGCCAATAGCTTCAAAACATGACAACTCCCAAAATTGGAGAGGGAGATTCAAGAGACAGACCCAAAAAGGTATGATATTCAGTGACTCAGTAAGCGGGTTGAAAGAGCGCGACCAAGGCCTAATGGATAGGGAATGGACACCCCACAACCAACCACTGTCCATCACACAGTCCCGATGAGCAGGGGATGAGAAAGTGACAAAGAAAAACCCTCGAGCACTGGGGTAGAGCTCAATCCGTCTAGAGACAATGGGCTTCCAAGAAACAAAAACCCACTCATGGAGATTTGGAAGGGAGGGCCACAAGCCATTAAATCTGCAAACCGCACCTTGCCTCAAATAATACTCTTCATTTTCAACAACTTTCGGACCACAAACAACCATAGGGGAAGCTTGAACACAAGGGAGAGGACGAACCTTAGAGGGAGTAGGAGCAAACCGAGTGCCAACCTTAGAAACCGCCTCAGAGAAGGACTTTCGACCCGTAGGAGCACCAGAGGAAGGAGCAAATGACACCAAAGGGATAGAGGGGCCAACAACACCCACACCAAGCAGAGCATTGACCACACCATCCCCCAACAAGGAAGGAACCCCGACAACACAACCCCCATCACCAGACGAAGAAGATGCAACCCTATCCACATAAGACACTTCCCAAAAGGCAACGCCAGACAAGCTCCCACAGAGAGAAGAGCTGCCCACACCATCACCCACATCACAACCATCTTGCGGCAACAGAGAAGAGCCGCCCACACCATTACCCACGCCACAGCTAGCTTGCAACAACACTAGGGACGACAGAGGCTCGACAAAACCGTTCGAAGGAGTCGCTCCAACCGCAGCAACAGGGGGCCGACCACCACACCCACCCAGAGACAACACACTTTCAACAGGCTAAAGGGAACACTCGCCAGAATCTATTCGAATTTATCTGCCCGTTTGAAATTGCTCGCCCGTTTGAATTCGCTAGAGCCATCTCATGGTGATGCTTAAAAAAGAAATTATTATTTATGAAGAATGAAGCATCCAACTTAGTATGTTTGTTCTCCATGGTTGGACCTAAAACATGGGGCTTTCTCTTGCTTTCACCATTAACCATACTTGATATACATATTTAATACAAATAATATGCATTATAAGTGTAATAACTATAAAGAAATATGCACAAGTAAAATAATAATTGAAAAATGGTCTTTTAGAAATGTTATGAGGTCATCATATTATTCTTGTTCTATATGCACGTAGGGGTCAATATGAATTCCATTCTCCTCTAGACATGTAGGGGGGCATTATGAATTCCCATTCTCCTTTGATTGACAAATTTCTTCTTCAGGGTACTAGGTTATTCTAGAGTGTTGGAGTGAAGATGACACTGAGAGGAGGGGAGGGGGGTGAATCAGTGTTTTAAGCAATTTTAACATTTGCCATAAAATAAAACTTAGATAATATATGCTCTCAATATTTAAATGATAAATACATTCATGAGTTGAATGCAACCATTAAAGAACTGAAATGAGAAATATCAAAGCAAAACAAAGTCCATTACAACATTATCACATTAACACAAAGAGACCACAAGACAAATAATATGATGAGTGAAAAACCCTCTTGGGGTAGAAAAATCACTCCAGAAATGTTGCCTTATTGGTTTATCTTTAAAACCACTGCTTACAATGCCTTACATGCAAACTTCAGAACACCCACTCTAGGAGCATCAACCCCTTATTTAGAAACACTCATTTCAAGGAGCACCAATCCTTTATTAAATCTCAGAACAATAATATATCAAAGGATTTCTTTGTTTCAATTCAACTCACATATGCCTCTCATTCTAATCTATCTAATATCTTAAAGATTCATACTTGAACCTCCAAAATACCACACATTAGATATGTATATTTTGCATTATATTTGCAAGGTTTTATTACAAAGCTTTTTGCACCAACACTTTTCGAAAAAAAAATTACCAACCCACAACAGTGATTAATCACTATTTTTATATGTTTACAAAATATGCACATATTCTATCATGTACCTTCATCGAAGGTTTCAGTTGAAACTGAATACAATAACTGTTATGTTCCAAGAACCCTGAATGCAATGACAGGTGGACAACACATAAAATAATCTTTTCCCATACAAAACGTATTTAGCCACAAGGTTTTATTCATAAACCAATAATAGATAAAAACTGCCAAGAATAATAATCGTTTTCATACCACAATGATCACAAGGCCTGAATAAATCAAACAACATTTGTAGATGCCTGATAATGAAGAAGGAAAAATAAACCAAATGAAAAGCATGATATCATGTTAGGAAGATTCTAACAACCCACTGAAACTTCTTCCAAATTCAAGCAAAAATAAACATTAATTGCCATTTCACACTTTCTACAAGCAACATAAATAATACTTGTTTATGCAGCAAAGAAATCAAACAAATACCAAAACAGATTCACCATAGCTGCCTAGTTGAAACTTCCACAGACTTTCTTTGACCAACTACCCACCGACAAATCTTTTCAAGCTTAAAGTTACTCCATATGCCGACCGAGCTCATATAATTAGCTGATTTCAAAAAAGTAGTATGTCTCCATGGCGGCAACCAGGGTTCCAAACCCTAAACAATGTAAAACAAAAAGAAACTTTGCCCTATTTTTTTTTCTTCCTTCAAGTCTTTTGAAGACTTTGTCAAATGTAATGATCATTTGAAATTTGTGTGGGTATATTCTGTCAAGAATATCCTTTGCTAAAAAATGCCGACACCAATCATTCCACATCATAACCAACCGTTCACATGTGCTCGATGAAACCCGATAGGGTTTGATGTATATGCCACACCAACACTATCGATGCCAAGTCAATATTGCCAAGTCATCTCATGAGTAAAGCCGTTGTCACATACAATATACATTGTATCTCAACACCTCGGTTAACTCGATACAAACATTAAGCTCAAAACAATATTTAAAATAACATTGATACCGCGTCATTTCCAAACCAAAACCTTTAAGATGCCGATAAACAATACTTCTAAAATGTTGATAACATATGGTGTGAAGTAACATCATAATGGGTTGTCGATGCCACCTAAGTTGCCAATGATGACTGTCGGCCATCACAAATAAAGTGTGAGGACTGTTAAACAAAAGAGCCCGATACCTTAGAGCAAACAAATTGAAATATTATTAAGTCACCTTCCATGGTCAATAAAAATGCAAGAGACCCGGTATCACATGTTCAATGTGATCTCTTTTCTTTTAGCAAAGCCATCAACCCTTACAAATGTGAGTTATATGAAACCGGATAAAGGCTTCATATGCCATGTATATCAATCAATGTGTCATAACCATTGATACCAAGGAAATAAAGAGATGCCATGAAGATATAATCAAAAGACCATGTATGAGTGCCAATGACAAAGATGCCAAGATCAACTTGATAAAAACCAATGAAGCCAAAATCAAACTGAAAAAGATCAACTGAAATAATATACCTGTGATATGCAACAATGAAGGACCATCTTGTCAAAATGATAAGCATTGTCAATATTAGAATCATGATATAGAAATTCTGAAACCAAGATACATGCCCGAAAGCAAATGATCACTCAGAATATGGTCAATTTGAAAATGATCAACCTGAATAACCTGTACCATTATCAACCTGAATGTGAAGTAGCATAAAGATCCTGTAAAAGACCCAATCTAAAACTGAATATCATGAAACTCATATCAAGTGAAATTCGACATCAAGGACAAACAATAATCACAATTGAGAGCCAACATAGAGACCAATCTACAATAGTAAAAGATTTTGGATATAATATTTTTAGTTTTTTTATTGAAATTAAACTTTATTAAGTGTATTTGTTCAGTTTGTTTAACATGTATTGAACTTGTGGAGAAAATCAAATTCATAGACATATCGTCTTTGGAAAATGAGTCAACAATTAACATCTTTAGATAGTCTTGCACATGTTTTAAACCCTTGACATTCTTCCATTTTAAGCACATTTCAAAGCCTAATCAACATCATACCACTTTGAAGTTTATAAATTCAATGTTCAATCATTAAAATGTAAGTAATACATCTATCTATGATTGTTGCAATAGAGTGAAATTTGATAGAAACTTGAATATGCATATAAACATTTAAGGACATGGTTATGTTCAAAATTTGACATGTGTTGATGATAGACAAGTTATTGACAGAATGTATAATAAAGATTATAGAAAGTAAAATGACAAAATATATACTATTAAAGATAAATAACATTGACATTAACATATGGTCTTCTTCTTGAGTTATTATTAATCAACTATTCAAGTATTTGTTAAGAATTATAGTAGGACTAGAATGGATATCTTAAATACATCTATCTAAAACATGTCCAAAGATATTAATATTGAGTTATTTTATTTATTTAAGATTTTATAATTATATAAAAAATATTTAATTTAATTTATATTATTCAGTTTATTATTCATTTATTTAACATTTATTATTTAGGAGATATTCTATAATAATTTCAAATAAATTATTTACTCCATATTTAATGGTATAGTTATTTTAAAAGCATTATATACTATTTTGTTTACTAAAGTGCATAGCGATTTATTCTTTATTTATAAAATTATTTATAGAGTTATAATTTTTTAATGTCTATATATTTTATTTGTTTTCTGTTGTATTATTTTTGTATGCTAGCTCTTTAATAGTTTTTGTTAACATGTTTGTACTATTGCATTTTACCCCTCATTGTCATTGTAGTTATAACTTTTAACATATGAACAAATAAAAATGATAAAAAAGACATATAGAAGAATTGAAATAAAAATACAAATAAAAATAATAATAATTAAAAATATTAAATAGAAAATAATCAATAAAATAAAAATTTCTTAATTTGACAATTCTTAAAAAATTTAATATTAAAAATTAATAATAAATATATAATTAAAGTTTAATTTTTTTATTATAAATATCACTTTACCAGGATTAAGATCTTAGTCCTCACAAAAAGTGGCGATAACGAAAAGATTGTAATGCAAATAAATGATTAGAGTCATGGTAATGGCTAGATGTTCTAATAGTTTTAGCTACTGGTCTAGTGATTGTTAGGTCCATGGGTTAATACATAGAGAAAGTTATCCTCCAAATACCAATAATAGAGTGGCTTGCATCCCATGTGAATTGATGACCTTATGGGAAAATCAATCACCATATTGTTTGACATATTAAATTTGTTGATCTCCTTATATGCTTAAAAATGATCTTGATTAAGTGTGATCATAGATCTATTAGATATTACCATACACATCTAGTGATACTACCAAGCCCATTCTCAAATCCTATGGTAACACCATCTCATGTTTTATGGTTTGTGAGATTTCACAACCCATGGTGCATGGTACTTAATAACAAATATTTTCTTTTAGTGGCTCTAGGCATTCAAGAGATTAGAGGTGTTGACATCTAAATGTGCATAAAAGATACATGGCTTTTGTCATTTGTTAATTAAGTTCAAGAGATTTATAGTCCAAACTACTAAGATAAGCTCAAACACATGGTAACATTGAGTGAGATCAAGGTTGCTTATTCATCTTCATAGGTTTGTATCCTTTTATATGACTCACAAAGTAGTACTCTTGTGGGGTGCGAGATATTACCCTGAAAATCAAATTTGATCATTAGAAGTTGAAGATTCATAGATGAAAGAAAAATTGTTGTATCTTTCATAATAGATCTTTTTCTTTTATAAACATATACATTGTATGTTTATGAAAGAAAAAATGTTGTATCTTTTATAATAGATAATTTTTTTAATAACATTGTATGTTTATATATGCATATGTAGAATTAACATCAAATATTGAAAGATAGATATGCATATAACTCCATTAAGATAATGCTATGTATAAAATGTATTGATTATTTTTGAATAATTGTTTAACATTGTTTCAACATATATTATATATAAATTAAAAAATGACTATTGTCCCTTTGTTTTCTCATGGAATTTAGATGATGATAGATATGAGTTTTACCTTAAAGAGTGTATACAAGTATCTTTAAACAACCTTAATGACAATGAAAAGAACGGGTTCTTTGGGTCAATAAATGTTCTTTTTTATGGTTAGGACTTTCATAATATTCTTATTGATTTTTTTGTTGAACCATGTTAATCGAGAAATGTCCACCATAACTTGCTTCTCCCTCACAAAGAGTCTTTATTTATGTTGCATTAAAGACAATGATATGCCAAGCACTCTGAATACAATATTGTTCTAGTGATTGAGTTGGATGACTAACTACATTATAAAAGTTGTAAATAATTCATCATAATTATACATACCCCCTAGATTAAATCACCCGTTATTTTCATATATGATTCTTAATCTCTTTCCCTTCTATTTATATATGCTTTTATATCTTCATTATTAATTGTACATAAATACATGTATCAATAGTAAAAACCAATACATTGTAGTTAAATGTAAAATATATAATATTATTTGTATTTAGAATTAAAGACAACTTTTTTCATTTATTATTTTCTTTAATGATATTATTTTTGATTTTATAACTTAATTATTAACATTGAAAATTATGCTTTTATTTAAAATACAAAATTTATAGCCATTAAAATTTTAATTGTTGAAAATAGTAAAAAAATTGTTAAATTTTTTTTTTCTAATTTTTGTTTCATTTATATTTTGCAGGAAACGTATATGTATTAATTTAAATGAAATTGATGTTATCCAAAATGTGTTATGATATTTAGAGTTAATACTTCATAATTATTTTATTTTGTCACAAAGTCATGACAATATATTATAAAATTTCATTTTGTCATGAAATCATGACAATGTATTACAAATGTATAGGGATGAAATATTTTGTTTTTAGCATTTTGTAAATTTCAATTATTATATATTTTTATTTGATAAAGTTTTATTATATTGCAATCATGATTATAATAAATAAAAATCACTTATATTAAGTAGTATGTTTTATATCATTAAATAAAATAATATGTTAATTAGTTTCAAATTTAAAGATAAAATATAAAAATATGGTGTTCCTATATAAAGAGAAATGTTTGGAAAGATCTATTAATTAAATTGTTATCGTTTTTGTTCGAATCTAATATTAAATCTTAGGATTTTTTTTTGAGATAGTAGTCACTCATATACATATTAATGAAATATAAATGCTACTAGAAATTCTTTATAATTTCATTTATGAATTTGAAAATGGTGGAAATAAGATATTCAAGTCATTTGATTGTTGGAAATAAGTAATTCTTGAATATTGTAGAGATAAAAAGTGCATACCTAGCACTTTTTAGCACTTGTTTTGGTTTCACTTTGATCTTGGTCCTTTATGCAATAATCTAATGCCCAATTGAGTATTTCTATGCAAGAGTTGGCATTAATTTGTACTTGAAACTAGTCTCCGATGATTTGTGTAAGAAATCCAACACAAGTACCAACCCTTGATAGGTTTACATGAATGCTAATTTATGGAAAACCAAATTAATCTAATAAGAAGAATACTTTTAAGATAAAATAGAATCAAAGCATTAAAAACATAAAAATAAACACAACACACATATACCATGGGAAAAGCCTTTTGGACAAACTTATCCTCAAAAGCACACCTAATATAGTATAAACAACAATTCTAGTTACAATGCAATATTAAAGTATTAGTGCCCTATTAGGAGCAAGAGAATATTAGATTTGTCACCTACAACACATGCTCTATAACTTGTGAATAATCCAACATCACAACCATAATCGATAGCTATACTACAATGCCAAGACCAAGAGCAACAAAAGAAAACACTCTTCAACCACAGAGGAAATTTGGTAGCATAACCTTGCCTTCCAATTTATTCCTTTACATAAATATCCAATCTTAAGCACTGTTTAAATAGATAAGGATCAACAAGAAAACCAAGTTTTCTAATAAATGCACCAAAATGACATTACCAAGTTTGACTCTAGATCTAAGAGTCATTACAATTGATGCAAGAGCATCCAAGTCCATGAGTAATCATGTATCAACCAAAAATATTTCAAGTTTTGTTTTCAATTTCAGTTCATATTTTGTTGTGCTCCTATTGATTTTACCAATTGCTTTTGGAGAATTTTTAGTTTCGAAATAGACAAGTTTCTCTAAGAAAATCCATTGGTGAAACTATGAGGTTTTGTAACCCATGCTGGCATCTGAAGAGGTTGTCGCAACCTCGACGACTCCCAACAAGGTTCTCATAACCTTGTAAGCTCCCAACAACCGGTTCATAACCTCCTTACTTTGAAAGAAACTACCTGCACCAGGGTTTATATTGGGATCTAGAGTCTCTTGGCAATGACCTTGTCTAGCTCTTATTTTTGGAAAGAAATCTTCTCGAAAGGTGGTGTTAGAGTTTTATTATGGTTTCAAAACCATTGTTAGCCTTTGACAACCTTGTCGACACTCAATTTTTTTAGAACCCTAGATGTAACATTTTTTAATTCTTTTGTATGTGAAGGAAAATCATATTGAAGAGGTTTTAGAGATTTGACAAGGTCTCAAAATTTTCATTGACCTCCAACATGGTTTCCTTAACACTATCGAAACCTGACAATCCTTTCACAACCTCTTGCTTATGACAAAAGAGTGCTTGTGTTGAAGTCAAATTTTGGTTCTTGAATTTGTCTCCGTCATGAATGGAAATTTCCAACTCATTATGATAGTGAATAAAGTATTTTGAATATCAACATCAACGATTTGTTACAGTTTCACAACTTTTGTTGGCTCTCAACATGATTCTCACAACCTCATCAACACCCAACAAGGTTGTCAACTATTTATCGAAATGTGACACACAACTTACAACCTTTGTAAAATTAAGGAAAGTTTTCAAGGATGACACGAAAAAGATGTTGGAGGAAAATTTAAAGTTCTTAACGATAAATTGTTAGCTTTCTAACTTGGTTTGAAAACCAATATTGGAAGTCGAAAAGGTTTCGAGAACCTCTCGAACGTCTAACAAAATTTGAGGTTTCAAAAGTTCTTAAAATATTAAGGAAATTTTAACCTATTCGATTTCACTAACAATCTATTAAAAGAAAGACTATAAATATGAATGTAACCGATTATAGAGGGGAGGTGAAATCCCAGAGAGAGAAGTGGGAGGGAGGTGAACCCAAAAGAGAGAAGGAAGATGTAAAATTTTAGAGAGAGAAGGGGGAGGAGGCAGAGAGAAGATGAAGAGGTGAAAGTGAAGAGAAGCAGATGAAGACATTTTTTTGGAAAACAGACAACTATAATATAATGGCTATAGGAAGCCTTGCAAAATGTGTAGAATAATTTTTGTTTGTAATAAATTTTGAAACTTAATAAATGATTGTTTATTTGCATCAATTTTGCTTATGTTGTGTAGGCATGTTGTTTTGGTTGCATGATTGGGTAGTTTGGTAAGATCCCTGGTTCATGATTGCATCAACAACCTCCAAGGAAAAACAACCCTAAATTTAACTCTTGTGCTCAAGATGGTGTTTCTTCATGTGACCCCTGCACATATAGTAAATATATTTTCTCAATGTTATAGATACAAACTTCCTAGAAAAAATATTACTCTACCCAATGTTTGTCTTCCCATTTTAAGATAAACCACAATTTTACAAAATATTAAATATTTCATGCAAGGTGTACAACACCTTTCCTTACCATTCTCCCACTTGTATACATTACATAAGGGGCCAAACATAAATGAATAAAATTCTCTTCTTAGGGGAAAAATCCTAGTAACCATCCAACATTATTTGAAATCTTCTATGCTCATATATTTTAGCAAATTAACTACAACATTATAAACTACACATTAATGTACTCCAACCACTAATGAAAATTAGAGTTCTCTACCACATAGGTGATACTCTAATTTTTACATAGATCACAATAATATCTTACCATATACTAAAGTTTTAATACAAGCTTAGAATAAAAATCCCCTCTTTATAAAATCCATTCTCACATCCTAGTAACGAACTGACATCATTCGAACTCCTCTATGCTCATATATTTTAGCGAAGTAACTACAACATAGTAAAATACACATCAATGTGCTTCAACCACTCATGAAAATTAGTGTTCTTTACCACATAGGTGATACTCTAAATTTTACATAGATCAAAACAATATCCTACCATATACTAAAGTTATAACACAAGCTTAGAAGAAAAATATCCTCTTTACAAATATTCACTCATGTCGAGGGAATCAACTCATAACAACTATCCATGCATAATACTTCTCAACCTCCTCTGTAGAACTGACTTCATAGCTTAAGGAAAAACTATCCTTTGAGTCGACATTTCCAGAGTTCAAGATCCATTCACATGAAAAGATAGAGAAAAAATTGAACACATAAAAATAAGATGGGCTAAACCTATCAACTTATTCTCTAGTGATTATGTTGAACTAACATCTAACTACAAGTGTAGGCTCCTTTGTAGCTCCTTAGTATTTCTTTTGAAACATCATCCAAAGACTTAATTTTCTCATACTTGATCTCTAAAAACCCAAGAGATCTCTTCTTCACCCAAATCTATCTAGTAAAAATAGGTATATTGTTGATCATCTCATGCCAACAAAAACTCTAACTATAATACTACAATATCTAGGAGCGTTTCTCTCCATGTAAAAATGATCTGTGTACTCAACTAGAATATTAATCCCAAATTATAACCAACGCTTATATTACATATATGGGAATATTGTGGACTCTAGAAAATCCCTATGGTTTTATAATTTACTTCTTCACATCAAAATATCGTCTCTCTATATGACAAATTTTCTCAAAAGTAACCATATCATGACAAGACTCCACTCGGGATCCCAAGTCCACCATGGCACAATAACACATCACTATAACAACTTTTGCTAAAAGTGATCTAGAGCTATCCATGACATTGCGATAAACCTATGATGGATTCTCAAGCACATCCATCTCATGCCAAAACATCCAAAGTGTACTTAAGAAGCTTCTCGTGGCATCGTGATCAACCATACATCTCCTAAGATCTAAAAACTACCCATGGGCTTAACACAATCAAATAACTGCTATTGTTAGGATCTCCCAAAAGGGCAAGTAGAACCATCATCTCCAAACCAAGAAGATTAACTTCCACAACTAGTTATGTTTTTGCATAAAGCTCCCACGAAATCATGATCCAAAGCTTCTCATATCAACATAGTTCCCACCCTCAAAATAATTTGAAGACTATATGTTGCTAACCAACATATTCACTTTCAAACAATTTTATTGCTAAAACTCTTATATAAAAGTGATTGAGAGTTTCTCATGGAAAAATTATTTATGCCCTCAAAAACATGTGAACATTTAGTGAGATCTTACAAAAGTGATGGCTCAAAAAATGCCCCTTACAAGTAACTTTAGGTGTTGTTGGGGAAACACCTTCCCGTCTCTTCTTCCTAGAACCACAAGATATCACCATGATGATATTTTGAGGTCTCTCCAAATATTTAGGTGCTTCTATGGTTCTCCCTGATGGAACCTTTGAATATTTCTAGGGCTTTGGTCCTTTTCCCAGTTTTTGATCTTTCAAATGGTCTTTCCATGGTTGGGGCTTGTTATAACATGTGCCTAGGGTTTCTTTTATATTGAGAAACCTTTCTAAAAACCCTAATATTCGTTTAAAACTTTTGTTTTAATCTTGTGTTGACCTTCATTTAACTATTGTTGGTTTATTAAGTTACAACCTTATGTCTCAAGCCCTATCTGCTCACCGACCCCCTTTTCCTAATGTTATTGTTTGGACCCGTGCACTAAATATTTTTATCAAAGCCTAAGTATTTTATATGCATACTCATAAAGTGGCCCCCTCTTTACCCAATCATGCTAAGTTGTTTTAGAAGCACATGCTTAATATTGCCTTTAAGTTGTCTGCACCCATGTCGTTAATTTAATGACTTTTTTCCATTTTGCGGAGCCCCTTTGGGTGGACCCACATGTGCCTTGTGAAAGTGTGGGAAGAAGACATGTGGCAAAGTTTCAAAGGTATATTGCCATATGGGCTTAATGGGTGCCATGTGGCATCATCTTATTTCCTTTTTGCCATTTCGTAGAGCATTTCTATAACAACTTATTTGAAGTCGTGGAAGTGTGAAAGAGTGACAGGTGTCAAGGTCTGAGATATTAGAGGAATATGTGTTGGTTAGTGATCAAGCCCAACATGTTTTTATACAATAAAAGGGTCTTAAACCACGATTATCTAGCTTATACAATGATACTTTGTAATTTTCAAGGCGAAATGTGTCCTCAAATGTAATTATTTTTAAATGTTATTGGCGAAATAGGTCCTCATAAGCAACTATTTATAAATTTTAATTGGCAAAATGGGTCTTCACAAGCAACTATTTGTAAATTTTAATTGGCAAAAAGGGTCCTCATATAATGTTATTTTAATAGTATTGGTGAATATGTAGGTGTTTTATGACATGCTCATGAGATTCCAAGCGAAAATATTAATCGGTCCATTTGAAACACGTAGTCTGTTATGGAAAATTTATTGCCTAAACATGCCTCATAAAAAAAATCGTTGGCGAATGGACATGCATTGGACCGATAGTTCGTAAAATCCAGGCGATTTGGAAACCCTGTTGGGTACGATTAATTAGCCAATTTCAACTTGCCCGATTCCTAGAATTTGCCAATTGGTGAAGATTCACCACTAAAGTTTTCCCTGTTATACAATGATTTTCATTAAGGAGGAGAGATAACTCGTTAAATGTGTCCTCTAAATATACAATGAGATTCAAAAAACAAAGCTGATATACCTGCCAAATATGGTCATCCCACAAAGTTGAATATTAAAGACTATGATGGTCCTACTGAATAAGATTAATGGAAGTCTCAACCAATAATTCTATACAAGGAATCAATGAAGGTGAAGGATCAATAACTGTCTCTTAAGGTGGAGAAGGAGAAACTCTAGATTCAAATATAACATTAGGTGATAGACGAGATATACACTCGAATGAGATTTGGATGACATCATGTGAGAAATGAGAAAATAATTCATTCCCATGTTGATTTCTCTCACAATATGTGCATCTACAAATTTTATACATGATTCACTCCTCAAATGATAAGATCTCTAAATTGACAAAGATAACAAGTGCCAACAACAAGTAGAAACTCCCAACTATGATAAATACTAAAAATGAAGCCTTCCCAAATAGACATAACTTCTCTAGGTGTTAGGATATCCAAGTAATTAGTCATAATGTGATATTGGAAAAGATTGAATAAAATGCACCTAGGGCTGAATCTAGAAAAGGTGCATGAATACAACAAAAGAGCTCTTGAATACCTCTCCAATGCTGCAAAAATCACAAAAAATATAGATCTAGGAAAAAAAATATATGAGCCTGGAGTCCAAATGGGAGATATGACTTCAATCAACAATAAAATAGACCAATAAGAAAATTTGATAATGAGACTTGCACCATTGGAAAGTACACGGAAACAAATTTTTAATATCTTGTTTATAAAAAACAAATCCTGGATCAAAAGATATGACGATGTGAAAAAAGGCCCTACTTGGGCACTAGGGGGCCAAAAATAGGCCCTTGGGGGCTAGCGATTAGTTCTTGCATATGACCTATCACTGCAAAAATTCAAAAAATAAAGTGTCGTTAGTGGGGCGACACATTGGTGGGCAAAAGTGGCACCTAGGCGAGCGACAGGTGCCTACACCACTTAGTCTTAAGCCCCCTGCTGGGCTGAATAGTGACCATGGGTTGCTACAACATTCCAATTAAAATTAAAATAAAAAATTAAAAGTCTAAATTTTGTACTAGATTCGAAGTTTGGTTGATACTAGACAATATGTAGGCTCGTGTAGGGAATCCACATAAAATATGCCCAATAATATTCTTGATTTTATTGATAGTATACCTATGACTGATAGTGATGGTATGATCACCTATGGATCAATATGAATGTATGAATTCTATACAATTGTACAAACAATTTTTTTGCAAACCTTGCCAAAACCCTTAAAATGGCCAATTTTTCTTGTCACCCAAACATCAAATATTTTATATGAAAATGGAGGTTTTTGTGCTTTTTGGACTCAATGGTGAGGTCCATCTTGTCTCAAAGTGCACACAAAAAATATCATGCTCAAATCACCCTCAAATATGACGAGTTTGCAAATATGGAGCTCTGATACCATGTAGGAGTTGATAGTGAACTCCAAGGAACTGATAATGAGCTCCCACAACCTAAGACCACCTACTAAACAAAGAAAAACATTCCACAAGAGAGCATGGAAAAATAATATCTTGATTGATTATGAGTGCAACTTGTTAGAATATGATACAAGAGGGCTTGCTTATATAGAAGGGCTAAGAGAGGATTAGATAAGATCACGACAAGTGTCTTAATCCTATGACATGAGACAACTAAATATAAGATAATATCATATGAAAACCAAGACTTCTATAACAATTGCTAGGACCTAAGTAAACTTAACATGTGAATAAGACCTAGTTGGTGAACTAGTTAGGTAAAACACCTTATTCACACCAACACAATGCCTATCCCCTACCATCAAAACCACATCCCCATAAAGAGGCTTGGAGATATCAATTTCCACCAAATGTGAGCAAAAATTGAATGCCTCATGTAGGAGGTGGTTGAGTTGACCTTTATGATATGCCCAATAGAGTTATGTTTCTACAAGATTCCTCAAGTCCATAAGAACCCTCCTAATCACTAAAGATTAAATACATGGAGTGGTTTAAATTTAAATAACATTGAAAGTGAATGTTGAGATATTCATAAGATTGGAACTCTTCGAGGATATTATTATCATATAAAATTGAAGGATAAGATTATCATTATTTTGGTTTTATGACATTAATATAAAGGTTATAATTTTCTTACAAAATTGTTGAAGAAAATTGAATTGCTTGTGATGATCCTCATTTTTTTATAGCATTATCATCAATGTATAGTTAGAATATGACAATGACCCCAACCATGTTGATGCCAGTGGATATATCTACTAAACACTTCAATTTTATAGATATAAATTCTAAAGATGAGATAAAAGGAAACTTTCTCACCTCAATATAATTGTTGATTTTTTAATTTTTTTTATAATTTAAATTAATAAATTAAAAATTAAATTTATTAAATAAATTATAAGTAATATTTTAAAAAATATAAAATATAAAACCAATTTATAATTACAAATATATTTTATTTAAAAAATAATTAAAATTCAAATAGAATATAAAATTTATGCTAACAAATTTTGAACTTAAATCTAAATGACCACAATTAGATTTATTTAATTAAACTCCAAAAATTGATTTAATTATCAAATAATAAACTAAATTGATCTTTTAAAAGCTAAAAAATGGTTGAATAAGCTCACATGTTTCACTATAAGTTATTTTATGAAAAAAAAAAAAACTAAATTTATTGTGTAAAATGTTATTTTATATTTTAAATAAAATTATGAAACTAAAATATAAATTATTCTAAATAAATTTGAAATTACATTTATTTTACTATTACTAACTAATTTTGATAGTATTATATTAATAATTCTCCTTGGACAATCTAGGACATACTTTGTATTTTTAGTTGGAGAGTCTTTTATGTTCCTCCAAAATCCACTCCTTACCTTGATTAATTTACAATAGATAATTTTCCATAATCCCTAAATATTCACATTTATAACAAAATTTATAGTTGTACAAGAGAGTTGTTCAACCAATACACCCTTTGAAATATTTAATTACATAATTTGGGGTCACATAATAATGTCTATAAACTTCAAGCGTTGTTTTCTATATTGGCATTCCTCCTCAAACCTCACTAACTAATTGACAACACTCTAAATTTCATAAATAAATTATGCAAAAGAATAAACAAGATCCCACCCATATTATTGTCAAAATTTCACATTCCTTCCATCTCATGCAAATTCCAATAATTTTCAATAATATGAGAAAAACAATGGCCTCATAGACCACTGCATGTCCATAGAGATATTGATTTGTAGGTGTAAAAGAAATCAAACATTACACAAAATCATCACCAATGCATGTCATCTACCTAACCAAGAAAATATGCCATGTCCAATTCATCAAGGTCATCTACAAAGTAGCCAAGAATGCATTTCAAAGTAGAAAAGCCATCGAATACTTAACATAGGGTAACATCTCTAAATCGAAACATTAAGACTGACAATAAAATAACTAAAGATAGTATTAAATTATTAAGATCATCCGCAAACAACCAATGATGGTATCTTAAAACATCAAAACCATCCACAAACAACCAAGGTAGTATCTTCAAGTTAAAAAATCAAGACCATCCACATAGAAACAAGGACAATACATTGATAAATAACATTGTTGCAACATTGACTTTCAAATGGTATAGAATGATCATTCTAAGAGGCACTTCACCTTAACATAGGCCTTGCTAGTAGAATCATATAGCTACACTAAGAAAAAAATGAAAAACCCCACCAAGCCAAACAAAGAGTCAAGATAAATCTACAAAAAATATTAAATGAGAGCAAATGGGTATTTTAGGAGAGGGAACAAGCCCTCCTTAAACAAGAGAGCTTTCTAATAAAGATATGATCGATTGAATTGTACCATCTATCAAATCAAGGAGCATAGACTTGTGATGATGCCATGACAAAATATATGCAACCAAAGTCATGGGCATTGAATCAGATATAGCTACAATGAATGCAAATTAATTTGAGGGGTAAAATCAAACCACTTCCTAAAATAAAAGTGCTTCAAACAAAAATGCTGAAATGAAACTAAACTAATTCAATGATATCTAACACACCACAACCAATACAAGTTTGATATTAAAATTATAAACTAATGAATAATAATCATTCACACATTAAAATATAGATAACTAAATTGAATTCATAAAAATAATAATAAAATTAATACATACTTACAAACTAGAAAGCAATATATCCTCAATGGAAGTCATCAACCACCAATATTTCTGAAAAGATTTTACCTAGGAAGATTAGAGTGTGTGACAACCTCTATGTCCAAGCTTATGCAAGAATCAAAACGCTTCTCTACAAATGAGAATATATAGGTAAAATATTCCTACCAAACTACCTATATGAATGGGATTTCCAACAATCTTATCCGAACAATATCTCTTATATCTACATGATATTTCTTGGTATAACAATCCCAAAAAACTTGTTAAAAATCTAAATGATTTCATTGTAATAATCAATAAAGCAGATATTTATCAAGTCTAAATAATGTTCAATACAATTAAATTATTTAAACAATTATACTATAGGAATCTTTACCTTTTATTTGAGAATATTACCTTATTTATTTTCAAATATTGATAATATTTGTTATGGTTGTAATATTACTAGAACTATATCATTATTTATAAAATAAATTTACTAGCAGCTCAAGATGGACCTTTGATAATTATTGTTGTAAGTCACTTGCAATAATGATACATGTCTCAATTTTTCTTTAAATGCCACACAACTCCTCTAGCACATTCCATGCCCTATTTCGATTCTTCATAACACTTATCACTATAATTGTCCCTATTAGGAAAACATGATACCCATAGCAACAAGTGTGCCAACAATGATAGACAAACATAAACATAAACATGTAATATTCTTATTTTGGATGCTAGAATTTGTCTTATGATCTCCTTTCCTACAACAATTGAAATAATAACACTTCAAGAAAATAATTATTTGTGGAAACACTTAGCGAGTGGTCTTTAACTTCTTAAATCGCACAGATGGGTGCAACTGTCCTTTAGGGGAGATGATCAATTCCCCTGCTTCTAGAATTTTATTTAAACAACCTCCATCAAACTATACTATCCATGACTTTGTATCCTCTATTGGTCTCTTTTTAGAACAATAAATGTTTTGGTCTTCAATTTCTATCTATGATAGAGTTACACAATTACCAAGACTCGTTTAAGGATTTTCTTTTGTTGGAACAGATGAATTGAGCGCAACCTACTTCTTTACAACCTTGAGAATCTGATCTAGTTGTTTTGGATGATCCTGAAGATATTCCAGTTGAGAGATTTGTACCTTGGTCTTCATCATGGAAGCTACGATGTCAAAATTTATTGAAGACGTCTCTTGAGCAACTGGCATAGTGTTCTCCTTTGAAGATCTAGGATTAGAAGTGGAAGGCACCTCTTTTCCATTTTCCTTTGTTTTAAGCCTTTCTTCTTCTTCTTTCTATGCTTTGAAGTGTTGAGCACGTGTGAATACAGGCGTTGAAACATTTTCATGATTCACCGCAGGAGTGTATTGATGATATTCTTCTTCTTGTTCTTGATTGACGAGTTCTTTATCAAAGTATCCCGCTGCGGAGTCGCCATCGAAGTTGTCCGTCAGTGGTAAGACAACGTTCAAATTTGGTTTTGGTACAAAACTAGAATTGGGAGCAGCTCCAGTGTATCCCATGATTTGGGTCATTCTTTGATTCTCTGGACATGTGGATCCAATATGTGCATCGGTGTCATGGAAACAACAAAATACTGCATGGTGTGCAACTTCAATCATTGGTCTTGGTAGAGATGTTGGTAACCATGGCTGCAAATTCTCTTTTTGGCTGGTACGGTTGCTGAACTAGAGATCTGATAGAATCTGCTTTCATCAAGCTGGAAGTGATTATATTATCCTCCAACTTGATGGCGTGTTCTTGCACACTCTTCAACTCTATCTCTTTTTTTATTTTGAGGAAGAAGGCTATCTCTAATGGAAGAGCATTTATGAAACAACTCATCAAAATCTCCGGTGATGGATCGAGTGTAGAAGAAAGTCTTGTAACAAGATGATTAAATCTTGCCACAAACTCCCTCATGTGTTTGTTGTGGTCCATCTTTGAATTTGTAAGTTGGACGAACAATAGGTGATTGTCTTCAGTGGGCTTGAATCTCACCAAAAACTTCTCCCTCATAGTTGCCCAGCTTGTGATACTGCTCGACACCAGGTGATTGAACCATTTGGCAACATTTCCCACAAGAGCCTCAACAAAGAGACACACCACGATGTCTTCATGTGCTACGTGCAAGACTGCGCACACCATTGTGAACGTTGAAAAATGTTCCTCCGGGTGTTGAGTTCCATCTCCATGAAACCGAGGAAAGTGCTTCCTTGACCCTTTAAGTAACTCATGGTTTACCTGAAAAGCCAAAGGTCCAATGTTATTGTAGACATCCAAATTTGATCACTTCCATATGATCAAAATTGTCTATTCTATTCATCTATTCCATTAACAGTGATTAAATAATTTATTTAATCATTATTTCATTTTCTGCCTAAAGTTCCTAAAGTATGTAATTACATAAATTAAATACTTTACCTTACACCCTGTTCTTCTCTAAATTAAATAAATATGACAAATTATTTAATTTAGTCTTTTAACCTATTTGGATTAAAATCAATTTTTAATTCCCCTTTTTCTCTCTCCTTCTCACATTCTCCATAACCCTCTTCTAATCCGGATTAAATTAATTAATCTGTGATTAGGATGTGCACCACTTAATCAAGATTAAGTGTCACATCCTCCATAATCTCCCACTTGCCTCTAATCCCTCATTAATTATCCTAATTTTGTGTTTGCACAACCTTAATCAGAATCATTAACCATATTTAGCTTACCTTTTCTGGTCAACCTTCCCACTTACCATTTTTGGTATGGACTCCCTCCTCCATGTGAATTTTTAATTCACATTTATTCAACCAAGGTTCCCCTTTTCCCCATGTGAGTTTTTAATTCACTTTTATCTTCCCAAGGTCTTCTCCATCCCCCATGCAAATGTGACATGTCATTTTACATGTGCCCAAGGCTTCTAAAACCTTGGACTTGTCACATCTCCCACATGTGACAAATCTCCAGCTTTTTGGAGACCTCCTTTTATCCAATGAATCCTCCATTGAATGTAAATTTTTAATTTACATTTATTTTTCCCACACACTTCTCCTTTTCCCATGGAGATTTCTGAGGAATTCTAAAATTCCTCAAAAGTATCTTTCATCCTCATTTGGGGACAAGAAGTTCCTTTTTGAGGAAATCTTTTCATCCTCCAAGGTACTTCAAAGGTACTTGTCCTTCATGCGCCTCATATACTTCCCTTCCACCTCTTGTCCTTCTCTTCCACCTCATTTCCACATCACTCCACCCTAAGACATCTCACCTTCCACATGTCAAGATGTGAGGGCTTGTGAGTCGTCAACTCACCATAGCCCTTCATCTTGATCTTTGTTGGATCAATCCCAACCGTTGAATTCTCTAGAGAATTCAATTTAGCTTATAAATACCCCTTCAATTCCCTCATTTTAGGGATCAAGTCTTTTGCAACAAAACTCTTGCAAAATTGCCATTCAAGCTCTCATCCACCATAGCACTTACATCATCAATGCATATTGCATCAATTCATCTTGCATCCATTTTAACTTCATTGTCATCCAAGGAGCACACAAGACTTCTAAAATCAAGGGCCAACCAAGGAAACAACAATATGAAGGTATAACAAGCATTTCTTTTGTTTTATCTTGCTTTCATATTTTTCTTAGGCTAATCGTTGAAGTGCCCTTTTATCTTGTTACTTATTTTCCTTGCATTATTAGTTCTTATCTAGCATCTCACATTAGGAGTAGCATTTTATTAGGATCATAGTTATTACCCCAAGGTAATGGGGTTGGATGTCATTGACTTCTATCAACATTGCCAACATTATCATTGTTGATAGCCTCATCATCTGGAGGTCGTCACATGTAACAACTGTCAATTCACTGCTTGTCAGTAACTTGAGCAATCCTGGAAATACCTGCGCACTCCAACTCACAGTTCATTGACTAGTAACTTTGGCAGCTTCGTAACTGGAGTGATGATCTCTGCTTCTTTGTAACTTGACACTTTTGATTCTTTTCTTGATTTCTTCTCAATGAAAGAGTGTTGCATGATGAAACTGTGAAGTTTGACTACGAACACTTTGCGCACAAACTCGTTGCACATGCAGAATTCCAACAATATTCAACCCTCTAAATTGGCCTTGGAAGGTAATCAACTATACAAGGTATAAAACTATGTGGACTTTGAGCGACTACGCCTATCAAATTGTCTGAATCAACCCTCTGGATGCGCTTGATGCAAATTGGTATCAACAGTTTTTATGAAATAGTGAATTAAAACCGGTTTGGTCTTGAATTCAGTCTAAGTGAAATACATTATGAAAAAACTCGCCTATTGACTATAAACACGACTATATTCTGACATTTCTTGGAAAGTTAAAACAACTCCGAATGAGGCTAAACATAGCCTATCGGGGGCAATTTTGACAAAAAAATCCGAGACATGGGTTTTGTAGAGAAAATGCTTCTAAGCCAACCTAGCTCGTCGGAAATTTGAAAAAGTGCTTTTTCACTTAGCATGCAAAGACTTTTCGGATAAAAACAGCAAGGCACAGAGGCTTCAGGGGCTTTTTCTTTCGATTTTTTTTTACATATGGGTTTTGTAGAGAATGAATTTCTAAGCCAACCCAAATTGCCAAAAACTCAAAAAAATGACTTTTACTAAGGCATGCAAAGGCTTTTGAATTGAGAACTGTGGTGGCTATAGGGGGTTCTTGGGAAAAAAAATTGCGATAAAAACTGGCACATGGGTTTTGTAGGCACTAATGAGTTGGGAAGACTCATAATCTACATTTTACAAAAAAATAAGTTTTTAGCCTGCATGCAAAATAATCTTCCAAAAAAAGCATAGTGCTTCAAAAATGGATGCAACGAGGCAATTTTCTCAAAAAATTCTAGAACATGGATTTTGTTGTTGATGCTATGTTGAATGAACCCAGATGATCAAATTCTAAAAATTATGCCATTTACTTTGACATGCGAGAGAAAACCTAAGACAAGGATAGAAGAATTTTAGATATAGAAAATAGAAGTTATTATTCTGCCTTTGAAAAAGACACCTATGCCTTGAATTCGATTTGATCAAGTCTGAAATGTATGCACTCGAACAATGAAGTCTAGAAACTATTTCCTCTAAAAAATCTAGACCTGGCACTGGGAAGATGACTAAAAAATGTCACCAAAAGCGCCTTCAGATCTTGCTTGCATGAGAAAATATGTGTTTTTCCTTGAACAGTTATGAAGATAATGGATGCCCAAATGCCTTAATGAATAAAATTTATGAGTTAAGTGTCACACTTGCATGCAAATCCCTAAAAATGGATGCCAAAATGCTATTGGACCCCAATTTTAGTTAACTGCATGAAAAATAAGCCCTAAAATGGGGGCCACCTTCGTGCACTTCAATTATCTTCACATGCATGCAAAAATTAAGTCTTGTTGAAGTCGACTCAAAAGTTAAACTGGAGATTCAATATTATTTTAAGTTGAGTTAACAACCTCCTCCATTATAGGGCGTCCAAGTTCACTTTAGTTCGAAAGGTCAAAGTTTGACTTTAGGTGCCAACTCTAGACTTGGAAACTTTAAAAAAAAAAAAAAATCATTTGCAAACATCACCAGAGGCTATGTTCGCTCACTGATTCTGATTGCCTGATGTATCTAAAAGACTGGCTGACATTTTCATTGAAGAGCAGGAACAAAACTAACAAGAAACTCCTTAAGGTTGCAAACTCAAATTCTGACTTTTGAGGCTTCAAAATTTAGGGCGCCCCTAGCCTCTAGGGGCACTTTTAGCTTCAAACAATCAATTTTCATGTATTTTTATCATTTTGAAGGCAATTTTGACCTTACTTCATCTCACATTCTTCGACAATTGGAAAAAATTCAGAGCTGGCTGACAAGCTCACTACAGAGTTGGCTCAAATCTGAACATGATCTCTTCGAGAGCACTTTTCCTAAAAACATCTGTTAGGTTAAAAAACATGGGTGCCCTTGGCCTCTAGGGGTACTTTTCTTCCTAGAGATGGCCATTTTTCAAACTGGCTAAAAATCCACTTAATCCTCAGTTGCAGGCTACCGATAAGTCTTCTACCCCGGTTGAGGTATGCAACGGAAAGTTGGAAGCGTCACTGACAGTGATGTGCAAAATCGTTGATGTCACAACTTGCATCATTTAGTCAATTAATTATCGAACCAAATGTGTCTTAGAGCTATATGCGATAAGGATGGTTGTCATGAATTTTTTGGGGGGGTTTCACACTATGAGCAGTGACTTTTGGTGTCGGTTTGACTCCTTCAGGAGCCTTCAGAAGCTCTCAAGAGATCTTCAGGAGCTGAACTGCAATGACTAATTCCTAAGGATTGATTCTATCTTATTTCCTAATTCAAAGTTCTATTGTTTTATTCCCGACTTCATTTTGACTGATTGAGACCGATTCATGGAAAAGATTAATCTTTACTCTAATTCTTAACCTAAAATGCAAAATCCAAATTAATTCTATTTTGCTTCAAAAGAAATCTATCTTAAGGTCTACTGAAAAATAAATGCTATTTTTAAAAAACATAAATAAATTGCAAGGAAATGACAATTAATCTAGAAAACATAAATACTAATTTCCATGAGTAGATTCCAAACAAGTTTGAGTTCCATCTTTCCATAAGTTCCCATCATTGCTTCTAATTAAGTCTAACATGTAACTACCAAACTTAATTCTTATAAACATCTAAATCTTATTTAACCCAATAAACCTTACAACAAATTTAACAAACCATTCTAAACATGATGAACTAATCTTGAAAGTGATTTAAACACAATTGCTGAAAATGATTCAATCAGAATTAACATTCCAGATTTAACATCCAATAACTGAAAAATGATTCAAATAGGTTTAACATTCCAGATTTAACATCTACACTTCAGATTTAATACTAATGAACAAAAATAACATAAACTCGGTAAAATACCAAACACAAGATCAATTCTTTTGGTTGAGCGGGCCCTGCTCTTCCTATAGTAAGATCTTTAATACAATGATTTGAGTTAACTTCTTATCTTCATTCAAATTGATCAAAGTAGGACGCAAAACAGAATATTGCAACCATTACAAAATTCTAATATAAAACTATCTAACTCCCATCTAATGCTAAAGGATGGATATTTATAAGAATATCCTTATTGAATTCAAAACATGGTGTTAACTGCCAAGATTCAAGGCGCCTAAAATAGAGATTAAATAAAACTAAAGTAGAACTAAAACAGGATTGAGAATAGACAAAGAGAAATATGCTAGATCGGCGCTGGGACTAGAAGTTCCTAAATTGACTAAAAGAGGCTGATTTGGACTTTGGTGATTCATCATCCAACTGGGTCGATCAATGGCGTGATTGACCTCATGCGATTAAATAGGGAGTTTAACTTTACCTTGAACTAAGTCAACAATCATCAATTTTATCCCTGAATAAGATCCTTAGAATAGGACACCAATTATGACAGTAAAAGATCAAAACTGCATAATTAATTCATCATTATCACCATAAAAGCAAAACATTTAGTATAAAGCATTATCTCAAACATATCTACCATTTTAGCCAAACATAAAGTAAAACAAGTAAATATATTAGTTTATAGTCTACCACCAATCATGTTAATTAACAAAGATAACAAGTCTTTTTAAACATAAATGATTAATTAAAAGTATCAATTGGCTGCTCATCATTCTCCCCAACCTGCTCTGAACCATGTCCTCATGGTTCTTTGTCAATAATTATGGTGGTTCATTTTTCCTTGTTTACTGCTTCCATCCAAATGCAACAGTCGAACACCCCTTCCCTGTATTGCTACAACAATCTGCTATTGAGTGCAAAACCATGATGTTCTCTTAGCTTCTCAAACCAGGGTCTTATCACCTCGTCTGAAATATTAGGTGATGCCTTGAGCTTTGGAGAGGGAATGATGATAAGTGGCATTCTAAACTGCATACCAACCAAGAATTCCTGCTAATGTTCAATCAAGTTGATCACATGTCGAACTCTTATCAAGCTCCATTTGAGGTTGTTTGGGCTTATAGGCTCTCTTCTCCTTAATGACTCAGGAATGGTGATATATATTTCCTGACATGACTGAATTGCTAGTGGAGGAAGTGTCCCTTCTACATTCTGGAAAGTAGATATACTATTTAGCAAATTTGAAACATAAAGAGGATTTATGTGATTTTTCCTTACCACAGATCTGACCATTTTGATATATCTCTCTGCATGAGGCATTTCAGGCCTCATTGGTAAACCATACCTTCTTTGTGCCTCTTTGTATTTTCCCATCCTATTCGACCATTCAATTTGATTCTGCATTAAGGAGACAAAGGACCGGATTTTTAGCGCACCAACATAAACATTTAACAGAGAATCATTTATATCTCCCATTAAAAACCTGTGCTGGAAAAACTCACACATCTGGTTTTGAATATCAAGGTGGCTATAGAAATAGTCTTGCAGAAAATCTTTATCATTGTGATAATCAAGACTTCTCCTTAATGTTAATTGATTGATTTTCCATTGTAGAAACTTCTCCTTGAGAAATAAAGCATAGATTTTTGATGGTCTTCTCATTGAAAGCATTGCTGAACTTATCTCTATGGCTTGCTTAAGTCTTCCTTCAACTTCATTTTTTCCTTCCTCTAATTTATGTACTTGCTTTTTCAGCTGATCATTTTCATGCTTGAATTTCATGGCTGCTAAAGAGAGATATCTAGGTTGAGTCCTGTGTGGAACATCAAGTGGAATATTAGATGGTATTGGAGGTAGAGCAAGGTAATGTGGTGGGGCCGCGGAAGTGGAAGCTTCTTGAGAATAAAATCTCATCGATTGTTGTTTTAATTGTTCTTCTTTTGACTGCAATTCCTCTTTCAATTTTGTGATTTCCTCCGCACCTACTAAGGCTTGTGCACTAGCTTGTTGTAAAGCCTCCTCAGTATGATTCAATTGCTCTTGGTACCTTGCTTCTTTTTGTGCAATTTCTTTCTCTTTTTCTTGAGTGTTTTTGAGGGCTAGTAATTCTGCCTCTCTTCTTCAATTTTTCTTCAAGAAATTGTACATTCTTCTTTTCTTGCTCTAACTCAGCTTCTATCCTGGAAATCTTCATTTCTCTCAACAATTCCTCTATTTTTCATGAGACTCTTCTTCTTCAATCAATGGTTCCTTACCTTTTCTTCTTTCTATAGTTGGAGAAGGTGAAGGTGATTTTTCGGCCTCTTCTTTGAATTCCTCTGAGGCTTCTCTTTCTTCTGATTGTGCCCCCTCTTCTTCAAATTCCTCTAAGGCTTCTCTGTTTTGTGATTGCACTTCGGATTCTTCAGCGATGTCATGCACCTCAGGTGTTCTTTCTGGTGAATGAATTGGACCTTCAGGAGGGCTGCGAGGTTGTTCAGGGGACGACATTGGCGTGTGGGATTCCTCATGGGCTGCAAAAGTTTCTTCTAGGCTTTTAGTGACAAGGGTTTCAAATGCAGGTATCTCTTCAGGAGTGGACACAATTGTTTTGGCTTGGCTAAGGCTTTCTTCATTTAAATTTTGCTTCCTCTTTTTGTAAGTACTACGGGCCACTCTAGAGGATTCTTGTAGTTTTCTTTTACTTGTTTTCTTTTCTCCCTTGGAAGATTCACCTTTTTCTATTTGTGATCTTTTTGTTGCGAGTCCCTTTGTGGGTTTCCCTTTTTGCTTCCCTATGGATGCAGACAAAAATTCTAGCCAACCCTGTTTTCTAGACTCTTTTTTTAAGAAATGAAGCTTAATTATTAGATGAATTAACCCCTGGTATTTTATGGAAGATTCTCCTCTAGACTTTGTTCTAGAAATCATGGAAGCAATTTTTTGAAACAAAAATGCTGGAAGATTTACTCTAGCGGAGGGTTTTGTTTGTCCATACCTCAAATGTATCAATAGTTGCATTCTTGGCCCTAATATAGTGTCGTATTGTTCTTCATAGGTGAAGAATTTCATCACCCATGTCATAGCCATTCTCCAAGGTTCGTCCAAGTTGGCACGAGCTATCCCTCTATGTTCTCATTTATGTATCAAAATTTCTGGTTTCTTTTCTAGTTCTTGGTGAAGTACCTCCACCAATTCGTCAAACTTTACTCTACCTTTGCTGATTGTTTTTCCCTCAGTTGGAATCGCCGAAATTTCACTGATTATCTTTGGAGTGACTTCAATGATTTCTCCCCTCACTCTAGTGACATTTACGTGAAAATTTCTCACGAATTCCTCTACAATTTCTTGTTGAAAACCTTCATATTTCATTATAAAGTTCAACCATCCAACTTCTCTCAACAACCTTATGGTTTCAGGGTCAAGGGTGAAATTTTCTGGTTCAACATTCCTTTTGTTGCCCATGCTTTCTGCTCAACAATGGCGAACTTCAATAGAGTTGTTATGAAAATTTCCAGAATGTTCTTTTTCCTTCCTCTTTTAGAAAGCAAAAATCAAAAAATGACATGACGTATCATTAATTCTTTGCATTAAATTCCTTTTATTGCCTATGACAATTCGCATGCAACGATTTTTCCAGCTGCACTTCTATTTGCAAAATTGGCAGCACTCCTTACACATGTCAGATTTAATTTGAAAAGATCTTGATAGGACAGGCAAATCTGAGCATGATCCTTAATCATTAATGATGTCACTTCAATGTCATATCAATCATGTACCTATTCCTCCGCCGCTTTCTAGAATGATTAACAACCTTTTATTATCTTTATTAACAACAATTTGGCGGAGATTTCTAAACTTATAATTATTTACCTATTTTACATCAGTTTAACTACCTTAGAAAATAATATTCATATTAAATGCACACCTTATTTATTGCAAGCCTTTGAGATCTTCAAGAGTCGTTCAGGAGCTCTCAAAAGCTCTTCAGGAGCTCTCAGGAGTTTTGGAACTTCACGAATCTTCAAGAGTCTTTAGCAGCTATTGAGCCAAACAGAGTCTTTAATCTTCAGGAGCTTTTGCGAGCTCTTTTGGATCCTTCAGGAGCTTTTTAGGAGCCTTCAAGAGTTAACTCAGATAGATCACCATTTCTGGTTTTCAATCATCTTTTTTTTTCAACTGCAAACCGCCATTTACTGGTTTTCAATTTACTCTCTTTTTTTGCAAGGTAAATCACCATTTGCTAGTTTTCAATTTACCTTGTTTATTCATACCTTCTTCAAAGGTTCAAAGATCTTTTCTGATGGAAGAAATGTCTTCCATGAGAAAATGTTCAACTTTGTGTTGCAGATCATCTAAAAACTCCTCCTTTTTTGCTGGCTTGTGATATGTCTTCAATCAATGACCATTAACTAGCATAACTCTCTTTTCCCCATCAATTGGTACTAATTGAACAACTCCATTTTCAAATACTTGATCTATCTCATAGGGTCCTAACCATCTTGTATGTAATTTCCCTTTAAACTCTTCAAATCTGGAGTCAAATAACAATACCCAATCTCCTTCCTTGAACTCTCTTGACACAATATGCTTATCGTGCCATTCCTTCCTTTGCTTTTGAATCACCTCTGTATGTTGAAGTGCCTCCATTCTCATTTCATCAAGTCTATTGAGCTGCAAAATTCTACTTTTCTCAGATTTAGGTAAATCAATTCCAATTTCTACTATTGTTTTCAATGTTTTTAATTCAAATTCTATTGGCATGACTAGTTTTTTTCCATACACAAGTTCATATGGAGAAAATCCAGTTGTTGTTTTCCATGTGGTATTATAGGCCCATACTGCTTCATCCAACCTCTCTACCCAGTCTGTTTTCCTCAACGAAACAGTTTTTGTCAAGATATTCTCCAATCCTCGGTTAGTGACCCCCACTTGTCTATTCGCTTGAGGATGATATGGCGAAGATTTTCTATGGGTCATTTGATATCTCTGCAAAAAGGCTTCCATCAATTTTAATACAAACTGTGGTCCTTGGTCTGAAACAATTTCTCTTGGTGCACCAAATCTCCGAAGAATTTACTTGTATAGAAAATCAGCCACTCTGTCTTCTCGTGGTGCAAGCAATGCTTTCACCTCAGCCCATTTTGTTGCGTAATCTGTATAAACAAGTATATAATGTTGTCCCTTAGAAGGTGGATCAATAGGTCCTACAAAATCGATTCCCCATTTTTCAAATGGTTCTAGAGCTATTTGCGGCTGAAGTGGCATCTCCATTGTCGAGGTAGGTCTCCCCATCCGTTGACA
Organism: Sequoiadendron giganteum; assembly: GCA_007115665.2. NCBI lineage: Eukaryota > Viridiplantae > Streptophyta > Pinopsida > Cupressales > Cupressaceae > Sequoiadendron > Sequoiadendron giganteum. The sequence continues at coordinate 256,432,226 of CM021108.1, read as the reverse complement.
TTCATCATAGTGCTTAACAAAGAATGAGACATCCTTTGTCATTGATGGCCAAAAGTAACCAGCTCCTAAGATCTTGTGAATTGTTCTCACTACCGAATAGTGGCCTCCTTTTGGTTTATGATGTCAGGTGTGTACTACATCATAGACATCTAACTCAGCTACACATTTGCATAAAACATGGTCAGAGCATATTTTAAATAAAAGACCATTAATCCACTAAGATCTGGAACTTTCACGAATTAACCTCTTTTTTTGTTTATGACTGAAGTGACTTGGGCACTTCCTTGTTACAAGGTGATTTGCTAGATCAACAAACCATGGTGGATGAATTGATATGACAAATAAATGTTCATCTGGAAATGTATCATCCACTGGTTCTGGATTATCCTACAAAACAATTATGGAAAGGAAGTCAACAACAACATTGTCCTTTCCAGGCTTATCTATGATAGTCACATCAAATTCTTGCAACAACAGTAACCATCTAATAATGCGTCCACCTACTACAACCTTGTTCATCAAATATCTAATTGCAACATGGTCTGTATGTATGTAAAATTTGTAACTTGTAATATAATGCCTAAATTTGTTAATTGCATATACCACAGCTAAAAATTATTTTTCTATTGTATAATTTCTTTCAACAGGATTTAGATTTTTGCTAACATAATAAATTACATGCATGGCCTCACTGTCATCTTGTTGCCCTAATACTGTACCAATAGCTAAATTGGATGCATCAGTATGTAGATGAAATGGGGTTCCCCAAATAGGTCCCTTGATGGTTGGAAAAGTTGTTAAAGCAATTTTAATTGTTTCAAATGATTTTTGACAACCATCTGTCCATACAAACTCCTCATCTTTTTTTGAGCAATGTAAACAAAGGCCCAACAATTTTACCAAACCCTTTTATGAATCTTCTATAATACCCAGCATGCCCTAGGAAGCTACAAACACCTGTTTGGTTTCTAGGGGTCTCAATGTTTTGAATGATTTGAACTTTGTCAAGATTGACTTTTATCTCCTCATTTGAAATGTGATGTCCTAGAGCAATACCTTATGTCATCATAATAGAACTCTTTTCATGATTGAGGGATAACTTGTGATCTTTACACCTTTGTAAAACCTTATCTAAGTTTTGAAGTGCCTCTTCAAATGTTTTTGCATGCACTATAAAGTCATCCATATAAAATCCAACACACGAAGTGGTGAAATATGCAAATATAACAAGAACTACTCGTTGAAATGTGGTTGGCGCATTACACAGTCCAAATGGTAAGATTGTATACACATATGTACCCCAAGGACATGTAAATGTAGTTTTATCCTGGTCTTTAGGAGCGACCTTGATTTGATTATATCCACTAAAGCCATCAAGAAAAGAGAAGTAGTTGTTGCCTACTAAGTTATCAAGAACTTGGTCAATGAATGGCAATGGGAAATGGTCCTTCTTTGTGGCCTTATTCAATTCTCAATAATCTATGCACACATGCCATTTACAATTTTTCTTAGGGACTATAACCAGTGGAGAAACCCACTGACTATCAAAGATTGGGTAAATGAACCCTTCTTTAAGTAAATGTGATGACTACAAATTGAAGGATGAATTCCTCTCATATCAGCATACTCCCAAGCAAACGCTTCAATGTGTTTTTCTAAAGTTTCCTTCAATTATTTTTCTTGCGTTAGGGATAAATATGAATTAATATTGAGAGGTTTGTCTTCAGCTACTGTTATCTCTTTAGCGTCTGTTTTGGAATCAATGGAGTTTTCAACAAGTATATTTAGTGGGCACGAGTGTTGTTCATGTAATGTTGTGTGACTGTTTGCTTTCTCAGTTTCTGAAGTAAACTCTTGTTCTTCACATTCTTGAACGTGTTCAATCAAAGTAACCATGGCTAACTCCACAATACCATCTCCTTTTGATTCTATATCTTCATCCACCCAAAGTTGAGTGTTTGGTTGAATTGATGGTTGTGATGGCAGATAGAGTGACAATTCTTTTTGCTTCTGACCATTTGAGATGATCATACTTCCAAATCTACAATCAATTAAGGCGGCAACAGTGGCCAACCATGGTCTGCCTAAGATGATTGGATATCCAAAATCTTTCTTTCTAGCTTTAAGAACCAAAAATTCAACTGGGTAATCCCATGTGTCTATGGTGATCATGATCTCTTCTATGATACCTTCTAGTTTGGTGGTAGATTGGTTAGCCAACTGTAAGACAATTGTTGTTGGCTAAATAATTGTCTTCCCTAACATTGCAATAGTATCAGATGTGATAACATTTATGGCAGCTCCCAAATCAATTAGGACATTGGATATTTCTACCCCATTAATACTCAATGTTATTACGGGACTGCTAGGATCATTATATTTTTGAGGAAGCAATCTCCCTGATAACACATTTGTGAGTTTTGTCCCTAGTTGTATTGTGGGAGGTAGTTTCTTCTTTCTCCCTGGAGTTTTAACGCAAAGGGACTTTACCAATTGATTAATCACTGGTATGTCTTTAATCGCCTGTAACAATGGTATTTCAATGTTTATTGTCTTCAACTCTCGAAGGAGCTGAGAATCAACAACATTCATGTAATTGAGTTGAGAGATTTTAGGAGTAAGTATTTTTTCCTTCAATCTCTCTGGGTATGGTGCTTGTTCGACTTGTTGTTCCTCTTCAAATTTTTATGTTTCTACTGAATTTTTTATTTCTTCCCCACCTTCTTGAGCTTTTTCTGTTGGTTTAGTTTCAACAATCCGATTTCTCAATTGAATATTATTAGCATCAATGACGTTCAAATTAGGGGGGTTTGCATCATTGCGGGTGTTTCTTGGATTTGCAACTGGTTGAGCCGGCAGTTGAGGCTGGTTCACCTAGTCATTAGTGGGATTAGGGGCATTTATTGCAGGAGGTGTTTGTCCCCAGGGACATTTTTGCCCTTGATTTTGCCATGGTTGGAAGTGCGTCTAATTTTGTTGCCATGGTAGCTAATTTGACTGCCACTGTGGTTGCTGATTAGCTTGCCATTGTGACTAATTCCATTGGGGATTCATCCATTCTGGTTGTTCCCAATATGTAGGAGGTGGTTGTGGCGGATATGGAGGAATCCATGTTAGTCAAATGTTCATCTCCCTTGTTTCTCGTTTAATCTCCAATTTTAGTTGCTAGATAGATCTTTCAGACTGGCTGGTAGGCTCATCGTGAAGCTGATAGCATTCTGAATAATTCTTCTTGGAAGTGACAAACCTCAAAAAGGTATTCTGGGCCTTTGAAATCTAGGGCACCCCTAGCTAGCAAGTGCTCCTTTCATTCTAGAGTTAGAAAAAAAAATTAGCATATTCTCCTCGACGAAAATCCCCTCTGAGACGAAGCATCATTTGGACATAACTCGCCATAGAAACTTCACTGGACCGTTTCAAGCTTAGATTTTGACACCTAGCACCTGACCATTTGCCATTGTCGACCTTAGAGGTCCTAACTTTTCTCCTGAAAAACGTGAAAACTATCCACTAGACTTAAACTGACTTTTAACTGAATCTGACTTCACCATTGTGATTGTGAAGTGAAATAAGCCAATCAAAACAATTTTCAATCAATTTTGTCAAGTTTCAATTTTTAGGGTTTTTTTGCTTAAAAACAGGGGTCCAAAAACCCTAATTTTCAAATTTTACCAGTATCTTATTGACATCAAATTGACTAAAAGCCCATACTTGATTTGCCCAAAAATTGACTTTTGACATCATTTTTACAGGATTTAAACCATTTTAAGCAAAATGCCTTAATGAAGCAAAAAAATTGGTTTGTGTACAAGTCTCATTGGGATCCTCAAAAATACAAGCTCTTATTAATCCTTCAACTCTCCCCATATAAAATTATCAAATAAGTCCTCAACTTACTCCTCAGTCTTCTTAGTCTCCTCATGCTCATCCTCCCTTGGTGTTCTCATGATCATCCTAGTTAGTCTCTTCATGCTCATCAATCCAAAGGTGCATTTTATAAGTCATGTCAAATGAATTATATAACATAAGTAGTTAAATTCAATGGATACAAAATTTAAGAAATGAGCATGCAAAGAGGCTTCAAGCTAATTCACAAAACCTGATTTTCCTTCACACATTATAAACATTCATTAAGCAAAATAATGAATCCAATATATGGATATTTACGTCGAAGGCGTGTCCAATATGAGCTTTCCAAGCTCATTTTGCCAGTGAATGGTCCAAAACGTAGGATAGGGCTTGGTTGACATTAAAACGAATCTCAGTCGTCCATCATTTAGGGAATGCGATTCAAGATTCAATATCTTATGGAATGCAGTGCAAAGGACCAATAGACAAAAAAAAGTGGTTCTCTGATAGGTTGATGGCTTTTCACATAATATAGGGAAAGTACAATAACGTCAGGATTCCCCAGACATTATATTTGATGGCCATTTTCCAATTCAATGTAATTCCTTTAACCAAAGTTAATGCCAACTTAGTGAGAGGGACAAACATAACTTGGCAGATAAAGTGTTGATATTTGACGGGAAGGACTGAGTCCTCTTTGCTAAAAATTGATCTTTGCTAGTTAATTACAGCCCCAATCTCAAAAGAGGATCGTTTTCAATAAAAAATAGATTTATAAATATAAGGACAAAAATGGGCACGATTTTCTAAATCCAACATAGTAAAAAAAACTGCAAAATGAGTAAATAGCTTGATAGTTCATTTGTATGGCAATTCATTTTCGATAAAATTGCAAGAAATTTTATGGGCAAGTAATTTTATATTTTGTCGTCTCGTTTTTTATGAGGGTTTTAGAGTATGTTTACTTAAATGAAAATTACGACCAACATCCTAATAATGAACACATTTAGGTTTTAAAAAAAATGGAAATTACGGCAAAGATTCTAATAATGAGCAAATTTAGGTTTTAAAATTAGCATCCTTTACCTTGCGTAGTTAAGTATAAATTAGCATCATTTACTACACAAATTTGTGCAAAAAAAAACCATTTTTTCTCTAATTCACCTTCCACACCTCTTCAGCATACCCATTGCACAAGGTGCCATAGCTAGTAATATATTTTTCATTATTGTTGTATATATTTATAATTTAAGAAACAATTTCTTGACCCTTTTTGGAAACTATTCACATTGACTTGGCTCAACCTTAGGCTTCCATCAATAGTTTTGATAGGCTTAAAAACATCCACTTCGTATTGCATTATTTCAACTACAAAACATTTAATAACCATATAAAATCTCTCTTATAATTGTGCTAAGTGATAATCATAGTTGATCTTCTATACATTCATTGTTAGACACTTATGATTATCATTCTTAACTAATTATTACGTAATTACTCTCCATTCATTCTAATATCGAATCACTATCGGTTATCCATCTACAATCTATAAAAAGTTGTGTATATGTATGTTCTCTTATGTTGCTTCTATCTTTTATTTTGATACACTTGTTTCGATGACCACCGTTGTAATGTGGGTGTAGATATATATCTTTTGACATCTTTCGTAGCATCGGAGGTGTTAATATGTCTTAAGTTTTGCATATCGATTACTGAGGTGTCAATAAGTCTCAACTTTTGTGACAGTTTTTATTTCAATAAGATACGAGGGGAAACACAGTTGATGATTATTTGCCTAAAATAATACCTCACTTCTATTTAGCTTTACTTTAAGCTTTGAGGATTTCAATTGATTAAAAAATATCAACTATTGAAATGAATTTGTAAAAGAATTAGGGAGATATCCCCTCCCACACAATGCATCGCAGTTACAAGCTCATGTGAGGCAAAACATTCATGTATCTTCTCGTTCAATGTTCTGAAAATAGCCTAAGGAGAGTACAAGGAGATTAAAGTTCATTCTAAGTCTTATACTATTAAGATAGAACTCCAACAAGACCAAATTAAATTTGGTTTAAATTATTTGTAAAATTTTCAATAAAATTTCTTTTGAAAAAGGTTTTTTTTTAATTTTTTTTTTAATTAAGTTGAGTATCTTTAGATTTGAAATGAACATATTGTACATAAAATTGCAGAAGTTGTCATTATAAATACTCTATACTATAATCAAGTGATTGGTGCAAGATTGTGGTTTAGCTCTCTTTTTTAGGATGAAAAAGGGTGAGAAGAGTCTTTTAGAGACATGCACAACATTCTAAGCAATAGCTTTTAGGCTTCAATAACAAGCAATTCAATGCAATTGTGTGATATGCTATACAGTTTAGTAAGATTTAGTTGTCACTGCAAGTAACCTTGAAACTAGCTTACAACTGTGAGAACATTGGTTGCATTGAACTAGACGAGAATAAATTATACACAGATTCCCAACTAAGGAAAGCTATTTTTTAATATTTAAAGAATTAAGAGCATTTCTAAAGGTTGTTTACTGTGTCTTCTAAATAAACAAATATCACCACAACGTAAATAGGATTTGAATATTTAGAAAGCCCTAAAGTCCCAACTCTCTCTTCAGTTGTGCTAATGCAGCTTCAACTTCATCAATGGCATTTTCTATCTTATCTTGTTGACTGTTCTCCTTTTCAAAGGAATCTCCCTTTGTGCTTGAATTTGCTTCAGAACTTCTATTTTCAGTTTCTTGTAAATTTGACGTCTCCATTCCATTACTTTCATCAGTAATGTTTAATTCCTTTTCTAAAAACTCAACAAATTCCTCTCCAAGATCCTGAAGGAAAAATATTATGGAGCAAAAAGTAAGCAATTAGAAGAAAATATTTTCATGGCTTATACTATATAATTTAACACAAAGTTTTTAGAAGTAGAAAACAACAAATCATAGTCCAAAGAAGATGATATGAGATGTGCAGACTTCTCTAGTGTCATATTTAGAGTGTAGAAGGATCCTGCATTTGGTATTTACTATTGAGTGATGTAAACCGTATGTATATCTTCAGGATTGTTGTCCATAATTTTCAATCTACTTTGTCAGGCAGCTAAAAGAGAAGTGAAGTGGCAATTCTATTTCCACATGTCTTCCTTATTGGAGAGAAAAAAAAATCAAGACGGGGTGGGATGCTTTAAAACTTCCCATGTGAATTATCTTCTAATACACTAATCTATAAATGCCAAGATTTTTGCAGAAGTTGTAATTTGGAAGCAAGGGCAGGAAAAATACTTGTTCCGAGTTCTATGGAAGCCTTCTTTGTAGCAAATCTTTTCATTGCAGCTGTCCAAAGAATTATGGCAATCAAGAAACTGTTGGAACAGGAGATTGCACTTCTCTTTAGGATGGTACTCTTATTATTGTGTTTTAGATCCTAACTGAAAGTTCCTCCAAAAAGGAGCAAGGAAGACTACAGTGGGCAAATTTTCACTTTCAAACTCTTATCCTTTAGGACAGATGAAAGTAAGGTCAATGAACTAAGGATGAATATCTTGGACGCTAGTGGTTATAATTTGTGCTGTATCTATTTTGTCAATATCAGTTATAAAGGACAAGTGAGAGGACAAATTGAGGCTTGTCCAGATCTTTTTTGATCTTTCATACTCCTTTCAAAATCCTTCGAGCAAGTACCTACAAGAGGAGCTCCAGTCACCACCATCTCTACTTTTTCTCGTTCCCCTTGCCCCATCAACTTTTTCTATTGTCACAACTTTTGGATACATGAAAGTTAGTAATTGAAGTGAAACCTATTATCTGAAATTAATAAGGTTTGACAAGTAAATTTTTGAAGCTTGTGGAGGTGCCATGGAGAATCCTGTTAGACACACTCTTGACATTGAGGACTATGCATCTACTTTGCAAATTCAAACAGGACTTGATAAAGTGATTTGAGTTTACACTGGGTGATCAGAAATGACAATCTCAAAAATTCCATGTCTATGTCTGATGTCTGTTATTTTTCCTTCTGCTGGTTATTTGTGGAAGGATATTATTTACTTAGTGGTCCTAGAGATACTTAAAGGTATAATCTTTTCCGGCTTCTTCCTAGCTTGTGTTATTAGACAGCCATGGAGGACAAATTGGGGGTAGTTTAAATCCTTTTTGATCTTTCATACTCCTTTCAGAAATCCTTCAAGCAAGCACCTACAAGAGGAGCTCCACTGACCACCATCTCTACTTTTTTAAGTCCCCTCTACCTCATCAACTTTTTCTAATGTCTCAACTATTGGATACATGAAAGGTAGTAATTGAAGTGAAACCTATTATCTTAATATTATTAAGGCTCTACACAAGGAAACTTTTAAAGGTTGTGGGGATGCCATGGAGAATCCTGTTAGACGTGCTCTTGACACTAACCATGCATCTACTTTGCAAATTCAAACAAGACTCGATAAAAGTGACTCGAGTTTAAAACTAGGTGATTAGAAATGGCAATCTCCAACTAATGTCTGTTATTTTGCATTTTGCTAGTGCCTTTTGTGGAAGAGTAGCACAAAAATCAAAATTTCTATTTTGTAGAAAGCTATTTATTTGTTTTTTCTACTTTTTTGGCAAAATGTGGTGGATGGTAGAGACAAAAGGTTAACCAAAATAGTTTCAAGCTCCATCACATGAAAACATAATTCAAAAAGATGAAAGGCAATGACTAATGGAATTTTTATTAAAGTTAGTGTTCAAAAACTATGTTACCGGTCCGCAGGTACCTAGGCTTGGGTCCTGGTCCGGTTCGATTCCCTGTGGGTCTAGACAGGGTCCGACCCTACCAAACCTAGGCAGACCCAAGACGTATTTCAAAAAAATTCTGACTTTTTAAAAAAACATTTACTTTTTCTGACATAAAAATATTAGATAAAGCCCCCCAACCCTAAAATTATGTCCGCCACGAAGGTTTGTGTGCCTTTGAGGTTTTAATTTGGATCTTATTGCGAATGCAAAATGATGTACGCCATGAAGGTTTGTGTGGTTTTGGAGGTCTTAATTTGGGCTTGATGGCGAGCTCTTCCCGTTGACCCCGCCTTGTATTGCAATAAGGAGCGCACTGGGGATGTTGCCCATGGACCCCACGAGGGGTGCTGCCCCTCAACCTTGTTGGGGGTGCTGCCTCCAGACCCCCACAAGAGCGCTACCCCTTGGCCCTGCTGGGGTTGCTGCCCCCAAACCCCTGTGAGGGGTGTTGCCCCTTGACCCCATTTGGGGCATTGCCCCCGAACTCCCATTGAATTCATTTGATTTGCCATGTACTCTTCAAGTCCAAGTTTCCAAGTTTGCCTATAAGTCTTCATCTATAATATCGTCATCCAATTGAACAATCTTCCTTGATGCTTACTTGCAAGGGGAAATGCAACAATGTAGTAATTTTAATATATAATATATATCATGACATTTGAGTTTGACTAATTGACATTCTAATGTTTTTTACTTTTATGGTGGTTTTGTTTATTATATAGTATATGATGCTATGTGTAGTATTTTGAACTTAATTACTAATGTAAATATGTATATATGTATATATTTTATATTTTTTTTGTATGGATGAACCCAAAATGAACCCAACCCCCAAAATCTTTTTGATCGAATCTGCAAACCAAACCCTTGAACCCGAACCCGAACCGGTAACTTAGTTCAAAAATGAAAAAAAAGAATAAATTTAAAAGAAGTTCCAAGTTGTGAATGGATCATTCAAAAGTTAGGATTGCTGGAAAAAACCTTCACAAGTTCCACTTTTTAGCATCAAGTGGAGAAAGTTTCATCGAGCATCAACTTTGCCAATTTTCACAACTTGGCTTTAATGGCAAAAACCTCCACAAATTCCACTATTTGGCATCAAATGGAGGAAGTTCCATCAAGCATCAACTTTGCTAGTTTTCATTTCTATAAAAGTTTCAATTTTTGGCATCAAGTGGAGAAAATTCCACCAAGTACCAATTTTCACTACTTGGGCAAAAACCTCCACATGTTCCACTTTTTGGCATCAAGTGGAGAAAGTTCCTCTATATGCCAACTTTGTCAATTTTCATAACTTGGTGTTAGTGCAATAAAATTCCAAATCCTCCACCAAAAATAAAATGGGTGCCTAAGATTCATTAGGCACCAAAATAGCATTTTTTTCTTACCAAAACAAAGTGGGAAACAAAGCAAAAGTAGTGTCCAAGTTAGTATATAGCCCAAGTGAAGGATGAACTTCAAATAAAGCAAAATAAAGGAGAAAAAGCGATGAATTTGAGCCCTCCATTCAAAGTGAAACCTAAGATGAAGCATATCAAAAAAAATAAAATGAGATGAGGATCAGTTAAAGCAAATTAAAGAAAAAAACAAAAGATGAAAACCCTTATTTCAAATGGATGCCCAAGATGAGAAGCAAAAATGGAAAGAAAATAATATTTTATATTAGTTTTAGAGGATGAGGCTAGGATTGCTTTCAAAGCAATTTTTTTTTTGAAACATCAAGAAGCTATAGCTAAAGGCTATAAATATGTATCATTTACGCATAAATTGAAATGAAAGTTGATTCTAGACTTATGCTACAAAAATCATCATTCAAGTTCTATGTCAGATTAATTGTTTAAAAGTATTTTTGAGTAAAGAATGTGAAGTTGAAGCTTTCTTGTGCTGCCAAGATTTCCATCAAGTCCAATCCCAAGTGTTGTAATTGTTCAAAGAAGAATCCAATTAATAAGAATATGTGTTAACTTTGTATGACATTAATGTTCGAGTCCATGAAACAATTTTGGATGTTTATAATCTATTGGCTTCATTCATTCTTATTCTAGGCATTGTTATTTCCAAGTGTTCCGTTTTCTTCAAGATTGTTGATACAACATCAAAGATCTTTGTTTTAAGCTTTGGATAGTATTTTTGTTTACATTTTAACTATCATAAAATTGAGAAGATTCATTGGTGAAAATAGGAGTTCTTCAATGTCTCGTGCTCTTGCCTTTGACATCAAAAACAAATAGGTCAAGCACCTATTTGTTTTATCTAGTGTTACAAGACTCGCCCAAACTCGGCGAGCACTCGTGAGTCCCGAGGCGGGTGAGGCTGGGCGAGTCCCGGAGACTCGGCTGCCGAGTAATCACCGAGACTCGCCGGACTTGGCAGACTCGGCAGACTCGCTGAGTCTTGGGCCTCAAACTCGAGCATTTTAATTAATTAATTTTTAAAAATTTGCAATCTTTCATTTACAAATTTTTTAATTAAATGGTGTGCGCCATGAATGTTTGTGTGGTTTTGAAGGTATTCATTTGGGCTTGGTGGCGGTGGCTCCGCCCCTCAACACCGCCTTGTATTCTGCGAGGGGCACTGCCCCTCGACCCCGCTAGGGGCGCTGCCCCCAGACCCCCGCAAAGGGCATTGCCCCTTGACCCCACTGGGGGTGCTACCCCCAGACCCCAGCAAGGGGCTCTGCCCCTTGACCCCGTTGGGGGCATTGCCCCCAGACCCCCACGAGGGGCACTGCCCCTCAACCTCGTTGGGGTGTTTCCCCCAAACCCTCATAAAACTATAGGTCTAAGCATGTTATAGGCCAATGACGAATCATGATCATAAAACCTACAAAATACATATCCCCTGTTGCAAATCTTTGCATCTTTCACAGTCAAAGCCATAATCAAGGATTATCTTGTTCCATACATTAGACAACAAAACATGCAGTCTTGAAGGCTGCAATAAAAAATTAATAATAAATTCCTCACTTGAACATACATACCAATCATTGAGATGCAAGCAAATATCATGGCTACATCATCATCTAGGACCTATCTTAGACACTAGCGCATGACTTGTCGTGACGTTGGGATGAGTAATCCAAGCTCTTCTGAGCCATAGACTTATATTTTTAGTTTTGATATTTGTTTTGATGCCATGGATTTCATATTCCATGAGTTTTGTATACATTTGACAATATTTATATATCTGAATGTGTTATTTCCTTCAGCTAAAACTTGCGTTTATACTTATGTGATCGATGTATGTTTGTGTATGGGATCATAGTAATTTCTATTTGATGATGTTATTGTGTCTTTAACGTTTATTTATTAAAGGGTGCATGAAACAAGTTTTAAATCCTTAAAAATCTCTGAATTTCTTGTGTTTTTCTATTTGCCGAGTCTTTGCCGAGTCTGAGTCTGAGTCAAAAATTGGCTTGCCGAGTCCGAGGCGAGTTCGAGTCTTGTAACACTGGTTTTATCTTTATGCAAAACCCCAAAGAACAAATTGTACAGTGTTTATATTAGCAAGCTTGTTTACTGTTTTAGATTTAGAAGTAGATTAAATTAGGCAACTTCCTCTATGAATTTGAAGAGAGGATTTTCTCTTCGACTATTATGTTTTTTGTTGTTGCAAAAGTGACAAATTAAAGCACCAACAAACTTGATGTCAACAAGGTGTAATGAAAGTAACTTTGTAGTGGATGTTTTGATTTGTGAAACATACAGGTAACTTACAAATCACCATGTCTTACCACTTTTTGCTTACATGAATTGTTAGTTTTAGACCAAATTTGAAGAATAAGCAGAAATACAAAATGATGAACAATCAAACACAACAAATACCCTGGGAAAACCCTCCTCGAGGGAGAAAAACCCAGCCAAAATATATCACTTATATATTGAATGAAGAGAGCAGAAATCTGCTTTACAACTTGGCCCAAACACAAGGCCGATCTGATTTAATGAAGGATAGCACCTCTTTCTAGATGCGAATATACAAACAATATGATTTCTCCTTGATATCGATTTGCTTGATGCAATATGTCGATCTTCTGCAAAAGTGCAAACTCCTCCTTGAAGTGCGATTTTATTTATGAATAAATTGAATGATTGAATGATTTATGATTGCCTTGTATATATACAAATCAAGGCATCTCTTCATTTAGGGTTGGCCTCTTTCACAAAACAAGGCAACTTTTTAATATGGGTTGGCCTCATAAAATAATTATTTATTTATAGCAAGTCCAACTTGCTTTTATTTATTTATCATTTATTATTTTAAATAGGGCGAAGGATATCTCCAACCGCTATAACATCAACACTCCCTCTTAGCTAGGGAGGTATCCTTCCAAATATCCATGTCATGGAGTCTCTCAACATGACATCCACAATGGTGTTAGTTTTTAATGATCAAATAATTCAGAACTGACGGTAATCAGAAAATGCAGCACATAAGACAATAGACACAGCAAGATACCCTGGAAAACCCTCCAACCTGAGGGAGAAAAACCCAACCAATATATCTCTTATATATTGATTAAATAAGAGCAGAAATTTGTTTACGACTCAGGTACAATACAATGCCGATTTGATACAATGAATAATGGCACCTTTCTTAGATGCAAGATACAAATGAATATGCTTCTCCTTGAAATCGCCTTGCTGCTATAGAATGAAGATCTGTTGCTGCAACTTGAAGGTCTGCTGCTCAAGAGCAAACTCCTCTAGGAATGCGAATTATGATGAATGAACTTTTTTTTATGTCAAATGAATGAATGTGAACTTGTATATATACATGATTACAATAGGGTTCGCACCTCTTCACAAATGAAGTCGGCCTCAATAAGAAAGTCGCATTTCTTCATAATATAGTCGGCCTTTAATTAAATAGCGTCTCTTCATTAAATGACTATTTTCTCAAGGTCGGCCCCATTAATAATTAATTATTTATTAATCATATAAATAAAGCATCATGATTGAGGTGCCTCCTCAATATTAAATGAATCAATTTAAGACAAATTGAAATAGCCAAAGGCTATATTTAAATTTGTCTTTCATACATCGTGGCTGGAAGTTATTCATCTAGACGTTGAACCATCAACACTCCCTCTCAGCTAGGGAGGATTACTTCCAACTATATAAGTCATATCACCTCATCGTGATGACAAACATCATGGCTACATCCATGTGTGAACAAAGCATTTCACCTCATCGTGATATCAACCATCATGGCTACACCCATGTATGGTATGTACAAGTGCTCATCACTCAACGTGATGTCACCTTATCATGATGTTCACCATGGCTCTCCCAGAGGGTAAAAACACAAGTACAAGAAAATCATCACGAACTCTCTCACGTGATGTTGTCATGGAGTCACACACATGACATCCACCATGGCTCTCCCAGAGGGTGGAAACAAGGGCTTTCACCTCAATCTCAAAGAGAAATGCATTAACAAGGGCGTGCAGCTCAAATCTCTCTCAAAGAGAAATGCATTAAAGAGGATCACTGATACTGAGACTCCTTCTCAGCTAGGGCTTGATTCTCCACCATACCAAGCTTATCTCGAAAGTACACAAACTTAATCTTGGAGAGAGGCTTGGTGAGAATGCCTGTCGTATGCTCATCAGTGTTGATATACCTCAAGTGAATTGCTTTCCTCAATACCATTTCTCTGATATAATGGTATTTGATCTCAACATGCTTAGTTCTATCATGAAACACAAGGTTGACAAAAAGCTTCACACAACTCTAGTTATCACAATAAATGATAGTAGGCTCCATTGATTGTCCAAAGAATCCTGCAAGGAGCTTTTGAAGCCACACTGCTTCTCGAGTTGCCACACAAGCTGCAATATACTCAGCCTCTACTGTATTCAATGCCACTGAAGACTGCTTCCTACTACACCAAGATATCATCACAAACCCCAAACTGAAGCAACATCCAGAAGCACTCTTCCAATCAGTAACATACTCTGCCCAATCAGAATCAGTATAGCCATGCAGCTTCAAATCCACACCTGAAGAATATCTCAACCCATATCCAACTGTTCCACGCAAGTATCTCAGAATATGTTTTGTTGCAACTAGATGTATTTGCCTTAGTTCACACATGAACTGACTAAGTGCACTCATTGTATAGCAAATATCTGGTCTAGTATTGACTAGATACATCAAGGATCCAATCAACTACCTGTACATCGTGTGATCCACTAGATACGAACTAGCTGCAGCCTCTTTCAACTTATGCAAATTGGTCTCCATAGGCGTAGACATGGATTTGCAATCCATCATACCAAATCTCTTCAGAATATCAATAGTATACTTTCCTTGACTTAGAAAATTTTTCCAGAGCACACCTCTGATATAGAAGAGAGTTCAAGATTGTCCTCCTTGACCTCAATCCAGATCACTTTATAGGTTTGCAGAGCTATCAATGTCAAATCTAGATAGATTATCTTGTGCAATTTTGTTCTCAGCAGCTAAAAAGGTCTTCCAAGGACTTTATCATCGATCTTGCAATGCTGCAACCTTTACCTCTTCTCAATGAGACACATAACTCCCTCTTGATCCCTACCTCAGAGATTGCAAAGAAGACTTTTGGAAGTGAACTCCCTCTAGCCACCAACTCAAACCCATGGCTGCAAGTTGTGACTCCATGCTTGATCATTTCTTTGGTCGGCACGACTTCCTCACAAGATGCATGATGCTCTTACTCCTTGTGTAATCTCTCATTACTTTCTTGATCCTCAATCCGTCTTGGAAGCAATTTAGAGAGAGATTACAAACAGTTTATAACTATCCAAAGAATTATCAAGGCTAGAATCATACAAAGGTTTACTATCTCAAGTTATAGCATGAACACATAAGAATTTATAAACAATATTAAAAACATGAATAAAGAAATCAACAAATAAGTGAATTATGTAGCAATTATCAAAAGATCAGAATGAAGGGATAAAGAACTTATCTTTATTGAATTCTGATGTAACTCTTTCTTCCATTTTTTTACTCTTCTCGAGAGTGCTAAACTCAGCACAACAAGAGACAATCTGCTCAACTTAGATTTCTTAGACACATTATGCAACCAGCATATTCAACATAAAATCAGGCCTCTCAAGGCACCATCATAGCCCATGCACAAAGAGAATTTTATCGATATGATCATCCTATCACAACGAAGTTTCAGTTCTCTTTTCATCTCAGAGTCGCACTCAGAGATCTTCACAATTTGCAAGGAATAGAGGTATCTCCAAAGGATCTTGTCTTAGTGATCACTTATTCAAGAGAACCACAATTTTGACTAAACACACACGATTCAAATAAACAAGGTCAGATTTGCACAACTTAGCAAACTGAATTTTAGCCTAGAAGGTGATTTCGAACAAAACAAAGAATACTTATCTCTTTAAATATTTTGATGGGTGGACACAGTATGATACGCTGCTCTTGCACAAAGATCAGTCCACAACCTTCATAGGCCCATGACTTAGAATTTGCAATAAATCTTGCCAGATGCCCTTTATGCTTTCAACAATGACATTTGACCTGTGAGCCTAATTCTTGCTTCATAATTTGTCTGATACAAGAGTCATGCGGCCAACATGGAAGGATATAACAACAAACTTAACGCATCTGTTTAAACACAAGAACATGATCCTGAACTACTTGATACATAGGCTTTGATAGATCTGAACTTCATCATGATTAAATGACAGAAGTCCATGAGGCTACCCACATCCTTGATGAGATGTATCAGTTCCTCATGCATGGCCTTTTTCACTTGTACATCCTACACATACAGTAACAACTCTATACACTGCACGCCTGAAACCAAAATCTCCTTTGTTGTTGCTATTATACACATCCTCAACTTGAACCATTGCTGCCAATTGTGTCTTGAAGTCTGCTAGAATAGATGCCTGGGAATAGATTTTGCCACCTTCATCATGGATGAGATGGAGCAGATGAAAATCATTCCAGATTAATGCTCCACTTTAAGCCAACTGCATGTACTGACCCATACATTAATGGAGATAGCAATGACCGATCTGCAAAATCAATCACATGCCAAACTGCAGATCTGATTTAAATAAATTTTGATCAGATCTCCTTTAAACCCGCTCTGATACCATGTTAGTTTTTAATGATCAAATAATTCAAAACAGAAGGTAATCAAAAAATGCAGCACATAAGACAATAGACACAACAAGATACCCTGGGAAAACCCTCCAACCTGAGGGAGAAAAACCCAACCAATATATCTCTTATATATTGATTAAATAAGAGCAGAAATCAGCTTACAACTCAGGCACAATACAATGCCGATTTGATACAATGAATAATGGCACCTCTCTTAGATGCAAGATACAAATGAATATGCTTCTCCTTGAAATCGCCTTGCTGCTACAGAATGATGATCTGCTGCTGCAACTTGAAGGTGTGCTGCTCAAGAGCGAACTCCTATAGGAATGCGAATTATGATGAATGAACCTTTTTTTGTCAAATGAATGAATGTGAACTTGTATATATACACGATTACAATAGGGTTCGCACCTCTTCACAAATAAAGTCGACCTCAATAAGAAAGACGCATTTCTTCATAATATAGTCGGCCTTTAATTAAATCGTGTCTCTTCATTAAATGACAATTTTCTCAAGGCCGGCCCCATTAATAATTATTTATTTATTAATCATATAAATAAAGCATCATGATTGAGGCACCTCCTCAATATTAAATGAATCGACTTAAGACAAATTGAAATAGCCAAAGACTATATTTAAATTTGTCTTTCATACATCGTGGCTGGAAGTGATTCATCCAAGCGTTGAATCTTCAACAGGCTACACCCATTTGTGGAAAAGAGTTCATCACGAAGTCTCTCAACGTGATATCGTCATGGAGTCACTCAACATGACGTCCACCATGGCTACTCCCCTGTGTGGAAAGAAACATGTGCACAAGTGCCCATCATGGAGTCTCTCAACGTGATGTCGTCATGGAGTCTCTCAACATGACGTCCACCATGGCTACTCCCATGTGTGGAAAGAACCACATCCCCGTCTCAAAGATGGACGAGGGCTTTCACCTCATATTTGGAGAAATATGCATTATAGCAAAAATCACTAATGTTGAGTCTCCCTCTCAGCAAGGGCGACATTCTCCACTAGTCCAAGCTTGTCCCAAAAATATGCAAACTTCACTTTGGCAAGGGGCTTGGTGAGAATATCAACCGTCTGATTATCAATGCAAATGTACTTGAGTTGAATTGCTTTCCTCAACACCATATCTCTGATGTAATGATACTTGATCTCCACATGTTTTGTCCTGCCATGAAACATTGGATTAATAGAGAGCTTCACATAGCTTTGATTATCACAATGAATCACAGATGGCTCCAATGTTTGACCAAACAATCCTGCAAGGAGCTTTCAAAGCCACACTGCTTCTCGAGTTGCTACACATGCTGCAATATATTCAACCTCTGTAGTGCTTAGTGCCACAAAAGTTTGTTTCCTACTACACCAAGAAATCATGGCAAACCCCAAACTGAAGCAACATCCAGAGGTGCTATTCCTATTAGTTACACTCCCGGCCCAATCAAAATCAATATAGCCTTGTAACTTCAGATCTTCACAGGAACTATATCTCAAGCCATATCCCACTGTGCCACGCAAGTATCTCAAGATATGCTTTGCTGCAACTAGATGAATTTGTCTTGGCTCACACATGAATTGAATGAGAGCGCTCACCACATAACAAATGTATGGTCTAGTATTGACTAGATACATCAATGATCCAATCAACTGTTTGTACATGGTGGGATCTACCAAATCTGAACCAGCTACAGAGTCACTCAACTTCTTCAAATTTGTCTCCATAGGTGTAGACATGGACTTGCAATCCATCATCCCAAATCTCTTCAAGATATCTATAGTGTATTTCCCTTGACTTAAAATAATCTCATTGGGTCTTTGCCACACTTCTAGTCCCAGGAAGTAATGCATAAGACCAAGATCCTTCATCTCAAACTCAGAGGCTAACTCTTTCTTGCATTTGAAAATGAGATACTTTGCTCTAGGGAGAAATAAATCATCAACATAAAGAACCAATATCAAAGCCCCACCATTAATTACCTTGAAGTAAAGATTGGAATCTGCATCATTCTTGGAGAAATCCAAGCTCATCAAATATCGATCAATCCTTTCAGACCAAGCACAAAGTGCTTGCTTAAGGCCGTACAAAGCCTTCTTCAATCTGCATACATGAGACTCCTTCCCATGAATCACAAAACCATTTGGCTGCTCAATGTACACTTCTTCAATCACACCATTAAGAAATATAGTCTTTACGTCCATTTGATGTAGCTTCTAGCCTTTAGTGGATGCAATAGCAATAATAGTCTTGGTAGATGTATATCGAGCAACAACAACAAATGTCTCCTCATAATCTATTCCCTCCTTCTGAGAGAATCCTCTTTCCACAAATCTCGCCTTGTGCTTCTCAATGCTACCATTAGCTGCATGCTTGACTTTGTAGAGCCACTTGGAAGACACAACTGATTTCCCTTCAGGTCTCAAAACAATATCCCAAACATCATTCTTGATGATAGACTGATATTCTTCTGCCATTGCATCTTTCCATACCTGCTGATTGGATGCCTTCTCAAAACCGAAAGGCTTGGACTCAATGATGTGACTCATCAATGCCACATAACCTAGAAACTTTTGCGGTCTCTTGCTTTCCCTAAAGGTGCCTCGAGGAGCTGCATACTGTTCTGCCTCTTGCATAGTTTGTCTAGCCCATAAAGGTCTCTTTCAACCTATAGCAATATCTATGGGCCCATCAGTTGGTCCTATGGGATCAACTAGATCAATAGTCTCTTCTAGTTCATTACACTCCCTCTGAATCTCAGGAGTATGATCAAGAGATATGTCCATATCCTGAGTAGTCTCCTACTCTTCACTGTCTATCTCCATGTAAGACCCTTTAGATCTTTTGACGGCTACTTCCTCTTCGAAAGAGACATCTCTGCTGATCTCAATCTGTTTCTACCCTGGAATGTAGATATTGTAGGCCTTTGAAGACTCGCTGTAACCCACAAATATTCCTTTCTTGCCTGAGATGGTTCTAACTTAGATCTTTTATCCTTAGGCACATGAATATAAATAGGACAACCAAAAAAAAAATAACTAACCTCAAGTTTCACACCTGTGAAGGCCTCTTCAGGAGTCATGTTTCCCAATATTCAATGAGGGCTTCAGTTTTGAACATACGCGGCGGTTCTGGAAGCTTTTTCCCATAGGAAGGTTTGTAGATCCTGATCATGAATCATAGCCTTGGTCGCCTCAACTATGGATTTGTTTTTTCTTTCGGCAACTCCATTTTGCTAAGGATTGTACGGAACACAAAACTCCCTCTTGATCCCTGCCTCAATGCAAAAATTACGAAAGCCTCCAAAAGTGTATTCTCCTCCATTATTTGATCTCAGAACCTTAAACCTTTTCCCGGACATGTTTTCAACTTGAGCCTTGAATTCTTTGAATCTATCAAGTACTTCTTCAGACTCCTTAGATTTCAAAAAATAAATCCAAGTCTTTCGAGAATAATCATCAATGAAACTCACATAATACCAAAATCCACTCAAAGATGCCACAAACATTGGTCCACATAAATCAGAATGAACAAGATCTAGAATTCCTTTTGATCTACTGTCACTGCCATGAAAGGGACTCTTGATATTCTTACCGAGTGCACATCCTCTACAAATGCCATCGTGCTCCAGACTGAGCTTTGGTAGGCCAGTAACCACCTTCTCCATAGATGGCAAAGCTCTGAAGTGTAAGTGAGCAAGTCTCATGTGCCATAGCTCACTCAAACTGGTAGAGTCATGCAATAATGCTTGAACTAGATGAATTGAAAGTCTGTATAGGCTCTCTGGACGAATACCAATCACACGAGCTAATTTGATACTAGAGTTCTTAGGCCATGCAAGAACTTTCCCTTCAGAAAAGGCAACCTGATATCCTTTGTCCTTCAATGCTGAAATGGAGACAAGATTTCTTTTGATTCCTAGTACAAACAAAACATCACTCAAATGAAGAGGGATGCCAGAATCTAGATGAAGAGAGGTGGTCCCAACTCCTTTTACAGAGTAACAAGCATCATCTTCGATTATCACTTGTAAGTTGGTTTCTCTTTCTACCAAGTCTGAAAGATGATCTCGATATCCTGTAATGTGTCGTGAAGCACCACTATCAATCAACCAAGTATCACTGTAGGTTGGAACATTGTTTGAAAGAGCGGAGATGAATAGAAATCCCCCTGAGTTGTCTCTAGATTCCTTTTGAGATGATACATCATCAACATCGCAGTAGAAGCACGTTGCTTTGGCTTGATATGCAATCTCGAGCATAGTGACCATATTTGTCACACCTGAAATGTTGAATGTGAGAGAGATCCTTCTTCTTCTTTGGTTCAGGAACAAAATCTGATTTTTTGTCTGTATTCCTCTTGAAATTGCCTTCTCTCCCTTCTCTTCCTCTCCTTCTGGAAGTTTGAGCAGCAAGGACATGATTTTCTTCATTATGAGAGCTTTGCCCATTTCCTCTTGCTACCAATTTGGATTCCTCTTGAATGCAATCAACTCGAAGACGATCAAAATTAGGCAACTTAGATCTCCCACTAATGCTTTGGATAAAGGGCTCCCAAGATTGAGGAAGACCATTCAAAGCCAACATAACCAAATCTCTATCTTCAACTATATCTCCAATGGCGCATAGCTGATCTCTCAACTCAACAATCTTCATGAAGAAGGAGATAACTGAATCTCCTTTAGCCATTTTTATATGATGGAGTTGTTGTCTCAAGGCAAGAGCTCTACTGGTATTGTTGATCTCATACAATCCTTGTAGAGTCTCGAACATGTCTTTGGCTGTCTTCATCTTAGAGATAATTGGCACAAGATGATCCTTCACGGAATCTATCAAGATCTTCCTAGCCTTCGTGCCATTCTTCTTCCATTGAACTTTCTCAACATCATCAGATGGCTTGGGCACATCATTTTCCACGAAGTCTAGAAGATCATTTTCTTCTAGTGCAATAAGAACTCTGAATTTCCAAGAAGTGAAATTAGATGGACCATCAAGCCTATCTTCAACCTTGAATACTTAGATAGACTGCCCTAGATAAGCAGATGACTTTGCTGCTTAAACAAATCTGATCCGATCTTGTTTAAACCTGCTCTAATACCATGGTAGTTTTAGACCAGATTTGAAGAATAAGCAGAAATACAAAATGATGAACAATCAAACACAGCAAATACCTTGGGAAAACCCTCCTTCTCAAGGGAGAAAAACACAGCCAAAATATCACTTATATATTGAATGAAGAGAGCAGAAATCTGCTTTACAACTTGGCCCAAACACAAGGCCGATCTGATTTAATGAAGGATGGCACCTCTTTCTAGATGCAAATATACAAACAATATGATTTCTCCTTGATATCGATCTACTTGATGCAATATGTCAATCTGCTGCAAAAGTGCGAACTCCTCCTTGAAGTGTGATTTTATTTCTAAATAAATTGAATGATCAAATGAATGATCATTGCCTTGTATATATACAAATCAAAGTGTCTCTTCATTTAGGGTCAGCCTCTTTCACAAAACAATGCGACTTTTTAATTTGGGTCGGCCTCATAAAATAATTATTTATTTATAGCAAGTCCGACTTGCTTTTATTTATTTATCATTTATTATTTTAAATAGGGTGAAGGATATCTCCAGCCGCTATAACATCAACATGAACAATTGATAGAGCTCATTATCATCTTTTGCTTGCAAAGAACAATCAACTCTTGTTCTTAATTGCTTTGTGTAATATCCCTTGCTGATATAGATGTAAAAATTGAGGTTTTGCAGCCAAGGAATATTGTCAAACACTTTGCATGCAACCTTAAACTTGCTGATCTGAACTTTCTCAGTTGATATATAGGCACCAATTGATGTGAGATGCAATCCTAATTGCTTATAATCAATGCTAAGAAGTCTAAACAACGAGTTAGATCCAAATGCAACTTCATTTTGACCTTTCAAATGCAAGTACATGAATTTCATGAACAAAATGATCACCTACAGCCAGTTGTCATTTTGTCAAACAATTGGCATGTACACTCATAAGCTGATTACAATATGATATTTGATTGCACAAATGTAACATGAATTTGATAAACTACTTATTACTCCTTGGTTGCCAATATTTGTTCAATGCAAAGCTGATTACAAATTGGCCAAGACTCTTGGCATCATACTTATGCAATTTTATAATTTCTGAGTATCAATTGCAGCCTATTACAAATGATCATATATGCATAAAATGGAATACCAAACAACATAAAGAACCTGGTTGAGTTGCCTTCTGTTGGAGATGAAGTAGCCAGGATACATCAATAAATGAAGACCTTGTATGTGGAGAGTAATGACCCAAAGCTGAGCCGCCCCTGCTGTAACTTTCAGCCCTTCAAAATAAATATATCACAGCTGTAACCTTCAATTACTATCGTCCATCATCATTGCCAAGGCTTCAAGAAGGTGATCCCCCAAATACCCATGTGCCAAAGATGTATGTGTGAATTTCCATGAATTTATTTGTGCTCCCTAGCCAAAATCGCCCCTATTTTAGCAGACCTCAGAAAATAAATTTGTAACAGCCTCTAAAGATCTCTTCAAGCTCCAAAATTAATCTCCAACTCCTTAGAAGTCAAGTGCTTCAATGCCCAATGATATCAATGATAAATAAGGCCAAGATAAGCAAATTCGTGGGACTTAATGACCTCCTCTATGTGACTGAAAATTGATATCAGACCTCTGCTCATATAAATCAGACTTCAATGTATTTCTAAAATGCCCCAAATCGTACCACCAAATTTGGTACAAGTTAAATCTCTTCCTCAAAATGGGAAACCACAATACATCAACTGTAGTTCACCAAGAAGAATATGGTTGCGACAATAAAGCAGCTGTTGCAACTATCAAACCCTTACTCAGAAATTGTACAATAATACTTCAGCTATTGTACTCAAATAAATTCCACAATGAAGCACAAGTTGAACTTCTGAAGTGAAGCCCACTCAATTAGCAATAATTCGGATGATATTTCACAGCCTCAAAATTGCATAACCAATGAGAGTTCTCGTTCCCAATGGCTGGAAATGGCAGAAACCCTAGCTGGCTCCTTCACCAAATAATAACATCAACAAATGTCAATTCCTGGATGAATAGAAGCTTAACTTGCCCTTCTTTTATACTTTTTCTCCAACCCTTCAAGAAGCTTCTAGAAATAATATTAAAATAATATTATTTCACTTAAGTGACTTTTAGGATATAATATTAATTTAAATCACTTTATTAAATTAATTAAATATAAAGTAACCTTTTAATTTTTATTCATTTGATAACTTTATAAATAATTAACTTAATACTTTTAATTAAAATAATCAATTAAGCTATCCTTAGAAAATAACATTAATTTGGACAACTTAATTAATTAAATTAATTAAATCATTCTTCCTCCAAATTGGGGACATTACACTTTGGAGCCAATAACTATCACTTTTCAATTGCCGATTTAATCAACTGACCTGACGTGTAACTGATGCAAAGAGGGAATATTTTATATTCATTAAACTCGATAATATAATATATAAGATACAGAATCTCTAAGGAATTAGATTAGCTGAAATGTAAACAGTAGATCATAGATCACAAAGTTTACCAAAGCATTGAGTCAAACAGAATCATTATATCAGAAGTGTCTACAAACATAAACATATGCTTAACACATACATACCTGCATGTGGCTGCACTGTTGAAGCAATGATGATGACTAGATGAATGAAAGATTACATATTCTTTTTATGGATGTATAGAATATATTAAAATAGTTGAACCCACATTTTCATTTGTGTGATTCCCATATTTTCTAATTCTTTTGGGTGCAATGCTGGTTTCTTATTTCCTATTGAATACTAGTCACAAGAAATAATCCACCACAGTTGGAATTTTACTTATTAAAAAAGTAGAAACTACTCACCGCAAGCTCTTCCCATAAGCTCTTTGGTTTTGCTTGCGAATCTGCACTGGCTTCCCAGTTATGAAACTCCGTTTCCAAATCCCGGAAGAAGTCTTCTGCAACATCAAGATGCAGAACTAGATTACATTATTTTGTGAGCACATTACTCATAGAGACATGCTAACTTTTGGGCAATATAGTTCACCTCCCTGCATCTATTTTTTCTATAAAGAAGGATGTACATCAAATCTACCTATAGATATTTGTAGATCTTTAAAAAAATCGCCTGCACCATACACACCAGCTCCCCCATGAGATAATCACTTATTTTTACAACAAAAAATATATTTGTAGGCATCAGGCCAGAAGAGAGTCACAACTCTGTTGCATAAATTCTGGAGAATCTTAGGTGAACTTTACCATTTCTGATCTAGAGACAATGGATAATGTCTGCTATGCAATCTGAGTGCAAGAACACATAAAGCTGAATCCCATTTAAACAGAATATATATCATAAAAAATAATATAAATGTTCAAAGCATCTCACCCAGTCCATAGAAGTCGTCCTCATCTCCAGATTTCTTTTGAAAACCCTTCTTAGTTTCTCGACTTGAATCAGATTGATGGTTTCTAAAATCATACTTAAGGCGAGAATTTGAGTCCAATAAAGTATTGTATGCATGCTTAATGCGCATAAACTTTTCCTGGGCATTTGGCTTAAACCAATAATAACAAAGATCAGGATTTGATAAAATTCTTGTGATTTAAGAATGCAAGAATGAAATCATGCAAGAGAATGATTTCTTATGCTATGAAACTAAATAGTATACCATAAATATTAAGACATCTAAGCATTACAATGTATCATCCTGCTTAACTAAAGGAGGTGAATAAAACTTGTCTTGTTTACATCCACAATCATGGATATTTTGGATCAGAAAAAAAATTCGTTGCAATGTAGTTTACTATTTATTTTAACGACCAGCATATTAGAACCATATTCTTAGACTTGTATTTGGTGAAATTTAAGGGAAATATTACCTTTAGAGGAAAGAACGTTTGGCAATTGTCTTTGCTCATCATTTTGCCTGTGTCTCTTTGCCTAAAGAATTTTCTTATTGGTTAAATATTTAATACTTTTGTGTTTGTAAACAATACAGCCCAAAGGAAAACATTAGATCACAACAATCGAAGTAGGGGCAAAAAGGAACCATATGTAGGACTTGAACTCAGTTGTGTTGTTAACAGGAATATTTCACCTTGGCCATAAAGCTCAATTGGGCATGTTGACCATGTTAAAAAGCTTTGGTCTTAGTCTTCAAGAACAATTACACGAGCATCATGTAAAACTAGAAAAGATTGATTGCTAAATGCAGTAAAATGTTGGGGAATGAGAAACCCCTGCAAGCAGCAATGATATGAATGTCAAGGGCCTGGTGGGTGGAACAAAAAATGACCTTCCAAGGTTGGAGGACATATGGAATGTTTTAGAAACATATTGGCCGGATAGCATGGATTAAAACCTGCCAGAGCTGGATTTCTATCCCAAACAATGTGGATATAAAGGCAAATCCAAAGGGGACAATTTTCCTCATTGAATATGTCTGCTTGGGTATTTTTATGCTTTCTAATATCTGATTAATGGAGTCACTTGAGTTTCTCTCCTGTCCAAGGTGGATAATCGTCTTTTTTCCGGAGGCCTTTTGCCTCTTTACAGTGCCACAAGCCCTTTTCCCTTTTACAAATTACATCTGTCAGCCCATTAAAACAGTTCATTGGTTCTCTTACATAGTCTCATTAAACTAAAGACCCACTCCCATTCACATGTTATAGATTCCCAAAAACAGGAACTCAAAAAACTCAGTCTCTCATCAGACTGAACAAAATGCAGGAACCTACCCCTCTTCGGATCAGGCAAGCAGCCCCAAAACTCAGTTACTGTAGAAATACACTCCCACTACAGTAAAGATTTGCCTTGCAATCAGACCTCCCACTATATAAGATCTTATGAGATGAAAATCATGAAGACCCATACTTTACCAATCATCAACTTTCTCAAGTGAAATTGCTTGATATTATTGATGTTATAATGTCTCCTTAATAGTTATTATCTTTCTATTTGATATATGAGAATAGTTGTCATGCAATAAAAAAATTGTGCTGTGCCAATATGGCCTGTTTTGTTTTGTTTTAGATGGATACCTCAAAGCCTGTTAGTCTTGTGGTTTGTGAATGTGTGGTAGTTTTTAAATTTTCGCTATCTAAGTTTTCTCACTTCATGTTGACTTATGGTGCAGATTATAACTAATTATCATTGTTAAGATGCCGTTATAGGGTTCCCAAATCTTGCAATTCTTCTTAAGGATGTAAATATATACACGAAATTTTCTCTTTTATGACTAAAAAATAAAGGACTTGATCTAGCCCAAATAACCATATTTAAAACTTGAGATAGTCAAGGAAATGACCAAAAGATTTATATGCTCACCAAAACCACAAGCCAATTCCCTAGGTACCCAAGCAGCAATTGGCATATGAAAATATGCTTAATAACTGCTACCAAAAGATTCCAGCCAGCATATACTTGTGGTTAAGTATATAGGAGCATTTCATTTTCAGTCACTGAATCTACTATAAAGGTAAAAGTAATTTTCTAGATCATTACCAAACGAGACACCAATTTGTATGGTACTACTTGTGTAAAGGTCCAAAAGGGGATTATTTTCCATTTACCTTCTACATTGTTCAAGTTTTGTACTTCTAGATTTTAAACTAAAGACCAAGCTCAGCGGTAAAATGTAATGTCCCCAATTCCTGAGTAGCCACCTCGGATGTAATTTAGTTAATTAACATATTAAATTGTCTTTAAGTAATATTTTGGACATCAATAAATAAAATTATTTATTAAAGTAACTTTAATAAAGAGAAATATTCAATAAGTTACTTTAATAAAGTGAAATATTTAATAATAAAATATTCGGAAGGTGGTGGGTTATAAAAGGTGGCGGAAATGAATATCCCCTCTGGAGTTGGGTGATATTTTCACACAATTACCCTCAGTTTGACATATTGTCATTTTGTCAAACAATTGCCAAATTGTTGTCAGACAATTGATACATTAGTTTTCTCAAATTTTCAATTTTTTTCATATAAGGAGTTGAGTTTGCTACTCAATAAACTATTATATAAGGAAATGCAACTATCCAAAACTCCAACATAATTTTCTGTTTATTACAGAGTTATTATAATGCTGAAGCAAACAATTTTCAAATTGATACACTATCTCAGACCTGGGAATCAGCATTATTTTGGACGCCTGGCATACGTGCACTCTTTATCTGAAATGAATTGATGCTGCATATAAGTCAACGCCTCTTGCTTATGACTACCCCGCTGCACTCTTGTCACCTGTGATTTCCTTTATGAAGCATATATGAAGCAGATGGGATGTGAAAAAGGCTGTGAATGGGATCCACAAAAGGCGACTACAAAATGAAGATGGCGCATGAAGTTTATAATGCCTTCGATCCTTCTTTATTTCCCACGGCAGTAATTGAGTTTCCCACAATTTTGTCTTTAATGCCACACTAACTCCTGATATGTGTCCACGCTGGCAATATTTTGTCTCATTCCCTCAAATGGCTCGATCAACTATTCCACCCCCCTTTTAGCATTACCATGATTCTTAAGAAATTGCAGTGGCTCTATTAAATTTGACAAATTAATATGCTTTTGTCTTTATGACCTGCCTATCATGATTTGTCAGTTTGTCTTCATCGCTGGGAACATTAGCAGACAAAGACACAGGACCTGATAGAATTAGGGCAGTAGACTGGGTGAAATAATAATGCACAGCCAGATAAATATAAACCCGCAAGAATATTTGTCTTAATACAAATTGCACCAATCTGGGAATAGTCAGCGGTATGAAAAGATAGCACCATATATATTAATCACTCCAAATAGGATTTCATCAACCTTCACGATCACTAAAATCTGTAACTTGACCACCCTAAATTGTTGTGCATGACATAGAAGGAAAGCTCTGAATATGATCAGCGATTACCCTTTTAAATGGAACCGCTTCAAGATGATACTATAATACCAATTGGTTTCTGTAGAATCATCTGAATGTTATCCTCATACCATTTATCTGACATATATATTCTGGTAAATAATCTCTAGCAAACTCCGATAAATAAATTCCTTCAATATTGAAAATTACCACAATCTCAGGATATGAAACTCTATATTGAATATCAAAATATCACCTGATATATAGAATAAGCCTGGAAATTTGTCTTCAAACCCTGACATTTGTCTTTGTGCAAGACTTCATAAATTTCCACAATGATCTACTATCCATTAAAATCCCACTGTGAATCCTGAATGAATCCACTCGTCGATGGAATTGAGTTTTCGTTCAATCCACCTTGTAACCCGAAAGTTTTCATCCTCGTGTGTTCTTGAAAGCTGAGCTCTCAAATCTTTTCAATAATAAATTTCTAAAAGATGTCTTTTCCATTCATTTCCGTCACCTTTTATAACCCACCACCTTCCGAATATTTTATTATTAAATATTTCACTTTATTAAAGTTACTTTAATAAATAATTATTAATTAAATATTAATGTCCAAAATATTATTTAAGGACAATTTAATATATAACTAAATTACGTCTGAGGTGGCTACTCGGGAATTGGGGACATTACAGTCCTCCCTTCATAGAGATTGCTTGTCCCAAGCAATCGAATACCAATCCATTGCTCCTCTTTGATATACATGCCATAAAACCACAATATATGTAGCAACTCATCAAGATCCATGTGTAACAATGTATCAACCATGACAATAACCGGATCTCAAACCATCTCAGAAATTCTGCTTTGCCAATCTGTTGTGCTACTCTGATATAACTGTCATCAGTCACCCTGTCATGTTGCAACAATCTGTGAAGCACTCCATCCATCAAGCAAATCCCTAGATCTCAAATTAATCTAGGACCCATGCTGAAAGTGGGGAGATAGATGTACCTCAACATAGGATCATCATTAACTCTTTGCTTAAACGGGTATGCTATCACAAAGATGCAACAAGTATCCACCATATGTGTATAGAAAAATATACCACTCCATCCTATGCTGCTAGTATAAATCAGAACTGCATCAAACCCACTGAAAATCACCCCAACGAGAATACCAATAGTGTCTCCAAGAGCATATGATGATGGATACTCCATCTCAAACCAATCACCAAATATGAAGTAGTGGTTCCATCCACTCCAAACTATCCACACAGCTAATATTCTCCATGCATATCTTGAAAACTCTATACTCATCAATACAAGACAACCGCCCATCAAAAATGAATGCACAAAAATCCGACGTTCATCGCACCTTGGTTCACACAACTGAAGCTCAACACTCTCATGTGTATACCAATCATGACCAAATGCCTCCAAGACATTTGTCTCAAGTCCTAACATTAGGATAGCCATCTCCAATAGGTAGTCATCTTTATAATGTGGTTGTGTTAAGTCATAAGTAGACTTGTAAAGTTCCTCAAAAATGGTTTGATCTTCACTCAAATCTGATTAAAAATTGGCCTCAACTACCCATGTGTCCATAACACTACTCACTGGTTCAAGACGTGTAGGCATACTTTTATCTAGTTACTGCAAATGACATGTCCCATCAACCCAAAAACTACCATCATGTGTACAATATGAATTTTTTGATTCATACAAATTTGTTTGTTGTTTATGCTTGCCTGTCATAAGAGGCTTGTTCATGGCATGCTCAACCTCTATAACATCTTCCTTTTGAAGAAAAAGGAACCTAAGGTAGGCTTCCCATTGTCGTCTTGCTAGATCCAAGTGTTTGACTTGTTCTTTGACTTGTTGTAGGTGTTGTCTTGCATGGGCAGCCACAAACTTAGCCTCCTTGGCTCTTTGTATTCACTCTTCATTCATTCTTTCGGACTCCCTTACTTCTTCCTTCTCTATGTTATCTTTGGAATCCTCAAATAATTCTTCATTGCTAGGTCCTTCCCATGTGATAAGAGGTGGTAATGTCTGAAAAAGATCTTCATCTTGGATGCTATGATATTCAAAATCAAGTTGCTTGCACTTTAGACTTGTCATCTCATACTTAAATGGAGATAGAAAGTTGCTTCCCAAACACTAAAGATCAGACCCTTCGTTAAGTATCTTTGTAGTGCTTTCAAATTCCTCCACCCATGAGGATTGCTCTTCATCAACTGCTGATTCAAAGGTCTGAGTTTCGCATGTCTCTCTATCCTCTACAGTTGTCCCAAGGCTGCAAGGTAATTCTTTGTCCCTTTCGTTGGTGACTTCTTGAATGGCATGCACCTCTTCCAATTTTGGAAACTCGCCAACCGTAGCATCAATCTCATGGCTGCACCTTGTTCTTTCACAAGCAATTTGACCCTCACAATTCACAAATTCATCCCTATGAAGCTCTTCAATCCCTTCATCAATTTGTTCAAGTTCCATACCTCTCGCATTGTCTTTTTGCTCTTGAGAGGTGGATGCAACACCTAACTGATTTTCTGTTTTGTGCATTGAGTAATGAGCCCTACTCAGTTGAAGGCAAAGATTAACAATCTCCCTATCTTTGTCTTCCACCAACTTGACAGCCATGTCTCTATCCCTAAGCAATTGCAAATAGTCATCTTTCATTAATTCCAACACTTCTTTGATAGAGTGCAAGTGTGAATGAGTAACATAGTTACGAGACTCAAACTCAGCTCAGACTTGACTAGGGTGACTTGACTCGGGACTCAGGACCCGGCACCCAAACTTGACGTAGACTTGACAAAATGAAAAAACCCTAGAAATTTAGAGATTTTTAAGGATTAACTTGTTTCAAGCACCCTTTATTAAATAAACCTTAAAGACACAATAACATCATTAAATAGAAGCAAACTTGATCACATACACAAGTATACATAAATCACATAAGTATAAAGTACGCAAATTGTAGCTAAGTTGTTGAAGGAAATAGCACACTTAGATATATAAATATAGTCAAATATATACAGAACTCATGAAATATGAAATCCTTGACATCAAATGTTCCAAACAAATATGAAAGATCAAAACAGTAACTACAAGTCTATGGCTCAAAGGAGCCTACATCCTTCCTATTAAGGCATCTAAGGTGGGTCCTAGATGATGTAGCAGTTGTAGCCATAGTCTCTTCTTGTGACTCCATGCCACCCTCACCAACATTAGTTGTGGTTGTGTTTTCTCGTGATCTACCCCCCTCCTCTACCATGGCTACAGCCTCAGCCTCTCTATTTGCCTAGTCAACCCAATCAAAGTCCTCGTCACTAACACAAGTATACATCAATCACATAAGTATAAACACAAATTGTAGTTGAGTTGTTGAAGGAAATAGTACACTTAGATATATAAATATAGTCAAATGTATACAAAACTCATGGAATATGAAATCCATGACATCAAATGTTCCGAACAAATATGAAATATCAAAAGATTCAAAACAATAACTAGAAGTCTATGGCTCAAAGGATCCTGCATCCTTCCTACGAATGTGTCTAAGATAGGTCCTAGATGATGCAATAGCATAATCTCAAGTTTCAGGGCAATTGCCCCAATGGGGTTGAGGGGCAGTGCCCTTTGCAGGGGTCTAGGGGCAGTGCCCCCAGTGGGGTCGAGGGGCAATGCCCCTCACGGGGGTCTGGGGGCAACACCCCCAGTGGGATCAAGGGGCAGCACCCCTTGTGAGGGTCCTAGGGCAGCATCCCCAGTGGGGTCAAGGGGCAACACCCCTTGTAGAGGTTTGGTGGCAACGCCCCCAGTGGAGTCAAGGGGCAGTGCCCCTTGTGGGGTCTAGGGGCAACACCCCGAGCGAGGTCAAGGGGTAGCACCTCTCGTGGGGTCCCTGGGCAGCCCAAATTAAGACCTCCAAAACTATACAAAACTTCATGGCGTACATTATTTTGCATTCACAATAAGTAAAAAAAAAAGTTTTAAATTTAAATTTCATGTAATTTTTGCACTTTTCAAAACTGTTTGTCGAGTCCTGCTGATAGGACTCGCCTGGACTCGACGAGTCCGGCGAGTCCAAGCAAGACTTGGCAGGACTCAATCGAGTCCAAGCCCCCAAAACTTGGATAGGTGGACTCGACTCGAGACTCGCCAAGTCCTGGCAAGTCCTGGCGAGTCTCGTTTCAATGATGAGTAACACCATTTACCATTCCTTTTTGCCTCTCCTCAATTTGGGCTATCCAAATGAGGTCTTCAATGTGTTTATGATTATTATCCATCCTCGATAACACTTTCACTACCTTTTCTTCCCTAACCATAAATTGATCTTCCAAATCTTCCAATATGAAAGGCCTTTGTTCCCAATCATCAAAGTGACCTTGGCTGCCATGTACTAACTTTTCTAATTTGTCTTCATGTGTAGA
Organism: Sequoiadendron giganteum; assembly: GCA_007115665.2. Lineage (NCBI taxonomy): Eukaryota > Viridiplantae > Streptophyta > Pinopsida > Cupressales > Cupressaceae > Sequoiadendron > Sequoiadendron giganteum. The sequence goes on along the minus strand of CM021108.1, from coordinate 256,399,080 downwards.
AAGTTTGTCAACATTAGAATCAACCATCTCACTTGTGGATGCATTACAATCTTCAACCATGAATGATTGGATAGAGTTGTGATCAAACAAGGGCACATCATTAGAATCCATACCTTTATTAGAGTTATCAATATCAACATTCATCTCCAAGCTAACATACTCTATGTCAAGGGGACTCATGTTTACCACTTTTGTAGAAGCCTCATGTGATTCTTCTTGTAAGGATGTTGACGTCACATTAGAGTCCTTGCAAAATCTTTTCCTTTTATCCTCATATACTACATCAGCATGTTTCTCAAACTCCTCATGAAGATTTTTGCCAACCTCCCTTGTAGTTTTTCTATCCTCTTTTTGTGCAAAAAGATCATAAGCTCCTTTACTTGTAGGTGTGGATGAGTCATTAAAGTGCTTAGATTTTCTTGAAAGCGAATCTTCAAGATGCTGCAAATCACGATTTATCTTTTGTTGTGATTGAGCAAGGTCTTTTAATAGTTTCTCCACACTAGGCTTCTTTTCCTTTGTTGGCGAGGCAAGAAGGAAAGTGGGTAACATTCTTCCATTCTTAATTCTAGCCATTGATGTAAGTAGTAGCTGAAGCAAACTGATTTATACCCTCAGGTTGGCAAGATCCAAGCTCTGATACCACTGTAATAACCTTGACCCCTTTGGACCAAGATTATCAATCAATTACCCAAGTTTGATACTACATGCAAATAAAGAATAAAACCATGCAGATAAAGAATAATCTATTGTTTGCAATTTCTCAATAGCATGAATAACCTTAATTCCAAATCAGAACTTCCAGAAAACACATTGGAGTTATCACAATTAAGTCCACATATTCAGAACATAATATTAGATACGATATAGATTGATAACAGTATTATAATTTTGATAGATACATTCATGTCACCAAAGGTATGAACAGCTGATTTGTTTAATTCGGAGATATAACAATCAGCATATAATCTTTCAACAGCTTTGCATATGCCAATTTAGCTATAATGTGTTACCTGACTTGTTGATATATATAGATCGATCCCTTCATAAAATGCCACGATCTGTATGACCTTTAACCTGGAAATGACAACGTTATTGATCGGGTTATCTTTGTATGGCTTTGGACTCTAGTCAGCTTGGCAGAAGACTCCAATATCCATGAATCCTTGTACGAGTTGGCACCACAACTCCTTAAATGTATTTCGTTGGATTACTCCTTATCACTACGGCCCCTTAAATATCTAATGCCACTTGCAATATAGTATTCAGATATTTCTGGGCAATCATTAGTTCCCTTTCGTAGACCATACTTATGAATAAGTTGGTGGCGCTGATCTGAAGAGAAGATTGGCGGGATTTAGCACATCCATGAGTCCTCCTAAGACTTCAATTTGACATTATCCTAACTTCCTGAAGTTCCACGACAACCTAGAATGTAAAACTTGTCCTGATATTGATTTTTCTTTATGTTGGGTGGTTCCTAGTTGGTAGACCTTTGTCGATTCTCATCCACAATTACCTAAGGCGGCTCAAATAAATCTCCACTCCTTTGAACCTTTATTAATTAAGGGCCTTTGAATATTTCGCCATTTGTCTTTTCTGATTCCTTTGGAAAGTCTGCAATGGTCTTATGTGATATCTGGCGGCTATGATAAATCCCACGGATCCTCAATATAGGCTAGCGTTGGCTTTCCCTGTGATCACCGATAAACTCCAAACAATATTGATGCTTCTTTTAATGTTCCAACTTCCTCTTAACTTTATATGCTATGAGAATTTGGTATTGACCTGACTCCCTAAGCCTCTCCTTTGTCTTTATCTGGTGTTGTTATTAAGGCAGCGATGCTTAGAGGAAATTGCAGCAGTCTAATGCTATTGCTGTATAGAAATATCATTGCTGATACTTCTGTCTGCATAGGTAATGAATACTCATGGTGCATTTGCAACTCCAACAATGCTTAGAGGAAATTGCAGCGGTCTAATACTATTGCTGTACAGAAATATCATCGCTCATACTTCTTTCCGCATAGGTAATGAATACTCACGGTGCATCTGCAACTCAAACTGCAAACCCTTACTTTTGAAAATTACCATAAACCCTGATCTCAATCAATCTCTATTTGAATTTTTTCCTTCGAAGAAGCCCCGCAAAATTCCCACAAATGATCTTTGAAGCCCCAATGCGAACCTTGAAGTGAATCCGCCTGCAAATGGAATTGGGTTTCCATCCAGTCCCAGACGCAAGGGTTTTCATCCTCAAGCTCTGAAGAGTTTTGCTCTCCTGAAAATTTCTCCCAATGATCAAATTCATTCAATCCACCTTGTAACCCGAGGGTTTTCATCCTCGTGTGTTCTTGAAAGATGAACTCTCAAATCTTCTCAATAATAAATTTCCAAAAGATGTCCTTTCCTTTCATTTCTGCCACCTTTTATAACCCACCACCTTCTAAATATTTTATTATTAAATATTTCACTTTATTAAAGTAACTTATTTAATATTTCTCTTTATTAAAGTTACTTTAATAAATAATTATTAATTAAATATTAATGTCCAAAATATTACTTAAGGACAATTTAATATTTTAATTAACTAAATTACGTCTGAGGTGGCTACTTGGGAATTGGGGACATTACATAAACTTGGACTTGCCTACTCAATTTAGTTCAGGGGAAGATTTAGTTGAGGTATTACTATCTTTTTAGAGATTCTGGAAGGTCTTGTTTGCATTCTTCTCTTGCTCCAAACAATGATTCTTGGCTCTGTTTCTGATGCAGAGCAACCTTCAGGTTTCACTTACTACAGAGTTCTCATAGAAACACCAATCGGTTACATCATTCTCCCAGCCCATTTCAGGTAGTGCAGGTGCCAACCCTAGGCTACTACATAAATTGTTGCAGTCAGAAGTATACTCCTAAGAAAATGTTTCAATAACAGTTTGTGTCAAGCCAAGTTGCCTGGTTAAACCCAATTGACACCATAGATCTATTACTGTTCTTGCATCCAGTCCATTGTACCCAACCAATAACATCTCACTAACTTCATTACTTCTTTTAGAAGGGTATCATCCATGGATGTCAGTGGGCATGTCTTCCTCTTCTCTTCTAGCATGGAACAATTTGATGCCTCTGAGAATAGCTCTGTTGATTCCTCTTCAATCTTGACCATAGCCACCATTAGATGCTGTGCTTAAACTCATTGTCAGTCAATGCACAATGGTCAATGAAATTGCAGATTCTGTTGTTGTTGATGACGATCAAGGTTCTCCATCTTGTGATCATACTGTTAGGGTTATGTAGAATGTAGTAATTACTTCATTATGGGGTTCAAAATTTGTGGTGAAAATCATCTGTTTTTCTTTAGGAACTCCATTTACTGTCATTATTGTTGTCTGTAAGTTTGAGTAATATCTACCCATTTGGTAATTTATGCATATAAAAGTAGTTTATTTCTTTCATTTGATGCAGTCACACCTAAGGAACAATATTGACTCTGCTAGAGGCTCAATTTTTTTATCAGTAAGAGTTGTGATCAATATAAAGAGCTCGTATTTAGTATAATTATGGTGGCTAACAATAAGCATAAACAATGGACATTGATTTATGTTCCCCTACATACCCACATAACATTTGTTTCTATATTCAATTCCATTTTAGTTACTTGTGTTGCACAAAAAACAGGCAAGATTCCAAGTACATATAGGACCTTGGAGCAAATAAATGTTAGGGCTAGGGGACTTGGTGTGTTGTACACCTTGCAAGTCATAGGTCTAGTCAGAATTATTTTAATATTTGTATATTGTAAATAATTGTACCTGTTGGAGTTATAGAGGATTCTAGTTTATTTTTCATAATTATTAGAGGATTCTAGTTTATTTTTCATAATTATCATGAAAGACCTTACCAAAATAGAGCATTTTAAGCTTGTGTTGGAGGCTTCTCAATAGCAATGGACTGTGAATCATCTATTAAGAAAATCAGGGTTTGACCCTGTCTCTTATGAAATCCCAATATCATGCTTCATTCTATTTTTTCCGTTCATTTCTAAATGTTACTGTTTCCTGTCCTTTTGTTTCGTGGTTGGTACTTAATAGACAGAAATGAACTTGTTAAGAGAAAGTAATACACAGCTTAGGGAAGAAAACAAGAGGAATTTTGAGGAATGCAAGGAATTGCGAGAAAGAGCTCATCATACACAGTCTGCAATTGGCCAACTACACAAGTATTTGCAAGAGAAAGAAATTGAGCTAGATGCATCTCAAAAAGAGTTGGTACTTAATAGACATAAATGAACTTGTTAAGAGAAAGTAATACACAGCTTAGGGAAGAAAACAAGAAGAATTTTGAGGAATGCCAGGAATTGCGAGAAAGAGCTCATCATACACAGTCTGCAATTGGCCAACTACACAAGTATTTGCAAGAGAAAGAAATTAAGCTAGATGCATCTCAAAAAGAGTTGGTACTTAATAGACAGAAATGAACTTGTTAAGAAAAAGTAATACACAGCTTAGGGAAGAAAACAAGAGGAATTTTGAGGAATGCCAGGAATTGCGAGAAAGAGCTCATCATGCAGAGTCTGCAATTGGCCAACTACACAAATATTTGCAAGAGAAAGAAATTGAGCTAGATGTATCTCAAAAAGAGTTGAAAATACAGAAAGTGAAGATTGAACATTGGGAAAATAGAGTTTCTAGGTTGTTGGAAAAGTATAAGACAATTGATGCTGAGGACTATGACCGTGTCAAAAACTGAGCTCCAACAACTTAAGGAGAAGTCTGCAAGTGCTATGATTCTTGCTCCAAATAGTGTGACATGGGTTATGTGACATCTGGCACAGTCGTATCATTTTCTCAAGATGCACATCCTCCAAGCATATTCAATTCTGCCCCTTGCAGTGCCAAATGTCAATATGAGCATTGCTGTATAAGTTCAGATGCTAATTTTTTGCAAGATTTAAACAGCTCATTGGCTGTTTGCCTATAGAAATTTTGCATCGTATGTCACACATTCGGCTGTCTCAGCAGGTAGCAGAGATGATAAATATTTTACTAGGATTGAGAAAACATGCCAAGCAGTTATTATAAAGAACAGCAGGCGTTACAGCTATATCAGAAAGTCAAAGATGATAGTAAGAAACGTGAAAATGCCAGTGAAAAGAAATTAATAAGTGCCGACTCTGGATTACTGACCAAGGGCAATGAGTTGAAAAGTGCTGAAAACAAGACTTATTCAGAAAGTTGCAGATGACAGGGATTTTGATACTAAAAGCAACAAGGTTGGCATGAAGGAAATCGATGGTGTTCGCTTTGCCAGAAGAAAGGGGTATTGCAGGGGACTTCAAGGTCCATTTTCATGATTGACATGGAGATTTTTACTGTTGGCTAAACACAACAATGATGGAAAACAGGCAGATTCTGAACCCAGGTGATCTTGATGGTTTTGACATGAGGAAACTGCCCTACCCGAGGTTTCAGATTGAGGTCCTGGTGATGGACTATTATGCTACAATGCTTCCCAATCTAAAGGTGGCAGTGGCACAACTACTAATACCACTGGTCCAACCATGTCAGAAAAAAGACCTGTGCAGATAGGAAAAAGCTGTAATGAAGGCAATGAATCTATAACTTCGAAAAAAAAGGAGACAGGTTTGTGGAAAGCAAAGGACTATGATAAATATTGTAGACAGTACCCACATGGAAAAGGGTGACTCACTTGGGTGGAATCATATAGATTCCATAGGTGGCACTCTCTGTCAAATGGCATAAGTCTTATGATGTTTGTAAGAATCGTTGATTTAGGGTGTCACTTAGTGGACTTGGACTAGCATCTTTGACTGGTTATTTATAGTTGTGTGTAAGAGGTGGGTAAGTGTGATTATTGTCTCATGGTAGAGCACTTGGGAGTTACACTTGGACCCCATTATCATAGAGGTCAAACTGGTCAACATGGAAGTTACATTCTATATTGGGAGGAGTTAGTCCTCGAGTGGGGGGTTGGAATTTGAACATGAGGACATGGGAGCCCATTTTGTGCCCATGGTTTTGATAAATGACTTGAGGAAACTACTTGTCATTTCCTAGGTCTCCTTGGCCTATCTATTGAAGGCTTGGGATGGAGGTCATATGTCAAATTTTCTAAGGGGTTATGCTACTGAAAGTCCTCTAGAGTTGATAGTGATGATCTCCTATGAAGCTTTGAGCTTGAAAGTGTATTGTAACTGCCATTGTTGCTGCTAATGCATTTGTTCAGTACTGTGGAGGTCGGGTTTTTTTCTAAGGGGTTTTTCCCAAGGTATACCAGTCCTCTCTCTATTATGGTTATCTTATTATTCTTCTCCACCTTATCTTTATTCTTGTTCTTTTCTAAGTGTTGTTTTACATGTCTTACTTAGCTGAATTTTTTGTACATCGAATAATTTGCAAATCTCTTCTCATAGGATTACATGGAATTTTTTTGCATATTTCTTTCATTTGGTATCGAAGCTAGCCAACTTGTTAGATCCATGAGAGGGAGTAGGGCCTATTTCTTATTAGCCAACTTGCTAGTGGGACTTTGTTGCAGTTGGTCTTGTTTTCAAGAAACAAATATGGCAAGCACTTTTAGAATGGAGGTGGAGGGGTTTAGTAGAATTAGCTTTAATCTTTAGAAGCTCAAGATGGAGGATTTGAAAAGAACATAGGAAATACCGAAGGTGGGCGGAGGGGGGGAGGCGGTGAATCAGTATTTCAAAACTTGAAACCACATAAATCAGAAATCAGAACATTAAGAACAACATGAAACACCGAGATTATGTGTAAAACCCTTTCGAGTAAAAAACCACTGCAAAATATTGTTTTTATTATCTTCAAAGGGCACCAACCCAGTTACACAAGTGAGCACCAGCTCATTGAGAGCACCAACTCCGATAAACTGAAGCACCAACTTCAGATTTGCAAAAACCTTGATTCAAAACACTGCTCAAGCACTGTAAACCTTTTGCTCATACACCCAACTTCAACGGAGACAACCTCTTATATTCTGACATATGCATAAACCCAATAAACTGCAATCTGAGCCTTACCACCCTCTTGGAAGAAACTACAACACCTCAGAAATTGCCACCGTTCCTTTCAACAACAGATGAAAGGTCTGCAAATGTTCTTAATCTTACGAAGGCTTGTGTTTGAACAGTATCATGACTTCACATAAAAGGTACAGAAAAATTTGCCATTGTAGACACTTCTCATGCCTTCTCACAAATCATATGTGTTTTATAACTCACACAGCAATCTGAATACGCAACCCTTGCAACAAATCTCTTACTCTTCAGCCCTGTTTTTACTCAACACACAAGCACAAAGATTAAAAGGTATACCAAATAAAAGCTGCACGTCACCCTTTGATCCTCACTGTTTTATCTTTTTGAATAACTTCATCTACATGTTTTTATTTCAAACTCCATGGCTCATATGCGTCATACTGAACATAATGAAATTGGCTGCTTCAGAATTTCAAACAACTCCCAGTAGCTGGATTCAAAAGAAAAACTCGATATTAATCTGCTCGAAACACCTTCACAAAATTAGTCTTTTTAAGATCTTAAGAACAACGTCTCAGACCGAGGCATGGTTACACAAAAAAAAACTTGCTAAAACGGAATCCCGTGCCTTCAAATATTCACACCGTTCACCGAAACAAGAGAAGCGAACTCAAATCGCAAGCAGCACCCGTCCAAATTGATAAGCTCACACAACCTCAATCTTTTTACCAAAAACCACAAGATACATGATAGCGATTTTTATAATCACATCCGCCAGAGACCTTCCTTCAAGAAGTTATTCGCTGCATTCTCTAACCTTAACGATTGAACCAAAATTTGAATATATAGCACATCATACACCCCACACGCCACACATTCTAAACTTGGAGTAACCACTCGACTCACGCCATAGTGACTTGACGGATTTTTTAAATCAAAAAATCTTAGGCCATACACCACTTCCTTAACACCATCGACTGAAAAATCATTTCTACAGCAACATCATCGATTATAGTAGAGAATGTGCAGATTAACCGTAACAAAGAGAAAGATTTCGGTATCATATCGCACAGCATATTCCCCACTAAAGATAGAGTCGACTTGGACATAAAGTAATGAAGCCGTCACTTATAAAACAGAGGATACGATATAAATTTAGCCGCCTGGAAAGAAACCGAAAATGGAATAAGTGAACTCATTCTGAGAGCATCTGGTAACGTCTCCCATAACATTGGTTCATGCGCATATACAGACCTCACGATATCTATTCAATATTTTCAAATGCCATCCACGTACATCTGCCAGGAGAATTTTTAACCGACGCTGAAGGAGATTCAAATTCATTCAAAACATGGAAGCCGTCAGAAATAAAGTGGAGAATCTGAATATAGTATTCAAACCGCCCTCAAACACAATGTCAGAAGATAATAAATATTCATGTAGCCAACCTCCAAGTAAAGAATGCGATTTCATTTTATTATATAGCCGCCCTCAATAGGAAATCTTCAGAAAATAAAAAGCCGACACCAAAAAGAAAACAGCTTCCAATAATTCGATTCAGCTTATTTGCAATTAATTTGAACAAATATAAGATTGAAACCGATGAAGTCCATATACAAGAGCATATTCGAGCATTGAAAAGTCCACTATTGATATGTAAACTTAACTCATAATGTTGACTGGGCTCATAATCTCACATGAAGGTGACAAAGCAAGTAAGTAGACAGCTGAAGCAACCAGACGCAAACAGGCAAGAAGCTTAAGCAGACAACTAAGTAGCTGAAGCACACAACCAAGCAAGTGAAGTAGACAGGCAAGCACCTCAAGTAGGCAAGCAGCTAGCTCAAGCAAGAAGACAACCAGCTCAACACACAGGAAAGTAGCTCAAATAGCTCAAGTAGATACTAACTAACTCACACCTTGACATCAATGACAAAATATTCTAACAGGGGTAAGGTAGAAAACTTCAAAATCTGTGAAAGATATCTTGATAGGGAAAGGTCGCTCCAAGATAAAGGGCAAGAACAAGAAAAAGGACAAGTGTGCCAAATCTAAAGGAAGATCTAAGTTTCCGAGTAGATGAAAGGTGAAATGTTAGAATTGCAACAAGATAGAGCACATCAAAAAGGATTACAAGAAAAAGAAGAAAACGGAGTCTAATGATGATTCAAACTCGATAGCCTCCAAGGATGATGGAAGTGATACTTTTGTTACGCCACATGCATGGTTTATTGATTTTGGAGCCTCTGTTCATATGACTCCCAGCAAGGAGTTATTCTCAACTTATGAGAGATTCAGCGGTAGGCATGTGCTCTTGGGAGATAAATCATCTCTTCAAATCATTTGATGAGGCAAAATCATGCTTGTGTTTGAAGATGGAAGGGCCAAAACATTCTCTAATGTTTTGCACATTCCAAGTTTGGTGAGGAAACTTCTTTCTATAAGTAAGTTGAATGATGTTGGTCTACAAGTGGCCTCAAGAAGGATAGTTATAAGATGGTGTGTGGGGCCATGGTATTGGCCAAGGGAGTTTGGTTTGGAACTCTATTCCATTCAGATGCTCCCACTATGAAATGTGACAGTTTGGAGGTTCCTAATTCAAGGAACCTTAAGTTTTCTATAGAGAAGACCATGCTATGGCACAAGCATATGGGCCATATTAGTGAAAAACACCTTAGGGCCTTGGAATGTAAAAAATTATGAGGGGTTACTAATTGTTCCCTAGATTTTGACTTTTGTGAGCATTGTATATATGGAAAACATAATTAGGTTTAGCTTTACTCTAGTTCCACTAGATCTATAGGAACTTTAGATTTGATTCATTGTGATTTTTTTGGTCTTGTCGATGTACCTTCACTTAGCAAATGCTTATAATAAGTTTCTTTCATTGATGATTTCTCTAGGAAAGTGTCTCTGTAATTTTTCAAGCACATATTTGAGGTCTTCTCAAAGTTCAAAGAGTTTAAAGCTCTTGTTGAGAACCCCAAAAAATAGATAAGATTTTGAGGACAAACAATGCAGGAGAGTTATGTTTTTCAAAGTTTGATAAGTTTTGTAGGGAATGTGGTATTGTCAGGCCTAAGACAACACCATACACTTGTAATGTCTCCAATCAAGCAACCTGAAGAAATGGATGAAATCTCAAACAATGTGCAAGCTAAAATGATAAACAAATACTAATGTCCAATTGTAGATTCCAAAATGTGACTAAAATTAATGCTGATCAGCAAAATATGATAGTTGCAAACCCTTGTTAACCAAATTTGCAAGTCCCAAACAGCGAAAAAACAACATCCCACAATGTTGATTTGAATTTTGAGATCCTCAAGAGAAAATTAAACAAGTACACATCTGAAATATTATTAGTTGATACAACCATGTAACCCTCGTATGCAACTTTACAATTAATTATAAATGGTATTACATCAGCAGAAACCTTCAATGATAGGCAAGGTACAACAAAAATAAAAGGTTATAACAGCAACAAGGGTTGTTTACAGCCAACAATAATGTTCATGTACTGAAACAATTTATGATCAGCTCAAATACCAACACAAATTCAAAATGATGTAATTCTACTTACAAATGAGGAGATCCAACTCCATGTGGCTATATAATGACCCAATCAATGAATTTCACAAAGGGTGTTGTGTATGGCGGCTTGAATAATATGAAATTGAATTGAAATAAATGCAAATTTGAGCAAATAATTGCAGTAAGGTTGGTGCTAGGATTGAATGGTGGCTCCCAAATGATGTGGTGACTAATGGAACAATGTTAGATGCTTAGAAACTCCTCCACCAATGCTGAAGACTTTGAACTTCCAAAATACAGCAAACCCTAGGACTGATTTGACTTGCAACAACAAACACCCACTCTAAATCCTAGGCGTGGCACCAAGGGTGGCTGAAAACATTCACTATATGCTGACACGGCCACTTAAGAGGGTGAAATGACCACCCCTGATTTTTTTTGTTTGTTTACCGAGTTTGTGGAAGATTGCAGATTTGATTGGTTTCAATGTTCCATTCAACATGTGTGATGTTTTAAAGAAATAACATTGCGTTGAAAGGAAATGACATAGCCTGATTACAGCCAAATTAAGTGCATTCCTTGATCATACAATGAGCAGCAAATGCATGCAGCTCCTCAAAGAAGACTCCAAATGCATAAGCTAACTAACTCCTGCACTCCCCTTCACTTTGGCCAACAACCAACTGAGTTTAGACTCCATTAACACACTGTTGCAGTCACCTGAAGTTGCTGTTCTGAGGAGGCAGACTGAAATAAGCAAACCCACCAAAATGGGACGGCTCCCTAAGAGTGATGTCCAGCTCCTATAAATCAAATCTCCACCAAATATAGCAAATAAATACTCAAACTGAGGCGCCCCACAGAGAGTAGTCTTTAGGAACAATGCCTAGAACGAGTTTCCAATCACCCACTGAGTTATGAGCAAGTTAGTACTTCCAGCCACTGTGTAAAAAGGATTTCCAGAATTCTGGAAATGAATATCAGACCTCTGTTAATGTGTTTTTAACACCTCAAATCATCACACAATTGAAGCAAATCAACCAACACTCCAAAATCATTGAACCCGCATCAAAACACTAAGAAAATCTTCATTATTCAACCCCAAAATGATGAAAATCAAGAACTCTGTAAGCACAACGGTGATCCCTGAAGTAGAACCACTCCAACCAGCTAGAGTGGATCTCTCACCACCGAAACCAGTGCTAGAAATGAGGGTTTCCGCCCTCAACCAGCTACAATCGAAATTTGGAATCATTCCAGCAGAGTCTCCTTAAGTTGCCAAAATATCCATACCCCCAAATGAGAGCTCCAAAAGAATAAATAAAGAAAAGAGGAGGAATTAGGGCAACACCATTTTCAAATTTTACTTTTCCCTCCAAAAATCCACGCCCCTTTTTGCAAGCTCTCCCATTAAATATAAACATCAACTTATTTCATTTTTAAAAGATATGAAATTCACCCAAAAGGGGGCATCCACCTCTTGAGGCATAAATTAAGCCTCAACTTTATTAAAAAAAACTATTATAAAGACATCCACTTAAAGTACATTGGCCCCTCTTTTAAAACAGCGTTGTGCAACTAGGCCAAGGGGTCCTTTTTATAACCCAAGCTTATATTCCCTTTTTAATTAAAAAGAAACATTAATACTTTAGTGACGTATTAACCAATAATAATTTAGACCTTGGAGAAAACTCACCCCCTGCCAAGAATGGAAACTCTGCACTGCACTGCCGCTAGGACCAATTACCGAAAATAGACTTACTATAAATAGCAACTACTAAAAATAGTAAGTAGTCCCAAATAACAAACTGACACAAAACATTAAAGCTCACCTAACAACTGCCACACATTGCCCAAACAGGAAACTCTGCACTGCACTGCTGCTAGGACTAGTTACTAATATAGTACTTACTAAAAATAGTGAGTCCGAAAATGGAGACATTACAGAGGGCTAAAATGAATGTCAACAATGGTTGAAGAACACAAAGAGCAACTAGTACAAGGGCTGGAATATCCACAAACAACAAATATAAATCATTCTAACCCTCCAAAAGTTGAAATCTTCAATAAATCACTGTAGCAACATTGTAGTAGGAACATGTAAACTTGAAAAGTTGGCCAAAATTGTTGATTTCATGATATGGTACAATTTGCTTGCAAATATACATTTAACAACTGCAATCAATAAGTCTAAATCAGTGTTACAAGACTCGGACTCGGCAAGCCAATTTTTGACTCGGACTCGGAGCCTAGACTCGGCAAAGACTCTGCAAATAGAAAAACACAAGAAATTCAGAGATTTTTAAGGATTTAAAACTTGTTTCATGCACCCTTTAATAAATAAACCTTAAAGACACAATAGCATCATCAAATAGAAATTACTATGATCCCCTACACAAACATACATCGATCACATAAGTATAAACGCAAGTTTTAGCTTAAAAAAATAACACATTCAGATATATAAATATTGTCAAATGTATACAAAACTCATGGAATATGAAATCCATCGCATCAAAACAAATATCAAAACTAAAAATATAAGTCTATGGCTCAGAAGAGCTTGCATTACTCATCCCAACATCACGACAAGTCATGCGCTAGTGTCTAAGATAGGGCCTAGATGATGATGTAGCCATGACATTTGCTTGTGTCTCAATGATTGGTGTGTCTATTCAAGTGAGGAATTTATTATTAATATTTTATTGTAGCCTTCAAGACTGCATGTTTTGTTGTCTAATGTATGGAACAAGATAATCCTTGATTATGGCTTTGACTATGAAAAATGCAAAGAGTTGCAACAGGGGATATGTATTTTGTAGGTTTTATGATCATGATTCATCATTGGACTATAACATGCTTAAACCTATAGTTTGATGAGGGTTTGGGGGAAACACCCCAACGGGGTCGAGGGGTAGTGCCCCTCACGGGGGTCAAGGGGTAATGCCCCTTGTGGGGGTCTGGGGGTAGCACCCCCAACGAGGTTGAGGGGCAATGCCCCTCACAGGGTCCCAAGGCAGCCCCTTCACCCCGTGACCTTTAGCCCAAATGAAGACCATCAAAACCACACAAACCTTCATGGCGCAAAAAATTGTAAAAGAAAAATTGCAAAAAAATTTAAAAATTTAATTAAAATGCTCGAGTCTAAGGCACGAGACTCGGCAAGTCTGCCGAGTCCGGCAAGTCTCGGCGAGTACTTGACTGCCGAGTCCAACGTGTACTCGACTGCCGAGTCTAGCGAGTCTCAGCGAGTACTCGACAGCTGAGACTCTGGGACTCGTTTAGGGTCACTCGCCTCGGGACTCACGAGTACTCGCCGAGTCTTGTAACATTGGTTTCAAGTGACATACAATAAAAAAGAAGCACCTAAGCCTGATATTGGATATGTCCATTACTCAAACTCTGTCCTAACTGTTTCAAGCAAAGCTTTCTGCTACATTTGTCACTTGAATGTCCTTATATTAGTCCAGACACCATATAGTCTCTTTTTCCACTAATCAGCTAAATGCAATCCTTGAGTAGAATCACCTCAAAGCTATGAAGGTTTTTGTCCCCAAATCCCGTTATGGAAAACCAAGAGGGTTTTTGTCCTCCAAATCTCCAACACCAAGGGTTTTCGTCCATGAATGCTTCGATCTTCAAAATGGAAAGAATAATGAAATGAAAAAATAGACTGACAAAATAGGATAACTTGATGTGAGCCTTGAGTATTTAAAAAATATTGTTAGATTAATAAATTACATCCAAAGGCCCCTTTTTGAATTGCATTTTTAATAAAGTGTTAAAAGCACCTTTAAAAAAAATTACATAGGACCTAAAACAATATTTAAGTTGCTCTATTGAAAATAAAGTGCTTGAGCTGACTTAAAATGTCATTATTTTTATTTCCCTTTCTCTATCTTTTAGCCTACAAGAAATGGGGATAGGCTAGAGGTCTTCTCCATGGATCTAATCCTAAAAAGGGGACATGATAACACCCCTTAGCAAAATGGAATTGCAGAAAGAATAAACACAACACAATTGGAGAAAGCTAGGAGCATACTTAGTGATGTTGTTTTGGTGCAAGAATTCAAGGTAGAAGCTATGAGCACAACTTGTTACTTGATTAACAAGTCTGCTACTTCAACTCTTGTGGAAAAAAACCCCTAAGGAGGCTTGGTTGGTAAAGAAACCTTCCTTGCAACATATCAAGGTTTTTTGGTTCTGAGGCATATTTGCATTTGCCTAAGGAGAAAAGATCCAAGTTGGATTTCGAAGAAAATAAGTGTTTCTTCAAGAACTATAGCAATATTATGAAAAGATACAAGCTTTGAATCCCAACAGCTCAAATCTTCTTCTACAACACAAACTAAAGTTGAGAAAGATATGATGCAATTGAAGCCAAAGACAAAGGAGACTACGCCTGATACTAAACCAGAAGTTCAACAAGGACCTGATGAGGATGATAATGTTGGAAATGTATTGTTAGTGCTCAGTTTTGTTTTCATTGCGAGTTGTTTTAACAACTCACTAAGTTTGGAATTAGTTAAAACTGTGCAAGGGATGTGTAATACTTTATATATGTAATGGTTTGAAACGAGATGGACAAGAAGCACGATATTATTTCTATGTAGAACTTTTGCATGCCTCTATTATTCTGCCCAAAATCTCTGACATGGTATCAAAACTGCTTTTCCTGGCTGTCTTATTTTAGACTGTAGACAAATAAATTTTCTATTGTTGTTGCAAAAATAAAAGAGGGGAAAGTTCAGAATTAGCGCAAGAAGAGCACCCTTGTATGTTATCCTGAAGAGTAATACTTGGCGGTTCACTTGAAGCTCGTGGAGGGTGTGACTGTGAATACAAGCATCTCGCGTCCTTTAGAGTCTGGGATCAATGACAAAAACTTTATCAGAAAGGGTATTGGCGTGACCATCTGTGGTGTGATCTTCCACTTATAGTGTTGTGGTGATGCTGTTAAGAACTTGAACTAGTAGAGAAAACATTGTAGATCGATATTGGGCATTGTGGACTTGAACCCGACTGTTATGGTTTTGATCTGTCACGTGGATCTGATCTGTGATGTGGAAGGTTGAATTGATATAATGTATGCTTGACGATTTATTTGTCTTCACTTGCAAGTGTTTGAAGAGATCATCAACTTGATAGAAGTAATCATTTGTAGTGCAACAAGGAGAAATTGGCAACGCATCATAACATTAGAGGTCTGCAATACCACAAAAGTTGTTCATTGCCGAGCACCAGTGGAAATATCTCATCACGATGGCATGCCTGTAATAGATATCTACTTTGAAAAATTCTATCATTCTCTGTATAATAACCATACATGGATGCAATTTTTTTAAGATTCATTATTCCAAAGACACGTTACAGCAGCAAAAATCTGGAGATTACATTCCCTTAAACTTGTAGACAAGGTTTTCAAAGCATGTTCCCTGTAAGTATTTGAATTTTTTCCTTGTTGAAGAGAAGACAAGGTGGAGTTTGAGCTACCATTATTAGCATTCTCCTTTTCTTTGTGTCACCAAAGTGATTAAGCATGCTTCTGGCATAGCTACCTTAGTCAAAGATTATAGGCAAGTCATTTAGATTATAATAGGAAAGAGCTATCATGTTCTAGTGATGAAGAATATGTCTTTTAAATTAATCCAAGTTTGGAGGCAGGAGGCAAAGGAGGAAGGAGGACACTCAAACGTCCTCTCTTCAATCACCAACGACGGGGTTGCTTATCAGCTTTGGTGGCATGTTGAGATTTCTTGTGGTGTGTGCTTTTATTTTCCTAATAATTGGAAATGTCACATCATGGGGGGGAATATAACAGCAATATTCCATCTCCAATAGTGACAATTCCCTATGTTGTTGGAGATTGAGTGGCACGATCAATAACAATGGGTATTTCTATTCATGTGTGTGTTATTTTCTTATGTATCCTCCTAGTGTAAAATATTGTAATGAACAAAAGCACTAGTATAATGTAATTCATGGATCTTGAAAAGGTTAGTAGTGATCCAGAAAACCGTATGAGGTGAACTGATGAGTGTGTTCCTATTCGTGTCTAGGTTTGCGGTAAACCTATGTGAAAACCATGAAAGGTTGATGGGAGTTGTCTTTCGTTTGAATCAAGATCATGAGCCACAAGAGTTGGGCTTGCTGCAATTGAAAGTGTTAAAGTTTGAAAGGAGGAGAAGAGGAGAATATGGACATCATCGATATTGTAAACAATTGTATAGGAGAGGAGCTAGCTACAAAGATCCTCTGACTGTCGGACTTCTTGGAAGTGTGCTTGGCTGGTGATGAGTTCATTGGAAGTGAAAGCAGGATAAGTTCTCGTATGTAGGTGATCATGTGCAGCAAGATCCAAATAGCAGTAGCATACCTAAAATTATGCATAGGCATATGATTCTATTTCCAATTTGTGTGATGTACTTTCTCTCCATGTTCGCACTAAGGGGGGGAATGTTGGAAGTGTATTGTTAGTGCTCAGTTTTGTTTTGGTTACAAGTTGTTTTAACAACTCACTAAGTCTGGAATTAGTTAAAACCGTGCAAGGGATGTGTAGTTCTTTATATATGTAATGGTTTGAAACGAGATGGACAAGAAGCACGATATTATTTCTATGTAGAACTTTTGAATGCCTCTATTATTCTGCCCAAAATCTCTGACAGATGATTCAAAGAATTTAGAGGTAGAAGAAACTCAAAGCCCACACTTGAGGAGGTTCACTTAGCACTGAATGCAACTTGATAGGTACATTCCACCTAATTTTAATACATATTTTTTGTCTACTAATGAGGATGAGACCAAAACAATGGAGGCAATGGAGTCTATAGTCCATAAGTCCTGAAAAGTGGCCATGGGTGAGGAGATGGTGGCAATTGAGAAGAACAACACATAGGACTTGGTAGAACTTCCCAAGAATAGGAAAATTTGTTGGCTGCAAGCTAAGTGGGCTTAACCTTGGGGAAAACTCCATGGTTAAGCGCGCTTGAGCTAGATTAGTACTGGGATGGGTGACCTCCCAGGAAGGCCTAGTGCTTCACCTCTGTGAGCATCACCTAGATGCAATGAGTGCTAAGTGGACCATTCATTATCATGAGAGATGGGTTATTGTGAAACACTACTCATGAAACATGGTTCAATGAGTTTGACTTGTAAAACTACACAGTTGAATCCTAATAGCAATATCACAATTTGACATGCCGTAGAAAATACCTCCTACTTAGCAATTGATGAGCTAAAGGGGCTCTATAATGAATGGTTCATAAGGCACAACACTTGTTGAAGGTTTTGCAAATGGGGTTGCAAGCTAAGTGGGCTTAACCTTGGGGAAAACTCCATGATTAAGCACGATTGAGATGGAGTAGTACTGGGATGGGTGACCTCCCGGGAAGGCCCAGTGCTTCACCTCTGCAAGCATTACCTAGATGCAATGAGTGCTAAGTGGACCATTCATTATCATGAGAGATGGGTTCTTGTGAACTACTACTCATGAAACATGGGTCAATGAGTTTGACTCATAAAACTACATGGTTGAATCTTGATAGCAATATCACAATTTGACATGTTGTGGAAAATACCTCCTACTTATCAAGGTATATATTGCTATCTCTTTAGTGTGGTTGTCTCATTCTTCTCCTTCTATTCTCTATTCTTGTTCTTCTCTAAGTGGTTTTTTATATATCATTGCTCTACTAAAATTTATGTAGATCAGATAAATTGTAACTCACTCTTCAATGAATTAGAAAGGAAGTTTGGAGAGGAACACTATGAGAGGTAATTTTCCTAAAGAAAGGAGATAATTCAATATAATGTGCTTCTAGAAAAACGTTCTAAAGAGGAAAGTGTGATATGGAGATGCAAACATACTTTGTTCATTAACTTCAGTGACCTGATTAAGCAAGGGAAATGAACATACTTAACCTTTAAGCATACAAGAGCTTAAGAGTAAAGCAAAGTGCAATTCAGATTCAATGAAGATAGCAAACAAGATTAGGGAGCAAATGCAACTTAAGTTTTCTTTGTTCATTCTATGATATTAAAGGAAAGAAGAATGCACCACTATCTTCCCCTTGCTATAAGGACCAAGAAAGATGCAGCAAAAAAGAAATGCTAATCCTAATTAAGCAAACAAAAGGTGCAAGAATTCTATACAACCATGGTAACGATGTCCAATTGGGGAAAATGGAACAACAATACCCGATTTGACAACAATTCAGATGGGGATTAAGCTTTCTCTAGCTAGTCGTCCAAAACAAAGGCATTGTAACATCCAACAGAAAAGATTAGAAAACACTAACATGAGTGCCATGGCTACTACTTATGTTGAGGATGTTGTGCTTAGCAATGCTAAGGGAAGGGTGCCTAATCTTACTCCAGCTACTATTTTGTTGTTTCCTCAAATGGCATATAGAATGTTCAAAACATTGCTACAGATTATGTTGAATCTAAACTTGCACAAGCTACTCCAAGCAATAGGCATTGCTCCTTTAAGAAGGTTGTTGCAACTAGGATTGAAGGAGCTTAAGGAAGATGCATCTTTGAGATGTGAGGCTTGGCCACCCTTTGGTTAGAATGGAGGCTCAAGGTGGATGGTTAAATCTGCAGAGAATATTCTACTCCTAGTTCTAGGCAATGAAGTTTTGGAAAAAGCTTAAAATTACTCAAATATGGCTCTAATATGTAGGTTCGAGACTCTTTAGCACAATCTCCTAGACTTACATCAATGGGTAATGAATTGCTGTAACCTTTTCTTAAGAAACCTGTTGTGATACATCCTTGTGCCTAGGTTTTTTTATTATAGTTTGTGAATCTTAAGTTGTAAAGACTGTATTTTGGCTAAGGGCCCGTGGTCTTGGGGAAATGCTTTTCTTTTTATAAAACCTCGGTGCCCAAGTTTTTATCCTTTGACACAATGATTTAAGATTGTTCCAGTACATATAAGGATGCCTAATTCGCCTTTGCACTTCTGGCTTCCCCCCCTTCCCTAGAAAGCATTGGTAACTCATTAGGAAAATTCACCTCCATCTCTCCTAAAACCCTAAGGTGCTCTCATTCTACATATGCATATATTCTAGTACAATTGCGCTTCTCTTTGGGTCTCCCTATATAAATCTAGCTACAAGAAGAGGTGTTATTCAGAAAGCAGCCCCTAGATTATGAGAAGCAAATCTTCAAGTGTTGGAACTATTTTAGGCTTGGTCACTTGTTGGGGATGTGTTCTGTAAAAAAACAAAAATCTAGAAAGGCAACTTAATGGGTGAATTCGAATCTCAACATCAGGTTGTTGTCTGCCCTTTGTGTTAATGTTTCATAGATCAGATTAAATAACTGAAAGCACTTATAATATTTGCAACACATAGGACAATAAACACAGCAAGATACCCTGGGAAAACCCTCCTCCTGAGGGAGAAAAACCCAGCAAATAATTCTGTTATATAAAAGCAGAAATAGGAGCAGAAATCTGCTTACAACTCAGGCCCAGCAATGGCCGAATTTGATACAAAGAATAATAGCACCTCTCCTAGATGCAATGATACAAACGAATATGTTTCTCCTTGAATTCGGTCTGCTGCTGCAGTATGATCTGCTGCTACACAATACTGATCTGCTCCTACACAATAATGATCTGCTGCTCAACAATAATGATCTGCTGCTTAAGACGTTGATCTGCTGCAAAAGTGCGACCTCCTTCTAGGAATGCGAATATTATGAAATGAACTTGATGATGATCAAATGACAAATTCGACCTTGTATATATACAAAATGAGGTCACAACACAAACAGGTCGGCCCACTTGAGAATATAAATAATTCCAATAAATGCAAGATAGGTCGGCCCAAATATTTAATAATCTCAATGAGGGTCGGCCCTCAATTATTAAATAAATCAAGTCTAAATTGAATAGCCATTAGGCTATCATTTAATTTAGTTTATCTAAAATCATGTAAGCTAGAAGAAGCAACCCGAAGCTGCTAATGACATCAACACTCCCTCTCAGCTAAGGATGATACTTCTAGCTACACAAAGCATATCACCTCATCGTGATAACAAATAAGATATCACCTCGTCGTGATATCGGATATCACCTCATCGTGATATCAACCATCATGGCTACCTCCATAGATGGTATGTACAAGTGCTCATCACTCAATGTGATGTTGTCACCTGAACGTGACTTTCACCATGGCTCCTCCAGAGGGTGAAACACAAGTACAAGAAAAATCATCACGGACTCCCTCACGTGATGCTGTCATGGAGTCACACACATGACATCCACCATGGCTCTCCCAGAGGGTGGAACAAGGGCTTTCACCTCAAATCTCTCTCAATAGAGAAATGCATTAACAAGGGCTTGCACCTCAAATCTCTCTCAATAGAGAAATGCATTAACAAATCTGAAGATCACTGATACTGAGACTCCCTCTCAATGAGGACTTCATTCTCCACCATATCAAGCTTGTCTCGAAGGTACACAAACATTATCCTGAAGAGATGCTTGATGAGAATGACTGCCATCTGCTCATCAGTGTTGATAAACCTCAACTAAATATCTTTTCTCAATACCATATCTCTGATATAGTGGTATGCTTAGTTTTGTCATGAAACACTTGGAAAGACAGAAGTCTTCACACAACTCTGATTTGCACAAAGGATGACAGTTGGCTTCAATGATTGTTCAACCAATCCTGCAAGGAGCTTTCGAAGCCACACTACTTCTCGAGCTGCCACACAAGCTATAATGTACTCGGCCTCTGCTGTACTCAGTGCCACAGAAGACTGCTTCCTCCT
The DNA here is from genome assembly GCA_007115665.2 of Sequoiadendron giganteum. Taxonomy (NCBI): domain Eukaryota; kingdom Viridiplantae; phylum Streptophyta; class Pinopsida; order Cupressales; family Cupressaceae; genus Sequoiadendron; species Sequoiadendron giganteum. The sequence goes on along the minus strand of CM021108.1, from coordinate 256,377,743 downwards.
ATACTATGATATCATCGCAGACCTCAACTGAAACAGCATCCAGAGCAACACAACCATCATCAGTAGGCTCCCTCTGAATCTTCAATCACTTGCATCAGCCACTTGACCGCATTGTCCAAGATTGCCTGCAACGCTTGTCTTTGAGAAATGGTTTCCAACGCACACCTCTGTAGAGATTCAGGGTTGTCCTCTTTGACCACATCCTAGATCACTCTAATCTGAATAGGTTTGTGGAGCTACCAATCCAGGTTGACCTGACTTGAGCAATTCATAACCCAGCTGCTGAAGAGGTACTTCAACATTTTAGCATCCGGCCTTGCAACACTGCAACCCTTACTTATTCTCAATGAGTCATAGAACTCCCTCTTAAGATTAATTCTTCCTCTTCGAAAAAGATGTCTTCAACTAATCACTTAGTCTCATAGCTACAAGTAGAGTCTCCATTCTTCAACCTATAGGATGCATCAAGCTCTTCTTGAAAGCAATCTCTTATGCTTCTTGATTTATCTTGAAAGCATTAAGAAGAGATTACTAATAGATCATGGAACTCAACTATCTCAATTAGAAGTACCATTGTTAGGAACATACATGATTGACTATCTCAATGTTATAGCATGAATTAGTAACTACAAAACAATTCATGAACATTATTCAACCATGCAATACTTATCTCATAGAATTCAAAATCTCTTGAGTAATAGATAATTAATTCATCAATCATGACATGCCTTTCTCCCAATTTATTGGAAGAGCTAATCTCAGCATAACAAAAGACAATCTTCACAAATTAGCATGATACAACTTTCAATGAATAAATCTAAGGAATCTTATCACAGTGATCACTATTTACTAGAGAACCACGATTTTGACTAAACACACATGATTCAAATAATCAAAGTCAGATTTGCACAACTCAGCAAACTGAATTTTAACCTAGAAGGGTAATTGCAATCAAAACAAAGAATACTTATCTCTTAAATATTCTGAAGGGTGGACACAGTACGATATGCTGCTCTTGTACTCAAATCAGTACACAACCTTCACAGCTTGAACATAGGCCCATGACTAGAGTAGAAATTCACTAGAATCATTTTGGGGAGAGATCTCAATCACATCCGCAAATGAAGCATGTTGATTAGGCCTGGTAGGACAATCCTTCGCATAGTGACCAAATTTGTCACATCTAAAGCATTGAACACGAGAGAGGTCCCACTTCTTCTTGAATGTAGAAGCACCATCTGACCCATTATCTCTATTCCTCTTGAAGAATCCTTTCTTCCAAACTTTTCTTTCTTCGACGAATGAGAGGCAAGAACATGTAAATCTTCATTCTTTGAACTTTGATCCACGCCTCTAGCTGCCAACCTAGACTCTTCTTGAATGCAATCGGCCCTCAATCAATCAAACTTGGGAAGTTTCGATCTCGCACTGATTCCTTGAATGTAAGACTCCCAAGATGAAGGAAGACCATTAAGAGCCAACATGGTCAAATCCTTGTCATCAACAATATGGCCAATGGTAGAGAGTTGATCTCTCAATTCGGAAATCTTCATGAAGTAGGTGATGACAAATTCTTCTTCCGCCATCTTAATGTGATGAAGTTGTTGCTTTAGAGCAAGTGCTCGACTGGTGTTGTTGATTTCGTACATCTCTTCCAAGGTAGTGAACATCTCCCTTGCGGTATCCAACTTGAAGACAATCGGAACAACATGATCATTGACAGAATCAACCAACACTTTCTTTGCCCTAGTATCTTTCTTCCTCCATTGCAGCTTCTCTTCTTCCTCCTCAGGTTCAAGAATTTTTGTTTTCACAAACTCAGCCAAATCATTCTCTTCCAATGTGAGCATGATCCTGAACCTCCATGATGTGTAATTAGAAGCTCCTTCGAGTCTATCCTCGATTTTCAGACCATTCACCATTTTGAAATTCAAAAATAGAGATAGACTAAAAAAGAATAAAGTGAGTGTTGCAAAACAAATCTGATCACGATCTTTTTCAAACCCGCTCCGATACCATGTTAGTGTTTCATAGATAAGATTAAATAACTGAAAGCACTTATAATATTTGCAACACATAGGACAATAAACACAGCAAGATACCCTGGGAAAACCCTCCTCCTGAGGGAGAAAAACCCAGCAAATAATTCTGTTATATAAAAGCAGAAATAGGAGCAGAAATCTGCTTACAACTCAGGCCCAGCAATGGCCGAATTTGATACAAAGAATAATAGCACCTCTCCTAGATGCAATGATACAAACGAATATGTTTCTCCTTGAATTCGGTCTGCTGCTGCAGTATGATCTGCTGCTACACAATACTGATCTGCTCCTACACAATAATGATCTGCTGCTCAACAATAATGATCTGCTGCTTAAGACGTTGATCTGCTGCAAAAGTGCGACCTCCTTCTAGGAATGCGAATATTATGAAATGAACTTGATGATGATCAAATGACAAATTCGACCTTGTATATATACAATATGAGGTCACAACACAAACAGGTCGGCCCACTTGAGAATATAAATAATTCCAATAAATGCAAGGTAGGTCAGCTGAAATATTTAATAATCTCAATGAGGGTCGGCCCTCAATTATTAAATAAATCAAGTCTAAATTGAATAGCCATTAGGCTATCATTTAATTTAGTTTATCTAAAATCGTGTAAGCTAGAAGAAGCAGCCCGAAGCTGCTAATGACATCAACACTTTGGATTCTACATTCCCCATTAGCAAGCCGATTTTTCCAAATAAAACCCTAGAGGTTCTAGTGGAAGTCAAGATAAAGGAAGCAGTTGTAAGAGTTGATTGGGATCATGTGAAGCCAATGGTTGTTTCTCCAGTAGTCATTAATGCTAGGATTCATGATCCTACATCTCCTTTCTTTAAGCAGGTCTTGGCGAAACCTACAAGAGGATGTATTATATAAGCCTATAGATGCCCCTATAACTAGCAATTAAGTAGTTGTCTTGGAATTGTTACAAAAGGGTGTGTTGAAACTTATGGTTTTATCTTCGGCCAATAATGCAAAATGTTCAAAAATTGTTTTAGGCATTTGAAGAGGATTTCGCCTCAAATGAAGGAGTTGTGGGTGAAGAGAATGATGATTTGGAGATGGTATCTCCCAAGAAAGGTGTTTGAACTACAATGGCCAACAGAAAAGATCCTCTTCCCAAATGATTTTAAGATCTCATATTAAAAAGAGATTGGGATGATTGTAGAGATGTCTGGTATGTATTTCCGAGGGCAAGGGCCCCACTAGAACCCTCAAATAATTAATCTAAGAAAACAACAATCAAGAAATCTAGTGCCACTCTATTGGATCGTAACCTCTAAAAGATCTGTTTAGTTGATAAGATCCTCGTCCCAAATCACAAACCACTTGATGATGAAGCAAGAATGCAAAATGAGCAAGATAAAGCAACAGTAGATAGGTAGATTCTTCTTCAATAAGAAAATGATACAATTACAACATAAAGTAAGAAAGAAAATAACTCCAATCAAATTCCAATACAGTCCAAAACGGCTACAACAGTTCAGAATTTCACCACTGAGTTTCAAACCAAAACATGATGCTAATCTATTGCAGAATTCCAAAGTGTAGCAGAAAAATGGTGAGATTCCATTGATGTTGGAAACCAAAGTCTCATAAGTTCACAAAATTGCTCCAGAAGGACACATTAAGATCTCAAGAATACTCTGATATCACTAAAAATTTCAGCATAAATTTTGGCAGTTTATCAGCAGCAACTACAAAATCTAGCCCCAAATTTGACAAACTTAGGCCTATTTATACCTTTCATGGACAGAAACTAGCAAAGACAAATAGCATTTATCGGAATGGAAAAAATGTAATTTTAACACTTTCTGCTGATACTGTTCAAATAAGCCAAAAGTACTGGTGAGCAAATACAAAAAACAAAAAGTAAAGAAGGATAGATGACAAAAAAGTCTGACATGATAGGTGGAGATAATACAAATTTGATAAAACTAAAAAATTGAACTCCTAAAATAAAGCGTCATAACATAATCATTGACAAAAATAACAACATGAAGAGAGTCAATAAAACATAAATTAAAAAGGCAAGGATCTGTTTTATTTTGCTGATCATTACCCTATGTCACAAACTCGATCTGACTTGGGTGGTTATATGACACCCACTAGAGATATGCTGGTATACATGTCATTAACAGGCTATATGTAGACGTGTGCATGACTGCAGCTTTGAAACAATGATATTGAGATTTTCCATGATTATCACTATCCTTTGCAATATTTTTTATGATAAAGTAAATGCCTGACCAGTGCATTTTTTGTTTGTTTTAGATAGACTATATCTGTCTTGATACCCATGTTTTGAGTTCTTGTAATTATATTCTGGACTTTTCATTCACAAAGATGTACTAGATCTATAAAGTCATCTTATAGCATTGGCTACTCTGTTACCCTCTCCATCCGGTTCATCATTTTGGCTGGAGGAGTTTCCTCCCTGCATAACTGTAGAACTACCACTTGACATTGGTCAACTATACAAAGATTTCCAAACAAACAGGGAGATGCAGTTTCAAATATTGTATTTGTCAGTCCAAGATCTCCAGAGGCAGTTGAATCCCTGTCGACATCCACCTTTTAAGTAGCGACCTTTATAGATTTCCAGTTTCTCCAAACCATCATATATAGAATCTCCTGATTGATATATTTTATTATTTTAAAGTTACATTACCGACCTTTATAGATTTCCAGTTTCTCCAAACCATCATATATAGAATCTCCTGATTGATTTATTTCATTGTTTTAAAGTTACATTACAACATTTCTAGGCCTTAGTTCTCTACTGCTGGATGCAACCCAAACAGCAATATTTCATATACAAGGACTCCCTTGGCAAGATCAGCCAGCCATTTTACACCACTTGTATTATGAAGGCCATGTAGCGAGGAATGCTGCATCTGATAGCATCTTTGAAAAGACTAATAAGGCATGAAGTTGCACCAGCTAATCATTACCAATTGAGTCTCTGAGTATGCACTTTTCTCAAAGGCTGAACATGGCCAGAGGAGTAACCTTCCATCTGACTAGGTTAGCCAAAGGTAAACCATATGATACTCACCTTGATTGGAGATCAGTTCAGCCATGCAAGGCAAAACCAGTTGATCACTCATGTCAATCTTAATTGAATTTGTTTGCAAGGTAAAATTAAAAAATATGTCCTAAAATCCCTTTTAGGGTATTTATGACCAAAACGCATTATCTGATATAGCAGTACCAGGAAGGATTACTGCATGAACTACACAATATTTATATCATCTCTGCTTATTTTCAAGGTCATGTTTCACAAATCATATTAAAGGCATTACATTTAAACTGCAATTGTATATTGAAATTGAAAACTTGTGGCTTCATAGGAGCTTCAGGGAATCCTGTTATATGACTACATGCATATATGCATGAAATAAAACCAAAGCTTGTTCAGCTAGTCAAAGACGATGTACTTTATTTCTTTGCCTCATTGATTTGGTGAATAGATGCTTCTACTAGGAACAGTATAAACTGCAATGATTGCACAATTTGTCAGTGAAGCAACAATGTTACAGTAGTGCTGTTATGCACCAGATGTCTTGGTTGATAGTGAATTAACTGATGGCTAACAAGGACATCCCAAGGTTCATATGTTCTTACACTTTCTATCGTTATTACATTGCTGCAATATGGCAGACATTTTGCTGTTATCTTTCTTGATACTCAAGACTTGTAAGCAACTCTGGGTAAAAGCATCTTCATCTCCCTCTCCCTCCATACCTTCTCTCTGGCTAAGAACTTCTCCATCGTCATCTCTCGGAACAGAAATTGAAGCTTAAATTCTTTGTAAAGTAGAACCAAAGAGATAACATAAGGATTACTGTCAAGGGTATTTTTAAGTTAAGAGTTGTAACCATTTGTCATAGTCGAGAATCGAGATAGTATAAATTACTTCAGAACCATATTTGAATCATTTTAAAATATATCAAATGGTTCTTTAAAAGAGAGACAAAAACTTTTTTTAAATTATGAAATTTTCTTTAATGGGAAGGAAACCTTGCCAACACTATTTAAATGCCATGGATCAGCCAAACTACCGAGCTGTAGAATAATACAAATATTAGGAGCTCTACAACCACAGCTGCCTGAACCCGGGTTTTTCGCATGCAATGTTCTCAATCACTCAACCACAACTCTATAGACAGAGTAATATACCATGACCCTTCTGCTATATACTCATTTGACTTGAGTGTTAAAAGAATTTACCAACAGCATCTCAAACTAAATAGCTCAATTCCGATTCTGCTTACTCATTTGATTCAACTGAGTACGGGAAACTGCGTGTATTTTATAATAACTTTATGAACAAAGTGAAAACAAAGGAGAAACAAATCAAGACTATTCCAATTTAACTGTAAAATGATCCCTAATTCGTTAAAACGTCCAATGTCAAATCGGGTACACTAGTAAACAAGTAGATACATCATTCTTTTAGCTGGGAAATGGAACCTTATCTGGTCAAAACGTTTAATGTCAAATTGGGTAAAAGGGTAACAGCGGGTACACCATTTTTTAGTTAAGAACTATAATTTCTGTCCTATGGTTGAGGCTAAAAGATCCTCAAACTGAGCAAGTGGGTGCTAATAATAAAAAAATAAATTGATTGCATTGCATTCTATGAGATAAACAATGAGTAATCTCAAGTTGCGCAAATTTCCTAACGTGTAAGGTGCAGATTCAATCCAGAGAGCTTAGAATGCATTCCGTAAAGCTCGTGGCGCATGGTAAACCGTCCCGTACAATATTTTTTACATGAGATTTGCGCAACTTTAGGCAATTCTTTAATGAAATCAGGCAAAATTATGGAGTAAGGATACCTGTTTATTGACATCAGGATGGTACTTAAGAGCTAATTTCCTGTAAGCTTGTTTGATTTCTTGCGGAGTTGCATAGGGTGCTACTCCCAGCACTTGATATGGAGATTCATCCCTTTTAGAGCTTGCTCTCACACACGATAATCTGCTTTTGCCTCTTCCTCTTCCTCTTCCTCTGCCACTTATTATTTTCCTACTCCTATAGGTCTTAATATTGATACTATTTATGTTACACAGATGAACAGGCACAATCAGAGGAGCAGGAGCTATTCTCATGACAGTGCTCGTGTGCACTCCACCCATCACACCACCTGAAGAGTAACATAACATTTGGTTACAAGCATTTCACTGCCACCAACTTGAAAATCGATCCTTCTGTTATATGAGTGAGGAAGCTAATTTTTCTCGTCTACAATACTCGCTTATGGATTTGCAGGCTAGAGCAAGAGATGATGCAGATTTATCTAAGATAACATTTGCATTTCCATTGCTAGGCAGTTCTCGAGATGGCCCTTTCTATATGGCTGTTGTGCCTCACACTAAATCGGGAGCTAATCATCGAAATTAACCTGTATGGCAAGTAAAAAATATGCTAGTCAAGTGACCCCGAGGGATTATTTTTTCGTGACTGCAAATGGCTAATAATATAGGGGATGACTTCTACTAGATTTAGCAGAATGGATTTTCTAGTATTAAATCAAAGGAGGTCTCCGTACAATATTTCTGGAGTGCAAAAAAATATGGGGATGTTTATTCTTCCCTGATCTTCAAGAAATCATCGTGTTTACCCTTTAGAGTTTGTCTATGTAATTTTTATAGTGTTAATTTGAGTGTTTTTTTTAATGTTTATTTGTAGTGTTTACTTTTCTAATTTTCTTGATGTTTATTAAGGTATTGGATTCTTAAGAGGTGGTAGTATAAATATTTAGAGTATTTGTTAATAGGGTGAGGAATAATAGTCTATTAATAAAGTGTTAAATGTATGTTATATTTTACAAGTCATATTTATCACACAATTCTTATTAATGTGGGATTAGTTGAAAGTATAGTAGTCTACTAAATAAGTGTTAAATATATATTATATTTTACAAGTCCTTTTTATTTCACAATTCTTATTAATGTGAGATCAACTCAAGTACAACCTACTCATATTTTTATGTTGTCTAGGAGGCCTTCATGGAAAATTCAATTAATGTTTTTATTTTATCTTTATATTTTTTAATCTACTCAAAATAACCTAATGACACTCATAACATAATTTTTAATCTACTCAAAATAATCTCAGTGAGCAATTGTTACATTAATAACGTTTATCTTCATATATATTCATGTAGTATCATCCTACATTAATGAGATCTAGGTCTAACCTTAATTAAATGGAAGCTAGATCTAACAGAGTTGAGATTGAAATAAAAGACAAAGAAATAAGAAATAAAATAGTTGAGAAGGAATATTGAGTTTGTTTAGATTCCACTATGATGTCAACTTTGACTTGTTTGACCAACTTATGAGCTATGATAGAAGACTAAAAAAATAAAATCTAGTACTAAAAAGAGAGATCACAAGGTTGTGACTAAGATGTTATAATATTTATATTGTTAAATACTAGGCTACAACTATGATTTTCTCATTAAAAACTTTGTTATAATGTAGATCTATCCTCTATAAATTTGACCATCGATATTCACATTTGTGCATGTACTTGTGTCTAAAACTTAGTGATTTCTAAAAGCCTTTAGAGAACTATTATGGACAAAAGGAAGATGGTGGACTTCTCTAATAACATTCATGTCCCATGGTTAATGTGCAATGACCAAAAAACATGTTAAGAAAAGATGCAAATGACAATATACCTATGATATCTAAGATTAATCTAAGGCTAGAACTAAGAATAATATAGCTATAACTTATTTCTCATGTGAACGTTTTGTCCTAACAATTGGTTATTCTTAATGACCTAGGATGATGTTCTTAAATATAACTCTTGAACACACAATTTGAGACCTTCAACATGTAAGGCAATGAGGTAACAATCGCATTCTAGAAATTACAACCCATAAGTGGAAGATTTGAAATTTAAACTTGGAGGAATAGGTTGTGGGTGTGCTCGAATCCAAGGGATAGGACTATGGGTGCTATCTAGTCCAAGGAGGCAAAACCATAAGGAAATAAACTAACCATGCTCTAAGGGGATATATAGAATAGATTTGAGTAAGAGGTTTAGAATTAAGTTCAATTAGTGCATCAAATGAATCAAATTGAATGTTAAGATCATTCAATTATGGCACCCACATAAAGTGGCATAAAAAAATAAAATAAGCATAAGGTATGCACTTTTATCCTCTACAATAGTTAATAATTACAAAGGTTATTGCTTTGAAAACCTTATATACTTAATAGAAGACATTGTTGGTGTAATACCATAATTCACTTTGGATATCTTTTTACTCTAAATGTAATATTGCACCTATTTAATAATTTTATTTATGATATTAGGAACATATAATTTTCCTCATCTAGGTAGCTAACAATGACATGTGATGCTCTTGATTTGAGGTTATCAAGTGTCACCACTTCCTCATCAATTCTTGATTGATGAAATTCAAGTGTCATTTTTGCATAATCAAGGGTCACCTTGTCTTAGATAGATTGAGTTAACTCAACTCTTAATTAGAATTGGTTGAGAGTTATACTTGTGACCTCTTCAACATATCATCTCCCTAACTCGTGCATCCAAGAGACCTATATATTTGTGAGTAATCTTTGTGTTTCATATTTTATATATATATAATATTGGAAAACTTGTATATTTAGATTTTGTATCATTTGTCTATTGCTTGCAACTTATGTAACTCATATTATTTCACCTAGATCTTGGCTCATGTGTTTAGATTCCTATTAGATCTTACATGATCTATCAAAATCACAAGGTGATCTAGAGCTTGTTTTTGTCCACTTAGTATTGGGGTTTTCAAGCTTGAAGATTCAATGGAGAAGTCAACTTTAGCATTTTTAGGGTTAATATGGACATGTCATGTTATGCTTGAAAGACAACAAAACCTTGGGGTGACTATCAAATTATCTATTTTTTATCACTTTGTTTAGAGACAAGACGATTAGCCCAAGGCATGCATCCCAAGGTTGTACATGTTTAGTATATTCTTACCTTTTCTAATGCTAGCATACTACATAATGGGGTCACCGGTAGGCATTATGTTAGTGGAAGATGTATGAAAGGTAATTTTTTAATCAGTATTTTCAAGATTTTAAAGGTTTTTGTAAATATTCATTGCAAGGTACACAAGGTACCCTATCCATATTAGCATATTGGTATTTGATAGTGCCCATTGATTGGTGGTATGTAAAATCCACTAGTTAATGTTCATTCTCATTAACTAGCTTTCAAAATTGATCAATTATTGTTCATTGCATTACCTAGAATTTAAATCATAAGTCAACCTATCCCCACAAATAAGGGACTCTCAATACTAGTAGCTCCAAAACACCTGGGAAAATATGCCACAACCTCCACTATACCACCTAGCAACCAAAATCTAGCGAATCTAATGGAAAACCACTTATAATCCATTAATGCAATTTCTAACAAATGGTAAGTGGTTTGATGTACAACAAGAATTTCTCTAGTTTTTTACTACAATTTTAGAATCTATTATGAATATTCCATCTTCAAGCGGTTTCAATATCTATTTGGAGGATCTTTTCAAACTAATAATAACTTTGGAATCTTATGGGAATATTATATCCATTATATGACTTTTCATTTGATAGAATGATGTCAATGCTAGTGATCTCATGCCTCCATCTAACACCCCCCATTAGTAGTTCCGATTTAATACTCAAACTATAGAGGCTTCATAGTTGTACAGTGTTTATTTTCAACACAATTTTTTTATTTAGGCTAGAATTTCATGTAATTTGTAATCGGATTTTGGTATCTATTATTTCTAGAAACCATAGATGCTAACAAGTGTTGTCTCGTCTACATTTTGAGAACTTTTGGGGCTCCACTTGAGCTCATATAGACTCCTTTTCAAGTGATATTTTAGAAGTACATAACTTTTCAAGTGCTTCTCATTAATATAATTTAATTATTCCCATTATGTCTTAAAGTGTGGGTTCAATATTTTTTCATTCTTGTAATTTATAAAATACACCTAAATTCAATTCCTAATTTTATAATTTCTTCAAGTGACAATTTATCTCTCATTGTCTATAAAGTGTCACAATCATTTTTCTTGATGGGATTATAGATTGAGTGCATTTGGAGGGTATTTGTGTGGTTGTGCCTTATCTTTAACTATTTATGTTTTTTTTTTTTGTCTAAATGGGTAAACCAAGTATCACACTTCTAACTCCATACAACTATGAAACAATTAATTTGGGATCACTTCATGTATAAAAATTATACCAAGCATGTATTGGATTTTGAACATAAACCTACCAATGCTAAGGAAAAGAGATATTAAAATGATAGAAATTAAAATTTTATTGGTACTATTTGTTCATTTGTTTCTTTTGATCTTCTCTTTCATGTTGACAAATGCACAACACCTAAGGAGACTTGGAATAAACTTGCAAAAATATATTGATAAAATAATGGAATTAGGCACCATCAAGTTGATAGTGATCTAATAAATCTTGATCCTAATATTTTTAAAACATTAAAGATTACATCACCAAGTTTAATCACTTAAACACACCACTCAAAGAACGTGGTATTCATAAAACAAGACACAAAACTAGTTTTGAATATCCTATCTAAAAGAGGTCCTAAACATTTTATATTTTGTTCTAGCTTTTACACCCACTACACCTTATTTTAATTCATGTGCCAGACTTCTCATTCAAGAAAAATACAATTTGATTCATATGGACCTCATGAATTCTTCCAAGTAATATGCACTAGTTACTAATCAAGCTAAGGAATAAATGGATACATTTTTTAATAAGAAACCATAGAAGAGATTTAAAACAAGACATAGGAAGAAAAAGCTAATCATCCTTTGCTCCAACAACAAATTTTGAATCCTTTTCTTCAGAGGGAGATTCAAATAATAAGAATATCATTGCACGTATTTTTTACAAAAAGGAATGGTAATGATAGACACATGCTTGCAGAAATAAGTTGATTAGTTGAATAATCTTCTTCAAAAGAATCAAATAAATTCATCTTAATCTTGTACTTCTTCATAATCAAAAAATATTAAGGGAAAATCACTTCGTAAAATATTTATAGATTCTCATTTCAAGACATGGATCCTTGACTCCAAAGCATCATACTTCATGACTTCCTCAACAGTGGTGGTTTCTTATTTTGAGAAATTTTAATACCTTATATACCAATGGGTGAAACTCTTCTCCGATGTATGTAAGATAGATTCTATTTGTTGGAGTTGAGAAGATACAACACCATAGAAGCCCAAAAGATCTTTGCAAGCAAATAACATGTTACAAGGAGAAGCAAAAAGAAACAAAAAAGAAATGCTCAAGAATGTGGAGCAATGTATTCACCTGAAAATGTAAAATAATGATACAAAAGATAGTTTTCAACTACATATAGATGAAAACCCTAAAAAGGAAAACCCTAGGCTTGCACAATAATAATTAATAAAGTAATTAATTATTATGCACCTAATGTTAGCTTAAGTGAAAAAGAGTTAAAAGGGAACTTTACATAATTAAACAAATATTGTTTAATTAATAAAGTAAATGTCCAATTACTCTAACACCCCCCCTTAAGATAGACATAGGGAGAAGCTAAAACCTAGAAGAAGCTACTGAAAGCAAAAGCAATGGGTCCCGGCAACAAGGCCAGATCAGGTACCCAAGTACAATGAAATCTCTATGAAACGGAGAAAAGGAGAAAACCCAGTGGGAAAAACTCCTCTCCAAAAAGAGATAGAACAACATGCTGAAAGAAACATGAAGGAAGGAAGGCCTCATAAAGACCCCCCAAGGACAACTTCCTTCACCCCAAGCATAGAGCGCAACTGAAGATAGCGCGGAGATGCAAAAGGTTTCGTGAAGATGTCTGCAACCTGCTCGGCAGTGGGAACATACTCCAAGATGAGAGAACCATCCTGAATCAACTGTCTGATGAAATGCATATGAAGCTCAATGTGCTTCGTCCGCTGATGCTCCACCGGGTTGCGCGAAATGTGTATAGCACTCTGATTGTCACACCAAAGAATAGTGGGACTATCAGGAGGAAAACCAAACTCAGTCATCAACTGACGAAGCCATAAAATCTCCTGACTAGCGAGCACAGCAGCTCGGTACTCAGCCTCTGTAGATGATAATGCATGAGTAGTCTGCTTCTTGCACGACCATGTGATAGGACCAGAGCCAAGACAAAAAACAAAGCCAGAAGTAGACTTCCGATCATTGACATCACCAGCCCAATCTGAGTCAGTGTAGCCAACAATGTGAGGATCCCCTAATGTGTAGTGAATGCCATATGAAGTGGTGCCCTGAATGTACCTCAAAATACGCTTGGCAGCTTGCCAATGACTCTCATGAGGATCATGTGAGAATCGAGAGACAAGACCAACCGCAAAGGAAAGATCAGGACGAGTGTGAGTTAGGTACAACAAACTGCCAACAACTGCCTGTAAAGTGTAGCATCTACTGAAGGGGTGGGGCAAGTAGTAGTCAAAACAACCCCTGACTGAAAAGGTGTGGGGGCAGGCTTGCAATCAAGCATGCCAAAGCGCTGAAGCATATCAAAAGAATACTTCTGCTGGTAAATGGAGATCCCCTCTGAAGACTGAATCACCTGAAGACCAAGGAAATAGTGCAGAAGGCCAAGATCTGTCATCTCAAACTGCTCCATCAAGGCTAGCTGAGAATTCTGAATCATAGAGGATGAGCTACCTGTGATGAGAAGATCATCAACATATAGCACAAGAATAGGATCTCACCCTCAAGATGCTGAATATAGACCGTGTGATCAGAATGACAACGAGTGAAACCAGTGGAGAGCAAAAAAGAGTCCATCTTCTCATACCAAGCCCGAGGGGCTTGTTTGAGACCATATAATGAACGCTGAAGTCTGCAAACCAAAGAAGAATCATGAACAAATCCCTGAGGCTGCTCCATATAGATCTCCTCCTGTAGGTCACCATGTAAGAAGGCACACTTCACATCCATCTGAAAAATGAGCCATCCTCTAGAAGCTGCAAGTGATAATACAAAGCGAATGGAATTCATCTTGGCGATAGGGGCAAATGTCTCAGAGTAATCAATACCCTCAACCTGTGAGAAACCCTTCGCAACAAGACGTGCTTTGTACTTATCAATAGAACCATCAGCAGCATACTTGGTGCGATACAACCATCGGCACCGAACCATCTTTCTGCCCTTAGGAAGAGGACAGAGATCCCATGTATTATTCCTCATCAAAGAAGAATACTCTTCCTCCATGGCACTATCCCACTCAGGGTGACCTGTCGCCTCTGAAAATCTCTGAGGATCCTCTGAAAGAGCATGAGTCAAAAGACTAGAACCCGTAGTATGAGAACGAGTGCGACGAGTGTCTGAAGGATCACCGACCATAGATCCCGCTGCCTCAATAGTAAATTGAGCCCATTTGGGCCTCTGAGGTGGAGCAAGTGGGGGTGGAGATGGGGAATCATCAATATCCTCATCAGAATCCTCAAAATAACCCTGAAGAGCTGTAGAGGGTGGAGTAGGTAGTGAAGTGGACACTAGAGACAGGGTATCAACTGGAGGAAGGCACTCATCAAACTGAACATCCCGTCGAAACAAGACCTCTTTGGAATCAGGATCAAATAACCTGTACGCCTTAACATCCTCACAGTAGTCGACAAATATGAGGGGTCGACTCTTCCGCTCCATAGCTCTCCTCTGAGCATCAGGAATAAAAGCCCATGCCTCACTACCAAATACTCGAAATGATGAAATATCAGGCTTGTCATGAGACCAAGCCTCCTCAGGAGTCATATGTCGAATCGCCTTGTGAGGCATCCGATTCTGAATATAGTTGGCACAATTGACTGCCTCTGCCCAAAAAGATGAATCCATGGACCTGGACTGAATCATACAATTAGCCATCTCCCGTAAAGTTCTATTTTTGTGCTCAGCGATACCATTCTGTTGAGGGGTGTAGGGAACAGAAAACTGATGTTGTAAACCATGCTTAGTGCAAAAATCTCTGAAAGCCTGATTCACATACTCCCCCCCATTATCTGTACGTATCCGCCGGATAGAGAGACCAGACTGCTTCTCTACAAATGTCTTGAAGACACAAAAGGAATCAAAGACATCAGACTTGTACTTAAGAAAGTACAACCATGTGCGTCTGGAGAAGTCATCAATGAATGTGAGTACATACTTGGCCCCTGAAAAAGAAGGAGTGGGAAATGACATGAGGTCACTATGAATCAACTCCAAGGGTGCCAAAGCACGAGTGGTACTTCCCTTCGGAAAGGGATCCCTGTGATGCTTGCCAAGCACACAACCATGACAAACACCGTCAGTGCAGGAAATCCGTGGAAGACCAAGAACAAGTGACTGTGTACTCATCTGCTGAAGATATCTATAATTGACATGGCCCAAATGCTCATGCCAAAGCTGACTCACTGAATCTGCATGTGCTATAAGAGATGAACCTGTACCCTCAAAAGGCGCAAAGCCATCAAATCTGTAAAGACGAGATGCAGTATCAACACTACCAGTAGCCACAACCAAATCAGAATCATGGAGGTCCCGAATAACCACATCATGTGGTGAGAACTCAACTGTCTTACCAGAGCCAGTGTGGCAAATTTGATAAATGGACAAGAGGTTCGTCGAAATGTCAGGAACAACCAAAACATCCTGTAGAGTGCCTCCATCCAAAGAGACAGAACCTGAACCCAAGACGGAAAGCTGTGAAGAGTCACCCACTGCAATCTGTGAAGTACCACAAGAGGCAAGAGAAGTGACCAACTGCTGAGTGTGAGTCATATGGTGAGAATCACCAGAGTCTAAAATCCAAGTGGACCCATTGGTCGATGCTCGTGCAGTGAGAGCATGACCCTTCCCTATGGTGGAAGAAGAAGAAGACGGCGGTGAGGAGATGTGTTGCTGCTGCATGGCCTCCTCTAAAGCCTCTAATCGTTTCCAACACCTAGAAACTGGATGACCTTGCTTGCCACAGAAACTGCAAGTGTCTCCTGATTTCTCCTTAGTCTTGGAGGAAGACTCACCAGACTTCAAAGATTTCCCATGTTTGGGATTAAATGGTGGTTTGGAATCAGACTTAAGAGGTGGTTTGGAGGAATGCTCACTACCTGCAAAATCTTTCTTGGGCCTCAGTTTCTGCTTTTGTTTCCCCTTTGGTGATTGAGCAACCAATGCTTTGCTCTTTGAACCTGAGAGCATATCCATTTGAGAAAGGTGGGATTGTTCCCGAGACAAACGCTCACAAAATAAATCAAAGGTAGGCATGGTAAAATTGGCACCCAAACCATCCATGGTGGAGTAGAAGGAGGAAGCAAATATCTGAAATGGACCACAAAGCTTCGAAAGAATCAAATAAAGGCACTCTATGTCTGTCTTGTTCTTCCCACAACCCTGTAAAATAGAGCGGATAGTTTTGAACTTGTTCAAAAAGTCCTCAATAGTGGGGAAGGTATCAGGTAACAATGAAGTCAGCTCTGCCTCAATCTGTAATGCGCGAAACTCATTAATGGCCCCAAAAAGTGTCTCAAACTTCAGCCACATGGCTCGAGGAGTGAGCAAAGCATCAAGGTGAAACAAAAGACTGTCTGAAACATGCAGGCATATCAAACCCATAGCCTCATCCATCTTGTTCCTGTGCTGCATAATCTCAAAAGCACACTGCAACTGAGGGTGAACCTCATCTAAACAAGACCATAACCCTCGTGACCTGAGTAGCCTCATCATACGAGACTTCCAAGTGTGATAGTTATGTGATGTGAGTAGCTCAACTGAAGAGTCTGCCATGAAACCCTGCACCTGTACCTGCTTGTGTTTTTTTATTATTATGTGATCTTTCAGAATAGACAGAAGATGTAGAAGGGTTTGTATTTTTGAGAGTTTTGGTGTTCTGGTTTTCTGATATAAATGATAGAAAGCAAAAAAAAAAACACCCCCCACAAAGATAAACCCAAACCCTAGTACAAACTGAGAAGAAGGAAGTAATGCATAAGCAAAAAATACCTCAAAAAAAATTCTCATGTACCTGATGAAAATTCTGATAAAATAGATCAAATCACTGAATAGAGCATGTTGAGAGCTTTCCAAAGCCTATTCAAGTTTGAAAAACGGAGTCCGTTTGCATCTTCTATGACCCCAGAAGTGAAGAAAGAAGACCTCACTTTGACTGGTAAAAAAATTAAAAATATTTCTACACCATCAGATTGGTGCCTTTCTCAGCTTTCCAACGCATCTTCCTGTTCGAAAAATGGAGCTAGGATGCCCAAGTTATGCCCATTTAACCAAAAATGACATAATAGGGGGTTGGAGAGAAAAAAATAGCCCTCAAGGGCTTAAAATTCGGCGGCCCTAGGGCACATGGAAGACCGGGGGTGGGCACGTAAGAGGTGGTGGTGTGTGGGCGGCATGGCTGGTGGTAGGCGGTGCAGCTGATGGCGAGCAGGTGGTGCTCGGGCGGAGCAGACCGGGTGGCGGGCCGGCAGGGGCGGCGGTGGCCGCTTAGCTGCGGCCGGTGGTAGCTCCCAGTGGCGATGGCTGGGCGGTGGCCGCCAGGTGGAGATCTAGCGGCGTGGTGGTTTAATACTGGCTGCACAAAATAACCAATGAAAAATGATTTTTTTTAAATTTTTTCCTATTTTTGTGTGTTTTTTGCTCCGTACTACCCTAGGGCAAAAAAAATTTGCCTTCCAAATTGATTGTAACCAAAATTGACAATTTGACAGTCGATTTAGGGGTTTTTGGGCACTACGAATCCAATGGCACTATCCATTTGAGCCCAAAGTGAACCCAAAAAATCGAGTATGCTGAATCCACCCAAAAAAAACTTAGAACCCTAGATTTGCTTCCAATGCAAAATCTCAAAACAAGAACAAGTAGCTGCAAATCTGAAGCTCTAATACCATGTTGGAGTTGAGAAGATACAACACCATAGAAGTCCAAAAGATCTTTGCAAGCAAATAAACTGTTACAAGGAGAAGCAAAGAGAAACAAAAAAGAAATGCTCAAGAATGTGGAGCAATGTATTCACCTGAAAATGTAAAATGAATAATGATACAAAAGATAGTTTTCAACTACATATAGATGAAAACCCTAAAAAGGAAAACCCTAGGCTTGCACAACAATAATTAATAAAGTAATTAATTATTATGCACCTAATGTTAGCTTAAGTGAAAAAGAGTTAAAAGGAAACTTTACATAATTAAACAAATATTGTTTAATTAATAAAGTAAATGTCCAATTACTCTAACACTATTGACATGAGTGAAGGATCATTTAATGATATCCTTTGTGTACCCTCATAATCAACCAATTTCTTATCCATCTATTGCATTACACATAGTGGAATAGGTGAAAGTGTTTAGTTCACTCTTAATTCTATGGTGATTCAAGAATTGTAAAGTAATAAAAAATTTATGGTTGTGAATACAAATGATTGGTCTAGATGTTATGTCTTAACCTATTTTATCTTGATGTTTCTTCAATTAGCATTCATACTGATGCATCTAATATGAGAAATTTTTGGTATGTGTAGCATATCCATATGAACTTTCAAGTCCTTTCATCAAATAAGGTTATAGAAAAATGTGTTGAGATTCCATCATTACCTCCTACTCTACAAACTTTCTTGTGTCTTCACCAAAAGCTTCTAAAGATTCCATTTAGTAGGACCATCCTTGTATTCTATATTTCATTCATTGAGATGAGTACTTGATAGATCTTTCAATTTTTATTGTTTAGTCCCATCTCTTGGATCTAGAAGAGACTATAAAGTACATGTAACAAAATAACTCTTACTACATAGTAATTACTTTGTAAAATACTATAGAATTAAATAAACATATGCTTAAAAATAGGATAATAAAAAAATCACTTTCGTATAACATTTTTCAAACATGATCAATATATAAATGAATAATACTTTTGAATTCGAACTATATTAATTGCAAATTGAGAAATAAGATAAAATTTTCATTTATAATTCATATGTGAAATTATTTTCAAGTATACAAGTTTATATTACACATAAAGAGATACAAGGTCAAGTCTTCCATATCTATAAATTTTCTTTTGTTTCACAAACCTCGACATTATCGTCTGCAAGATGGAGAGCATCACCTGAGCACTTTACCTCTAACCACAAACTAGTGGTCCCCCACACACCTTTCAACTAGAAGTGGCCCTACCCTTCACGAAGAGTATAGACAAAGGAACCAAAAAATACATGTGTCATCTAAGTTCTAGTGTTGTGTCCTACATAACCAATTGACCATACAAATTTAGACATCTCTAACTAAGTATGACCAATCTGACTAGATATGAAATTTGGAACACAATAAATTGACTAATGTAAGCATAGACTTTTACATTACTTTGGCCAAATATTTGAAATATATCAAACGCTTTCTCAAGAAATGAAGTTGTAATTTCACACACCTCTAACTCAACTCGGAAACGACCTTGTACCTAAATTTTAACACATGACTGATTGGTTGACTATTTGTCTAACTTTTCTTAAGGATATTAAATCATAAAAGTATAACTTACTATAGTCGATAAATGACTAAGATGATGGAAACATTTTCTTGAAAATGAACACCCGTGTGGCATACTCACAACATCTTGGAACTTGGCTACTACCACTTGTTCATAAGTTCTTACATTTAAATCTAAGAGTAAAATACTCCCTATTTTCATGTGTAATATTTATCATAATTTTTTCAAACAATGACATCGACTCAAGACACCTTGTCTTTCACATAAGCTCTTGTCAACTTGACAAGTGAGTAAAATAAAATAATATTATTCACCAATAAGAAGGTAATTAAACTTATTTAAAATAATTTATGAATTATCTGTGTTTTTCTGCTTGCTTTTTTGCACAAGAACACATTAATAGTGTTGGTATTAAAAGTACAATATATATTACCAATTTACTTTATAAGAATAAGCACGTTTTTATGATGTTTAAAATATTTCAATTCTTCATATTAGAAACTAATTTCTTTTAGTCAACACAACGAAATAAGCTTTAAACTTATCTTATAATTTTATAAATATAAAACACAAAGTATCCTTTACGCACTCTTTATATTATATATATGAATGTATATATATATATATATATATATATATATATATATATATATATATATATATATATATATATATATATATAACAAACTATAAATATAGTTTCTTGAGAAAAATGGGATAAATTATTTATCACAACTAAGAAATAAATATCTTCTCTATTGACTATTACAAATTTGAAAGAGTGATTAAATAATTTCACCCCTAAGTCTATAAAAATCAGACCATTTATTCTCTATTACAACATATAATATTCATCATATTTAATTATTCTTTTATCTTTCATATCTGAAACTCTAGATTTAGACTACAAAATTACAAGAGAAAAATAAAGTATAAAAGAATGTCTATATTAACTCTTTGTTTCTGCACTTTTTAAAAAATTCCAATACACAGTTACAATGCTTGAACAAGCTTCTCCAAGAAATCATAGCTTGTCAATGTCTAATCTTTGATTTTTCTTGTATATCTTCTTTAGTATTCACTACTCAAAACTAGAGAGATTTTTCTATAAATTGCATTTAAATAACATGATACTCTGTAATATAATTCTCATTCTCTCACAGACCTGCACTACCTCCTCTCATTCCCTGTCCTTCTACCTAATAATCTTCAACCTCTACGTAATAATAATCCTTTATGATATTAGACACTTCACTCCTCTCAACCCCACACTCACATTCTCCCATGTTGTATGAATAATGCTTGAACAAAATACAAGAAACATAAAATGTAAACCATCGATCCACTATTCCCTCTCTATTTGTGTGGCCTTAACCACTTATCTGCTTTGTTAATAACTTTTAAATTTCCTTTTTAATGACCACTAAAAGAAACATAAACTCCCTAACAAGTGGTGCCACTTCTCCCTCTGTTCACATTAATATGCATACTATAAATACAAAATATTGCTTCTTAATGGCTTTAGCAATCAGTTGAAACTTTCAACACCACCTTTATGCTCTCCATAATGGTATTAATGTAGTTTAAAACTCCTAATTTGAAGCCTTCAATGGAGTTGGTTATATAGTTTGAAGATATTTACTTACCTTTACATGCTTTTATTAGCATGTCGATCTGCCTTCAAAATGTAATTTAATATTATATAGTATATACATTTTTATATTTATATATATATATATATATATATATATTTATTTATATTTATATATAAATATTACATAAATTTAAATAATAGTTGATTATGCTTTATATAAACAAAGTTGATAAATCGAAATGATGAAGATGATACTTACGTAACACTATTTTTATCAAAAAAGACTAGGCCAAGGACAAGACTAGACTAGGCCAAGGACATGACTAGACTAGGCCAAGGACAGGACTAGAGTTACAACTCAACCCAAATTTAGTCAAAACACAAAATTAACTCAACGACAGGATTAGAGTTACTTACCCGAATTGGTTACGTAGACCTATGTGAGTGTGTGTTCAACTCATTTGGCATTAATCTATTTATTTCCCATGTCTATACTCCCCTCTCTGGTGATACTCTCCCTCTCCCTCTAGGAGGGTAAGAATCTGATACTGCATTTCACTTAGAAATCCAATCACATAGTTAGTCCATTATTAATCACAACCTCATCATAATCTTGATTAAATAATTATTATTAAAATTGACACATTGCATTGGATTATAATTTCATCAAAATGTCAAATAACATACAATCATCTATTGATATCTTAAACACATTTTTAACGTAAAAGTTAAAGTAATTTGCATGTCAAAATTTAGGGTGTAATATATCTCACCCCATAAGGATAATCATCCTCGGTGATCTTTAGTGTATCATAATAAAATCATAAACAAAATTCTTTAGCTATTTAAAAATCAATAAATAAATGAGGAAAATTTTGATAAAATTCATTTTACTCCTCATATGTAGCATCATCCTCTACATATTGGTCCCACTAGACCTTGCATTGAGTAACCTCTCTATTATGTAGGCGAAGTTTGCATACTTCAAGCACCTTGAGAGGCTCGATCGTTACCACTCCTAGATCATGTACCTATAGTGCATTCTAGTAAAGTATAAGATTAATACCCATTATATACTTCTTAAGATATGAAACATGAAACACATTATGCATGTGAGCAAGAACTAGTGGTAGAGAAATTATGTAGGCAATTGGATTAATCACTTTGAGAACTTCAAAGGGACCCAAAAACTAGGGGAGCTAGTTTGGATGACTTTCCAAGCTTAATGGAACTCTTCTAAGGTTTGGCCCTCAAAAGAATTTTTTCTTCCACTAAGAATTGTCTCTATGTGTGCTTAGAATTAGTATAAATTTTATGTCTATCATTTTCTTCCATGAATCTTTTCTTGATCAACTTGATATGATCCTCCATTTCTGATAACATTTTTTTACCAAGGCTAATCCTATCTTCTAGATTATACCAACTTATAGGAGTTTGGTACTTTCTTTCGTATAATGCTTCAAATGGAGCCATATTTATTGTGGAATGGTAAGAATTATTGTATGAAAATTCCACAAGTGGAAGATAGTCCTCCCATTGGTATTGTTGATCCATGCAATAAATCCTCAACAAATCTTCAAGATCTTGGTTTACCCTTTATGTTTGACCATTTGTCTTAGAGTGATAAGTTGAGCTTATGTTGCGTTGAGTTCCAAGTAAAGTAAATAAGGTTTTCCAAAACCTCAACATCATGCACACATCTCTATCTAAGATCTCCTCAAGAACTATGCAATCTAAATACTTCTTGGAAAAAATTATGAGCTACTATCCATGCTCCATCGATTAGATTCCCAAGTATAAAATGAGCTACCTTGGTGAGTCTATCCACCACTACTAGAATAACATCATGTCCATTTCTAGACATAGGAAGACCTTGTACAAAATCCATACTAATGATTTGTCACTTCCATTCTAGAATCTCATGAGGATACAGAAGTCATGTCAGGTGATGATGTTCATCCTTTACCCTCTGGCATTCTATACATCCTACTACAAATCTTGTAGCGTAACTCTTCATTCCTTACCAAAAATGAAGTTATTTTACATCAACTAGGATTTCGATCGCTCCTAGATGTTCTAAATATGGTGTAGAATGAACCTCTTTCCACACAATATTTATTAACTCTTCAGAATTTAGAACTTGCATTCTTCCCTTGAACCTTAAAAGTCCATTTGGCTCAAAATAGAACCCATCATAACTTAAATATTGAGAGTTGAAAAAGAGAGATTACTTAACTTTCTCATAATACTCATCTCCCACTGACTTTTGTAATACCTAGTCTTTAAAATCTGAGTGAATAGAGACCATTGAGGAAATGTGTCTCCTTCGACTTAAGGCGTCTGCAAATTGATTTTCCTTGCCTTTAATATAACTTATTTCAAAATCATAGTCAGATATCAACTCTAACCATCTTCTTTTCCAAGCATTGAGATGTGGTTGGGAGAATAATTATTTAAGACCTTGATGATCTGACCTAAGCTCAAAAGGCTTTCCTAACAAATAATACTACCACATTTACAAAACATGAACAATTGGACTGCCAATTCAAGATCATGAGGATCATAATTCTACTCATATTTCTTTAAATTTCTCAATTCATCTAGGTTATAACTCACTCTTCTTGCATAATCACCCCACCTAATCCTTCCCCTAAAGCATTAGTAATTACAACAAACTAGCCTTCTGGATCAGGAACTTTCAATATCATAGTTATACTCAACTTCTCTTTTAATTGATCAAATGCCTCCTAACATTTTTATGATCAATCAAAGTGTTTTCCTTTTCTCTATAGAGAAGTAATAGGGTAGGAAATCTTTTAAAATTTCAAAACAAAATTTCTATATTAGCTTACTAAACCCATAAAACTATGCACTTCGTGCACATTTTTTGATGTTGGTCATTCATGAATGGTTTTGATCTTCGATGGATCTACTACAATTCCTTCTACTAAAATTACATGACCCAAATATTGTACTTCTTTATGAAAGAACATACATTTCAAGATCTTTCCATATAATTTGTGTTCCCTCAAACATTATAGAACAAACTATAGGTGCTAGAAATGTTCCTCCTCATTCTTAGAATATATAAGAATGTCATCTAGAAACACTAGAACAAATTTATCCAAGCAATCCCTAAAAACACCATTCATCAAATTCATGAATGTTGTCAGGGCATTTGTCAGTCCAAAAGGTAAGATTGTGAATTTTCAGTTCCCATACCTTGTTCTAAAGGTTTTTTTTGTGAATATCTTTATCTTTTAGCCTTAACTAGTGATATCTAGATCGTAAATTGATCTTAGAGAATACTGCTACCCCATGCATTTGATAAAAAAATTCATCAATACATGGTAAAGGATATTTATTATTTATTTTTTCTTTGTTAAGCATACAATAATCTATACATAAGTGAAAAGTATTATCCTTATTTTTGAAAAATATCACTAGCACTCCCTAGGGTGAAACACTAAGTCTAATCAATCCTTTAGATAACAGTTCTTGCAACTGGGCCTTTAGTTCCATTAACTTTGTAGTAGTTATATGGTATGGTGTCTTTGAGACTGGTTCCAAACCTAGAATTATATCAATGGAAAAATAAAAATCCCTATTTGGTGGTAATCTAGGGAGTTCATATGGAAAACATCCTAAAAATCTCGAAGAAAAGGGTAGTTCTCCAAAGCAAGTTATTTTTTATCCCTATACTCTTCTTCTTCAATTCCTTGGAGTTTTTGGGACTCACAATACATTAGGTCATCTTGGAATATAAACTCCTTGAGTTCTTTTAACTTCTCCATTTTTACCATGAAGAGTTGACACCTTTTTTCTTGGCCCTTTTTAGTTGCACGATAGATATCTATCTTAACTTCTCTTGGAGTGCCTTGAAGGAAAACTTTATTTCCTAGGTCATCCAGACACTAATGTTTTTGAAAAAAAAATCTACCTTAGCCCTATGCCTCCACAACTAATTTATTAAGACAACATTATAGGAACCTAAAGGTGCTATATATAGGTTCATCTCAGTTGAAAAACTCAGAAGATTAACTCTGGCTTCAAACAGACATTTATCTACCTGAGCTTTTGTCTGGTTGGCATATTATACTAACTAGGGTTTCACCATATACCCAACTCTTTTAGGAAATTTATTTAAAACTCTTAGTGCAATAAAACTTTCAGTTACTCATGTATCAATAAAAATTAAACAGGAACCAAATAATGTCCTCGGTGTTTCAATAGGAGTAATCTAGTACTTTGTTTGTTGATTATCTGAAGCTACATGGATCCTTTACTAGAAAGCTACTTTTTGGGTAGCCAATAGATTTCCACATTATTGATATCCCTGACACTTATTCAAGAGTTGATTTGCATAATGATCACCTCCACAAGAGCAACATCCTCTAGGAGGTCCTCATCTTTCCAAAGGTTTTCCTAAATTATCCTTGTTCCTCCTAAAATTCTTCTTCTTCTTCTCATTCTTGGGCTCATTTTGATTATTCCATAAACCTTTATCATTTTTCTTCTTGGATTCCTACTTATCACGCCTCTTCTTAAAAGATTGGGAATACTATGACCAATTGAACTTCTTACGATTCTTCTCATAATAGGCAGAAATGGAATTCAGGTTTTGCTCTTGCTTAATAGCTTTCTCAAAAACTCAATCCATTATTGTTGGACCATGAACATCTACTTCTCCTCTAATATGGGCATTCAAACCGATGATAAATTTCTTAATCTTAAATCTTTCATCCTTCTGGTACTAGAGTACATACTTCAAGAGATGTGTTAAATTTTCCCAGTACTCAACCACAAACAAGTCTCCTTGGCGCAGATTCTAAAAGTTCATAAGCTTCTAATCAAATAAAAGTTGTAGTAACCACCTTTTCTTAAAGATTACTACAAACTAATCCCAATTATGCTTAAAGAGCTTAACCCCAACTCCATCTTCTTATTCATCCACCAGGTGGATGCTTCTCCTGCTAGTCAGGAGGCACCCCAAACTGCCTTAGTCACTTCAGAATAATTTCTTATCTCAAAGTCCTTTTCCATATTTGTGAGCTAAGATTTTGTTGCATCATCGCTTGTGTAGACACCAAATATTGTCATAGGCTTGCAACTCTTAACTTCTACATAATTCTTACATCTTCATAATTAAATAATGTTAATTATTTAATAAAGTTGTATGTCCTCTATTAATTAAATAACTTTAATTATTTAATTAATTCATTCTTACCTTTATTCTTTCTTGATTAATTAAATAAACATTATTTATTTAATTACGTCAGTAATTAAATCTATCCTCTCTCTAAAATTAAATAAATGATTATTTAATTTAATCTTATGACACTTTCAACTATAATTAAATAACCAGTTTAAATTATTTAATTATTCTTTAGCCTTTTCTTCATTTAATTAAATAAATCTTTATTTATTTAATTTAATTCCCAAATCTCGAATGTTGAATTAAATTATTATTTAATTTATAAAAAGATTTATCCATGGAATATTCCTCTATGATTAGATAATCTCTTGGTTATCTAATTAGTCATTTATCACTTATTTCTAGATTTAATTAGATCATTTAGTTATCCGGTGATTTAATATCTGATTGTTTCTAACGAACATACTTTCTATCTTAGTCAGTTATCTAGATCTTCTATGTGCAAACCTTTATTAATTAAATAACTTTAATTATTTAATTAATTTATCCTCATCTTCTATCTATTTTCAACCTTTATCTTTACATGCAGTCTTTATTCTTCTAGTTTCCACTAGAGATTAAATTATTATTTAATTTAATCCCCATCATTTATGCTTTTTTCACTCGCACTAATCTAAACCTAAATCTATCGCATTTCGTATCTTTAATCTTAATCATCAATTTATCTTTTAATCTGAGCCTGTCATTCAAAAATCAATTTTCTATAAATTGGCTTTACCTCTATCATTATTACTCCTCCCGAAATATTTATACTTTTTGGAACAAGCTTTAAGAATCTTCAACGTTTTGCTAAATCATTATCATTAGGCCATATTTGCATACTTAAGAGAAATCTGAGGGCAATTATCATACATTGGCAAAATAAAGAAGTGCAATGAAGGTGATTCATGGAATGGATGAAGACTTTGGTGAGATTGTTCTTTTATTCATGTTATGTATATTTCCACTGTTCTTTGTTGTAAGCGTAAGTTTAGATTTGAGTTTATTGCATTGTGTTGCTTAACCTTTCTTGTTATCCTTATGTTACATTGGTAAACACAACGTGAAGACACCGTCTTTGAAAAAAATCCATAGAAACTTTGAGTTTTGCAGGTACAGGTACGGTGAGACACATTTGCTGCACAAAATGATGCAATTAATACTGTGAGTCATATATGAATTTTTGTGACACAACTGACATTTTGCGATGCATCTGTGCATCACTACAACACATTTAATTGGTAAAATAATTTTCTATTGTCTGAAATTCTGAGTTTGAATTTTTAAATTACAGTTTTATTACAACTAATTTGGAGTTTGCAACGTGTGTTCTTGAGGAGTTAACATAGTGTTTGTAGGACGTTTCATAGAATACAAGTATTCAAACCTTTTTGTAGGATAATTGATGAATATAAAGATCAAAATACTAATGAATTGTTTTGCAGAATTCTTGTCGAAGATAATTTTGAAACATATTATCTACGTAGATTAGAAAATTGTCATTTGGACTTAAAATTAATCATTGTCTATTGTGTTTGGTGTGTTTGCATATTTTTTTAGATTAGAAACCCGATTCAATAACAGAAGTATCCTCTCCCCTTGCGCATTCATGTTATCCTGGGTGTAAGAGAAACTTTTATTGACTCTAGATTTGGGCTTTCTTTGGTGGGAAAAAGTACTCACCCTAAAGCGACTCAAAACCGTTGATGAGCTAAATCTAAGCTACTCCCGACGGATATACAAATTTTAATGTTGAGGAAAACTCGACATTACAGAACTTCCTGCAGACAAGTAAGTGATAGTGATTCTCTTAGTACCCTTGTGGTGCATCAAAACCTATAGAGCATAACCTCTACAGGTTGGGAAGCCTCCTTATCAGAGCTAATATTGCCTCTTGCATGGCCTTCTGAACAAGTGTCCTTACTAAAAAGCTAAATTATTTATAGATTAACCAAAATCCCCTATTTGTTGGTGCAAGAGGTCGAACCTCTGAAGTCGTCTCACATTCATGCGATTCTTAGTAGAGATGAAAAGTTCGTCATGGGAGATTCATGAGAACTGAAGCTTGGCTGACCCGATAAGTGAGTGTCATGTAAGGGGGAGCCAGTGTGGTCAAGCTTCTAATCATCCACTCTGAATAAGCATAGCTGGGGAAACCCAAGTGAGAATTCAACAAATATTATCATTCCCAGCCTTAGGATCATACTTGTCTTCTAGAATTATACACGTTCATGTTCATCAAACCTGAAACACTTTATTTTCTGATTGTCTGTATTTTCCAAAATTTGATCACAAACAGAGTCAGTCAAACCTATAATTAACTAGAAAAACACAATTGTTAACTAGAAACTTGCATATGTCAAAACTGGGTCCAATATGTCATTTACCAAAAAAATCAAGACGCATTTGTTTATCAGTCAACCACATCTGTCATAGTGAGTCACATCTGTCAATTTTAAAACCGCATCTGATATCATGAGTCGCATATGTCAAGTCTATTAATACCTCTGATATTGGAAAAGCATATTTGAAATGCTCTATGATGCATTTAATCTGGTGAGTCACATTTGCAGTCTGGAATGACACATATGCTTTGTCATAGACCCAAACCTTATTTTACTAGTATATAGTCTTTGATTCTAAAAATCGCATCTGTCAAACTTTGTGATGCACTTGACTTTATGAGTCGCATTTGCACTCTAGAATGACACACTTGCCTATCACAAACCTGAGACATAGTTTACCAAAAAATCGCATATGACACTAAGAACCACATTTGTTAAATTATGCGACACATTTGTAAAACTGAATCACATTTGCCTGATAACCAAAAAAATAGAATTCATTGTCACAATTTGAAACCAAACAGTCATACTAGTCTCTGATTTCTCTTTTCACAATGATCCTTGGATTGCATCCTTTAGGTATCATTTAACTATAGTGATAGGAATCCTAGTTATAAAACTTAGTTACATCTTAGGAGTCTTTATTAGTTTCAGATAGATCAAAATTTGAGGAAAACCACTTTGCAGATCTTAGAATAGGTCAACTTTCCACGCTTTGGACAAACCCTTGCTTCAACTAAAATTGTCATTGAACCTAGTTAGTTGTCAACATATCTTTTGTCCTACACGTGAGTCCTTCTAGCTCATCAACCTAGTTGGGAACTCACCTTATCTTTTGGTCCTAGTCTTATAAAGGTTCCTTGACAAAATTAATTGTAGCCTTGGTTAAACTATAGGTGGTAGGTAACCTCCTTTAAGAATCTTCCAAAATTGATTACCTTAGAAGTTTGCTTAGACTTTTACATACTTAGACATAGTCATCATAGCATAACATCATTTTAGACATTCCTTATTTGCCAGAAAATACCAAAAAAATAGGTGCATACTTTCCTTATATCCCAAAAATCCAAAAAACATAGACTAGATCATATCATTCTTAGACATAGTTGTGCATCACCCCATTTGGAGCAATATCTTTCATGGTCGAAACAAGGTCCAAAAATAAACAAAGAGAAATGGCTAATCCACAAGACTACATGAATCCCTTCTCAAACATACCATCAAGGACATCAAGACCTTGCAAAGCCTTGCTGGAAAAATTTGTCACTAGAGACCCACAAGGACATATTTTTTTAGAAGACATAGACGTTGTTGTCCAAGATCCTGAATTTGCATCCTTTATAGATGAGTGTTTGGAAAATGATCATCAAAGATATCAAGCAAAAATTTTAGTAGAAGGTGCCACACTACCTCCTAGATTTGACATCCACACATTGAGAACTTCATCTACTCAAGGGACAAAAACCATGGCATCTAGTGTCTCTATTACTCAAATAATTATGGCTATACCATTTGGAATACCTACCCAAACTACCAAAACAATACACACAACACCATTTGGTACATTGAGCATGACACAATGCCTTAGTTTTTCTAGAGGAGCATCATCATCAAATCCTTTTGGCACAAATACCAATAGCAAAAGGCCTAGAATTAGAATAAACATGACAAATGTTATACCACATATCACCATTGTTGCCATTCCACAAATAGGGGTTATACAAATAGGACACATACCTACATTGAATTAGAATCCGTCACAAAACATTGTGTTTCATAACACTTACATAGACCCCAACAACACAACCATCATATCTTTGACATAGGTAGATGTTCTACAAACACAAATGCAAGCCCTTCAACAACAAATGGACAACATGGCAATGTATGGAAAACAAACCTTTTCAGCACAAGATTTATGTCCTTGTCCCTTCAACAAAGCTTTATATATGACACCCTTCCCACATAGATATGTTATACCAAATTTTCCTAAGTATAATAGGAAGAAAAATCCTCTGGAACATATAAGGGAATTTTCCACAACATGCATGGAAATTGTATATGACCCCACATACCTTATGAGACTTTTTATGTGGACCCTCGTTGGGATAGCATTGGAATGGTTTTCTAAACTTTCATATGGAATAAAGTCATGGGGTGAATTGGCTAAAAAAATTATTGAACATTTTTCCTTTAACATTGGCAACGAAATCATGATAGCTTCCTTATGTCACACCACACAAGAAGAAGGAGAAATATTTATCACCTTCTTCCAGAGATGGAGGAGTCTAGCTATTTGATGCCCTATTGAAATACCAAAGAAACAAAAGGTTACAATATTCCTCGAAAATATTTATCCAAAACTGAAAAGTGACTTAAGAGTATGCTATTGTACTTCTTTTGTGGAACTAGTACAAAAAGGCATCATACTTGAGAAGGCCCTCATTGAAAAATGTGACATTAAGACACCAAATAGGAATCCAATTGTTCAACACCAAAATGCCCCTAACGACAGAAAAATGTTTTGGTCCTGAAACAAGAATGTAACTAACGATCGTATTGTTGATGCTAAGACCCTACACGTAGGACCAGTCATTACGTTTAGAGGACACAACACCTCTCATGACATACCCAACAGTCTCGATCAAACAACCAATTTTGTCCAGAATACACAACAACCACGACCGCAAAGGAGGTTTCCAAAACGTGAGTTCACCCCCTAGGAGAATCGATCGAGTCAGTCTTCAAAGAACTGATAAAATAAAAACTCATACAACCTCAAGAGCCAAAATAGTATGATCCTAGAAAGTTTAAACCCTCTTGATGCGATGACAACACTTTTTGTGATTACCACCAAACTAAGGGACACATTTTACAACAATGCCGACAACTGAAGAACATTATACAAGATTTTGTTGAAAATGGAACCATAGAAGTCAATGGGAAAAAACATACCACAAATAGTGACCACAAGGTCTTCACAGATCCATTACACGACCATGGGAAAGGAAAAGCCTCAAGTTCAAGAAATAAGACCAATACCTCGGCCAACTATGTCAATGCCAAGTATGACTATAACCAAGGTACAATCATACATCATATTTGAGTTGTTGATAAATAGATCAACACCATTACCATAAAGAAAGGTTATGCATGTGTTGTGGACACACGCCGAACTAAGATAACCATCCTAGGTCCTTCATCACAACAACAACCATAGTCCTGCAAGCCTAAATATAATTTACTTGACCAATTGGGGAAGACCCCAACACAAATATCCATCTTGGAACTATTGACTATATCACCTGACCATCGACCTGTGTTAGATAAATCTTTGCAAAGCATGACCATCCCTACCAACTTAGATATAAATCGTTTCCAAGAGATGGTAGGATACTTAACCAATTATCATCATTCCACCTTCTCTGAACAAGATTACTCAATTGAGAAAACAAACCACAATGACCCACTACACCTCGAAGTCCTTATTCATCAAACAAAAGTTAGACGAGTCTTGGTAGATGGAATACTAGGGTTGAATCTTTGCATCTTGAAATCGGTTAAGGCATTAGGCTTCTCAGAGGCATGTGTGGACACTACTAATAGCATAGTCATTAAGGCATATGATGATGAGGAAAGATCATCTAAGGGAGTTGTAACACTCCCCATCAGAATTGGTCTTGCAGTTATGGATACTAACTTCCAAGTCTTGGATCTTGTACTTTTGTACAATATTTGATTGGGTAGACCATGGATACATACTATGAAGATTGTACCTTCCACTTACCATCAATGTCTTAAATTCCCATACAATGGCACTGAGATCATGATAGATGGTGATCATGATCGTTTCCAATATTGCACTAGCTTATGCCAAATACCACAACGACAGGTGCATGTTAACCAGGAGGCCTCTTCATCCAACTCATCCTAGTATGTCGATCTATCCACTCTTTCTAAATCATTTGCATCCCAAACACCATATTCCACTCCTAAGGTTAAGATCCAAGACAAGGGTTGTTGGGAGTATCACATGAAAGCATCCTATTGTGTCAGTCAATTGGTTCCTCCTAAATCATATGATCTACCAATAGAAAATAGGATACAATCCATTGTCACAATACATGTCCCCTCCTACAATGACTTTCACAAAATGGGGAGAGTTAAGTAAAGAAGCTATGGATCAAGAAGATGTGACCTCTTGGTTATATAAAGAAGACAATGAAGACCCTTCTTTGTCCATTCAAATACCTAAAGATCAATATGGAAAAGGCTTCATGATAATGAAAAGTAAAGGATATGACAAACATAGTGGCTTAGGACTACATCAGAATGGAAGGACTGAACCAATCATTGTCTCTCAACGACCAAAAGGCCTAGGGATAGGGTTTCAATCGATTAAGATTGGTGTTCCTAGTACCTTGGCACCATCATAAGAGGAAGTAAGTACTTATGAAGATATCGAGACATCCAAAAAACCATCTAACCCATTCTACTATGATTCCCCTGACTCAAACGAATATGAATGGGACTTCCTTTCCTTGACCAGCTTAATGGACCTAGACAAAATATTTGGGGAACTTGAAAAAATGCTTAATCCCTCACCTAACTCAACTGATTTGCATCCTCAAGAATTCTTGACAAAAGAAGAATGGCATAGGCATTACTATTCAAAAACCCTTGATCTTGCCTCTTGGGAGCCTAACGAACCCACTTTTGATGACCAATCCATTATAGTGGCCCCACCTCAGTGTCTACCTATCCTTAGGAAAAATAATAAGGAGTTGGTAAGAAACTTTTGTGACCATGTCAATAGGTCTATCCTCACCTTTTCAGCCTCCACCTTTGATAATTCCAATGATGACATGCCCCTCGTATATCCCCAACTTATCAATTGGGATCAACAAGACACCCCCATCTTAGACATATTTGAGAACGACGAAGCAGTAGATGAGTTCCTAGGATTGAGAGAAGGCATACCTAGTGGTGACCATAAAGCAAGACTTACCATAGACCTGGTTAAAATGGCCTATTTTGGGGAGTCTGTTCACCCCTCTAGCCGTAAAAGTAAGAAAAATAATGAAAAGAATAAAAATGACAAGTCCCTAGGTGAAAACCGAAAGGTTCCTTTAGATGATGAAAAAGTAAAAATAAAGGATGCATCCAAGGGTGAAAACCTCTTTGAGGAAACCAAGGATGGATGGTTGAACATCATCCCAGTTGCTAAGGAAAAGTCACCAATGTTAGTGAAGGAATCTATCGAGGTCAACATAAACACTGACGATAATCCTTGGGTAATTTATTTTGCAACATCTTTGATAGAGACAGAGCAATCAAAATTTTGTGACTTATTCACAAAAAGATAGATTAATTTTGCATGGTCATATGTCAACATGCCTGGACTGGATCCTAACCTTATATTACATCATTTGTGATTATAACCAAGTGTTAATCCTGTGCAACAAAAGTTAAGGAAAATGCACCCACAAATTACTTTATTAGTCAAAGTTGAACTAAAGAAATTGTTGGATGTCAGCTTTATCAGATCAATAGACTATGCAAAATGGATTTCCAATATTAAACCAATAA
Organism: Sequoiadendron giganteum; assembly: GCA_007115665.2. Taxonomy (NCBI): domain Eukaryota; kingdom Viridiplantae; phylum Streptophyta; class Pinopsida; order Cupressales; family Cupressaceae; genus Sequoiadendron; species Sequoiadendron giganteum. Next base: position 256,343,432 of record CM021108.1, on the reverse strand, counting down.
TGAAACCATTAGGAGGCATTTGCATCTGTATCGACTTCAGAGATATAAACAAAGCATGTCCTAAGGATAACTTTCCTTTTCCAAACATTGACATGATTGTGGACCTAACAGGAGGATATGAGATGCTATCCCTCATGGATGGTTTCTCAAGATACAATCGAATCATAATCGCACTTGAGAACCAACACGAGAAATTTTTTACATGTCCATGGGGAGCATATTATTGGAACATTATGCCTTTTGGGCTCAAAAATGTTGGAGCTACATACCAACATGCCATGACAAATATATTCCATGATCTTGTACACACTCTCATGGAAGACTATGTGGATGACCTGATAGCTAAATCAATGACAAGGGTTGATCACTTACAAGTCCTAGATAAGATATTTCAAAGACTAGAAGAATACAAAGTGAGGCTAAATCCAAAAAAGTGTGTATTTGGCGTTCAATCGGGAAGACTCCTAGGATACATTATTTCTAGACGAGGCATTAAAGTAGACCCAACAAAAGTGAAAGCCATAATGGACATGCCTCCACCAGCCAACATAAGTCATCTAAGAACGCTATAAGGGAGACTGCAGTCTATCAGGTGATTCATAGTGCAGTTAGCAAATAAGATACATCCTTTCCAACATCTACTCAGAAAAGGGGTACCGTTTGCATGGAAAAAAAATGCCAAGAAGATTTTAAAAAGATCAAGGATTACCTAATTACACCACCAGTTTTAATGCCACCTATAGATGCATGACCTCTAATACTTTGAATTTCAGCAACCACATCAACACTAGGAGCCTTACTTGCACAAAATGATAATGAAGGTTACGAAAGAGTAGTGTACTAAATTAGTCATCCTTTTGTGGGATATGAGCTAAAATACAGTCACATAGAACATGCTTGTGTTGCAGTAGTTTTTGCTACTCAAAAACTTAGGCACTACTTGTTAAACCACCAAACCATGTTGGTCGCAAAGATAGATCCTTTGAAGTATCTCTTAAGTAAATCAACATTAATAGGTCGATTGGCTAAATGGGTAATGATACTTAGTAAATATGACATCCAGTATGTAGAAAGAAAAGATATTAAAGGACAAGTTATTGATGATCAGTTGGCTAACACACCAATTAAGGAAGATCATCCTCTAGTTGCAAATTTTCCTGATGAGTTCATTTTCACCATTGACACAAGAACAACATGGAAGTTATACTTTGATGGTTCCCACACTAATCATGGCTCAAGGGTTGGCATATTATGTGTCACACCATAAGGCAACACTATTCCTAAGTCATTTAGAATATCTTTTTTGTGCACCGATAACATAGCAAAATATGAGGCTCTTGCAACAAGACTATGAATGGTAGTCAAATGGAAGATTAAGCACTGCAAGAGAGGGGGACCAATCATTACAAGACCCTAGGTCATGAAAGGTCAATATCAATATGGCTACCCTAACTTACCTCAATTAAAGGGAATGTTAGGATAGGCGAGATGAGAATGATGAGGACTATGAAGTCCCTCGACCACTCTTTAAACCTGAGAGTCGATAGGAGACTTGGCGAGTCAATTTTTTTTAGGGTCAACTCTGTGTCTTAGATAGCTCTTTGTCATAGGACATACACACAATTTTGGGATGAAAGAGTGACGCATTGGCATCTCTCAGGTGCGTTGTTGTCTACACGACTAGAAAACCAGGGAGACAAGGTTGGACCTCTCAAAAATAAACTATCAGCCTAGCTAAGAGTTTCTAAAGGTGCAAAATAGCACTATGAAATACGAAACATAAAGACGAATGAAATGAAGCAAGTATATTACTGCGACGGTGATGAAGACTATCTCACACAATAGCGTTTTCACTCGCTCGCTCCAAGATATCTCCACCTACACATAGAAAAGAGGGAAAATTTTGGGGGGTTGTTTAGGGGTCTGCCTTAGTTAGAGCCCCATTTTGGTTTTTCCACCTCCACGGACAACCAAGTTTGCAATGATATAAAAATGATGTGATAAAGAAAGGAATACAAGAAAATTACACAAAACACTTCAAAATAGTAATGTGCTAACTCAACCAAGCAATAGAGAAGATGAGTGAGGATCTTACCACCTCCGCCCAAAGTGCTCAAGGCTAGTGAGGGAGAAAATGGGAGGAACTCAAGTCTCTACTACAATGGAGTTGTCCAGCGCTTGCTCTATTAAAGTGATGGAGTGAAGAGATTTCTACTATGGAGTACAAAATGTTGTTGTAGTGCTTGAAGATGAGTAAAATGAATGGTGAAGAGATTGTGTAAGCTCCAACTAACTCCCAAATGGATCAAGGAATGAAGAATATGAATAAGGGAGATGAAGAAACGACCATATTCGAGTCAGCCAGCCGAAGGGAGGTATTAAACTTTGGCCTCCAATAGGAAGTATAACGTCTCTACAAACTCCAGTAGCAGGAATCTGCCAGGGACATAAGTGCACCACGTGGATGTCTGCATGTCGTGTGAATGTCCCCAATAGAAACGCCTCTACCAACACTCAAAATGGGTGCCAAGTGGGTGAATAGTAGTGAAATTATGTGGAATTAAGCCTCCACCTTTGGTTTTCTAAAGTGAAGGGAAAAAGGGGAATTTGTGTAAGGGGTGCAAATTTGCTCCTATACATTTTCCCCCACTTTAGTGGGCACATATATTGATGAGTGCTTTGGTAAAGTAGATCAAAAAAGTAGTAGGGTTAGAAAAGTATACCTGAACCATCGAGGAAGCAGAGCACGGTTTGGTGAACCTGAAAGTGCAAGACAAGAAAAGGACTTCATAGTTCCATGAAACTATAAAGTTGAAGAATGAAAGTGCCTAATAAGCCCATGGACCTGTAAGGGAGACATCTTTCAAGAACTCTCACATGAAGGAAACCAAAAAGACCACCTTACAAACCCGCAGACCTGCAAGGAAAGGTATCCCTCAAGAACTCTCATATGAGGGAGACCAAAGACTCATTAGAGTTAGAAATAATGACATGTTTACTCACAGATAAAACACGTCAGGTTGCGGCTGCATAGGCCAGTGAATGGACAGTCACACAGAGTGTCACCAAGTTGGAAGACTTTCAAAAGGGTCCCTCGAGAACCCTTCAAAAGGAAGAGGGGTCCACTCAAGGGATGTGTTGTTTGAAGAGTGAAGTCTAGTTAGGCTGCCCCCAAGCTAGACACAAGGATGTGAAGTAGGTCTAGTCAAGTTGCCCTCGGGCTAGATGCAAAGATAGGAAACAGATCTAGTCAAGCTGCCCCCAGGCTAAACACTAAGATGTGAAACCGGTCTAGTCGGGCTACCCTCGGGCTAGACGCTAAGATGTGAAACTGATCTAGTTGGGCTGCCCTCAGGCTAGGCACTAAGATGTGAAGGCTTTTCGAGGGGGTCCCTTGGGAACCTGATGCGAAAAGAAAGGGTCCACTCAAGGGATGCACCGTTCAAAAGTCAATTCCTTCTTTCTCGAATCAATTCATCATCAAGGAATCCTTTTGAAAAATGTTCACTTCATCAAGGAATTTGAAAGGAAGGATATTCCCCCACATGAGGGGAAGACCAAAGGAGTTCTTGCTTCAGAGGAAGGTTTCCAAGTCCTTTCTTTACAAACCTGTGATGAAGGAAACATGTTATGTTAGAGTTTTGATTCAAGAATGCAATTATAGCAAGGAAGTGTGTGAAGGGTCTTTGAGGAAATGTTTGTTGGAAATGAATGCATTTTATAAAGACCAAGTAATATAGAAGTGGCGTTGTCAAACATAAAAGGGACAACTCAAGCAAAGAAGAGAGAAAGATAAAGTAAAAGAATAAGGAAAGAGAACATGAACACAAGGCATAGGGGGATATGGTTTCGTGGGGCTAGATCTGCCTTTTGTTCAAATGCAATAGGTAATTGTGGTGTGAGGAAAAATATCATCAATCCGCAAACAGATCAGGAAAAATGCATGAAAGACAAAGTAAAAATAAAAATTGGGTCAACGTGGAAGGAAGCCTAAATGCCCCCAATTCTTTGCATCGTCCCCAATTTTCCAAAAGTCAATCACAAATAAGGAAGAATGATGATACAAATAGAAGAAGGTTTACAACACAAATGCCATGCATGTATCCAAGCACCAATAGGGGTGACAAGGGTCATCCAGACACACATAGCATGATCATGGGGGAAGCAGATTGCGACACACACATCTAATCTAAAGATTAAGAAGGGTCTCCCCCTAACATTCATCAACCAAGAGGTCATCAAATTACCACTCTAGATCATCATAGGGGGAAGGATGATGAGCCTATAGTGGTGTAATGTTAAGTGGAAGAGATTATGACCCTCCCACAACAAGGGCTAAGGAAGAAGGACCTGTGAGGCCTCTGTCACTCAACTCTTGTGGGTCCAAGGTCAATGACTTAGTGAAGATCACTGACAAGTTTGGAACTTCACCTACCAAGTAAAACATGCACTTAATGGGAGTGCCATGTTTTATCTTGATGAATGGAGGGGGTTGCATCTGAGGTTCACCGCTAGGCTCACCGAGAGATTCAGGAGCGGTGACAAACTCGAGAGAGGCTAAGACTGGTTCCATTACTAAGATGAAACAAGTCAACACAAGACCACCTTTTAGAGAAGGTGGGATCCTCTTACATCTTCTATTGCTGGAGGGACCACTCTCTACCTTTTTCTTCGTTGGAGGAGGCGAACTTCCCATAGACAAATCAAGAAGGGAAGAGGGAAAGGAGGAAAGAATTGCAAAAAATACAACCAAAGTGTTAATCATATTTATGAGTTTCAGGAAAGGTGAGACATCCAGAATGAACATTAAAAAAGGCAGCTCCAACGAAGGAGCGATGAACACCTGCACCTTACTAGGCACATGTGCACTTGCAGTAGAAGCCATAGGTGATATAGAGCTAGTTTGGATAGACACATAAGGGATGAGAGAGGAGGAAATAACATGAAGTCCTGATACAAGATTGATCATCTCCTCTTCTTTCTTCTATAAGGAATCTTGCTCAGCCAAAAGAGCATTTTTGTCGGTGCTTGCGCCCACGTGCAAGGCAATTTCTGTGACTTTTCAAACCAGAAGTCAGAGGCTGCAAAGGAACGAATGGTTCCTGCTCAGCCATGGGAGTATCCTCCACATCTTTTTCCAATGGAGGGATAGAATCCTAGATGGGAGCAGGAGGAGTAGGTTCAGAAATAGTAGGGGGAATCAACTCTAGCACCTCAGTAGTGGGCCTCTTTCCATTCGTAGGAATGGTAAGAGGTCATGGGGAAAATTCTCTTTGTGAGCCTTTCTTTCTACCATATAAATAGTACCAAGGTCCAAGAGACCTATTAGGGAGATCCAATATCTTGATCTTGGATCTACACCAAGCAAGCATCATCGGACTCAGCAGCTAAACACTAGGCTTATTCATTCAATACTTCTCCCAAGAAAGGGGGGTAGACGAGGCATCCCAAGAAGGAGCAAGCTTCTCCTTTCCCTTTCAAAAGGGGGAGGCAGCTGGTTGTTCAACTACAAGAAGTGTCAATTTTGGTCGTCCCCTATCTCCAATCTTATACTTCACATAGTTCTTGTAAAGTAGGCATGTTCTTGGTGGAAGCAGACTGACTAGAGCAAGCCAAAAGTGATCCAATGAATATTCCCCACGGGACACCATAGGCTGGTATCCAGTATCATGCACCATGTGCACAACACCTTCATGGGAAAAATTAAGACACTTATGAATTACAAGGGCGATCCCATTCATGTAAGTTAACCAAGGTATACCTAACTTCACCCTAAATAGGTCCAATTCAGGAATAACATTGAAAACTATGTCTACATTCCTAGGTCCAACCAAGACAAACATCATTATCGATCCATAGGGTTTAAGGGCAAGATCATCATGCGTACGGATGACGAACCTTGTTTTTTCATATTCCCCCCTTTGCAGGGAGTTCAAGAATAGATTCTCCTCTATGATGAAATTCACTCTACTTGTGGGGTCCACTAAGACCCCTGTCACAATGTTGCCATTGAGACGAGCAGGAATGTAGAGCGGAGAAGGTTTGTCATTTGTTGGTACATCTTGCGAAGTGAATTTTATATCCAAAAAACTGGTCACAAGATGAGGAGAGGGAGTAATAGTAACCATGTTAACATAGGCTTTAGGCTGGGAAACAAAATCAGAGGGATCGATAATCATGTTAGCAGAATGTGATGGAAATGGGTCCGTGTATATCTACAATTCACTATTAGCTTTCACCACTGATTTGTTCGTATTTTGCTTACTTCCTTCGAGACGGATAGTATCGTCCTCAATGCGATCCTATATCTCATGATGCAGGAACATGCAACGTTCAGTATCATGTTCGTTAACTCGATGGTATTGACAATAGGTATTGGCTTCATACCATCTAAGATATGGTTTCCTAACTAGTTTCAGAGTTGGCAAGTTAATGATCTTATCCTTTAACAAATTCTCTAAAATGGAGGAATAAGATTCTAATAACTTCCTGAACTTTCAGTCGCGTCTGAGGTCGTTGTTATCCACAACGGCTACTACATTCTCAACAACTTTTCATTTCGGGTAGAGATTGATATAATAGACTTCCCTTCAGGACAAGAGCACAAGGAAGATCCCCTGAACTGAACTACCATCTATTGGTACTCCCATAGGGCTATGCACAAATGCACGAAAGAAGGGTATTTCATGAGGGAAAAATTATCTTGCCAAGGCCTTTGTAAGTTCCCTATGAACACTTTCTGCACATCATATTTTGACAACATGTATGATATTTATGAAAAGAGTACTTGATATCGCGTTATAAAATTGGTAATCTTTTCATTATCCCCTTCTTTACATCGAACAAGGTCAAAGAAGGTCATTTTAGGCTCGATGTTGGCTTGGAACTATCATAGGAAGTGGTTCACAAATTGATTGAACATAAAGATGGAATTTTCAAGCAAGGAATAGTACCACTCAAGCGTTGTATCCTTGAGGGATTGAGGGAACAATTTTTCCATCAACACATCGTGATAGAAGAAGTCTGTACATAAGGCGTTAAAGGATAACACATGTGTTTGTGGGTTACCTTTTCCTCCATATTTCTTGAATTTAGGAATCTCCATCTCTTGCGAGAAAGGAGTGTTTAGAACTGCTACCGACAATAGACTATGTCAGAAGAAGGGCTATGAGATAGGCTGGGCAGAAGCTTGGGAAAGGTTCACCAGTTGGTTCTGCATTTTCCCCATGTTTTGAAGAAGGGTGTTTAGAATAGGGTCGTTAGAAGACATAGGACCAGTGGAACCACCACCAAAGCCACCGCCAGGACCATCACCATGACTACCACTAGAGCTTCCACCGATGCCACCACCACCAATGTGACCTCCGTCGGAGCCACCACCACTTGCAAAGTCACCACCATGACCTCCACCAGAACCATTCCTGCCAGTGCTACCTCCGCTACCAATGTTACCACTACCAAAGCCTTTGCCAATAATTTCAACAAATCCCCCACCATCGGGGACAACAAGAGGGGGGAGGCGGAAACCTAGAGGGTTTTTGTTTATTCTGATAGTTTCAGAACTTTCAAAAGTAGCAGGGATACTAATGGAAGGGACCATGTTGGCCATGTACATGGATGTGGGAGGCATCGACACTCCTAACTTCCTCTCATGTTCTTTGAAGGGACCACCTCGTATCATGCTACCATGGTTTGAAGGGGCACATGCTTTGACCAAACCAGTGAGACTAGCCAAGATTTTTTTGCCTATTCAATATTTTCCTACCATATACTTTATTTCGCTAATAACTTTAGCAACCCGAGCTAGCTTGAGGTTTTTCTCTAGGTGATTTTCCAAAGCACCCAACCCTTTGCTTAGACTAGTGGCATATTCAGAGGAATGTGGATAGATTCATGCTCATCAATGGAAGATGATGTAGGTTACACAAGAGGAGTAGGGATGTGGTTAGTTTCATTGAAGAATCTAGACTCGCCCCATGACACCTGATCTTGTGTAGAAACACCAACCATAGAACCAGAGAAAAGACCAGTAGTGAAACTAGAAGAGACCCTCATTTTCTCCATCAGAAGGTGTCACAGACTTCTCTTGAAAATATACCTAGAGGTTGTGGATTGGGTTTTGATACTCATAAAATTTCACAACATGCAAGAGTACAATCAATCAAGGGGTATAAGAGGAAAATCTCAGAACACCGACAAATGAGTAGACGTTGGTTCACATCGAGTTCACCAAAAATGTAGAAGAGGAGGACCAACCATTACAAGAACCCAAGTCATGAAAGGCCCAAAGCAGTATGGGTTCCCTAGCTTACCTCAATTAAAGGGAATCTTAGGATAGATAGGATGAGAATGATGAGGACTATGAATTCCCTCAACCACTCTGCAAACCCGAGAGTCGATAAGAGACTAGGAGAGTCAATTTTTTTAGGGTCAACTCTGTATCTCAGATAGCTCTTTATTAGAGGATAGAAGCACAATTCTAGGAAAATAACATGGCGTGCTGGAATCTCTCAAGTGCGTTAGCATCCGTATGGCTAGAAAACCAAGGATACAAGGTTGGACCTCTCATAAACGAACTATCAGCCTAGCTAAGAGTTTCTAAAGGTGTAGAATAACACTATGAAATACAAAACATAATGATGAATGTGATGAAGCAAGTATATTACCATGAGGGTGACAAAGACAATCTCGCACAATAGCATTTTTGCCATCTCACTCCAAGATATCTCCACCTACACACATAAAAGAGGGAAAATGTTGGGGAGTTGCTTAGGGGTTTACCTCAGTTAGACCCTCGTTTTGGTGTTTCCACCTCTATGGACATCCAATTTTGCAACTATATAGAAATGATGTGATAAAGAAAAGAATACAAGAAAAGTACACCAAAAACTTCAAAATAGTAATGTGCTAAATCAACCAAGTAATAGAGAAGATGAGTGATGAGCTTACCACCTTTTCCCAAAGCACTCAAGGCTAGTGGGGGAGAAAATGAGAGAAACTCAAGCCTCTATTGCAATGGATTTGTCCTATGCTTGCTCTATTTAAGTGATGGAGTGAAGATATTTTTGTTATGGACTGAAAAAATTTGTTGTAGTGCTTGAACATGAGTAAAATGAATGGTGAAGAGATTGTGTAAGCTTCAACTAACTCCCAAATGGATCAAGGAATGAAGAATATGAATAAGGGAGATGAAGAAATGACCATATTTGGGTTGGTTAGCCAAAGGGAGGCATTACACTTCGGCTTCCAATAGGAAGTGTAACGTCTTTGCAAACTCCAGCCTTTGGAATTTGCAAGGGACGTAAGCGTACCACACAAATTTTTGCACGTCGTGCGGGTGTCCCTGATAGAAATGCCTCTACCAACACTCAAAACGGGCACCAAGTGGGTGAACAAAAATGGAATTATGTGGCATTAAGCCTTTGCCTTTGGTTTTCTAAAGTGGAGAAGGGAAAAAGGGGAATTTGCATAAGGGGTGAAAATTCGCTCCTATACAAGCACCTGCAAGTTTATGGAGATTCTCAACTAGTAGTCTGACAAGTCAATGATGACTATGAAACCAAGGATGAAAAGCTCACCCCATACAAGCAAATGGTAGATAGTTTCAAACAATAATTTGATAGTATCAACTTTCATCAAATACCCTGTATTCAGAACAGGGCAACTGACACAATGACAAGCAATGGTTCACTATTGGACATTCCTAGCAACATGCCTAAATTCGAGTTTTTGGTGGAACAATTTTTGTTCCTGCCTTTGATGTCCCATATTTTGAAATAGTGTGTGAACTTTTTTGTCCCACTTCCCCATGGTACAAATACATATAGGACTACCTTCATGCCCAAATCCTACCATTAGACCTTTCAAACAACCAACATAGGACATTTATCCGTAAGTCTTCCAAGTATACCATCATCGAAGATACCCTTTACAGACGTGCCCTAGACAACACCTTGTTCAGATGTCTTGATGTTGAAGAAGCACAAGCAACCTTACGTGTGGTACATGAGGGTATATGTGGATCTTATTATGGCGGTCCCACCTTAGCTAAGAATATTACGAGACTAGGATATTATTGGCCTACGATGGAAAAGGACTCATATGTCTTTGTCAAGAAATGTCAACAGTTTCATATTCATATAGACTTGATACACGCGTCGACATAGGAGCTCCGTCCAATAAATTCACCATGGCCCTTTTCCCAATGGGGACTTGATCTCATAGGTAAGATACATCCTGCATCCTCCAATGACTATGACTAAATACTTTACCAAGTGGATCGAATCCATTCCTATGACCTACATTACCAACACACAAATTTCCAACTTTATCCTTAACTACATCATTTGTCGGTATGGTGTTCCTCAATCCATAATCATGGATAATGGTTCCCCTTTTAAAAACCAAGAATTTCGCCATCTCTGTGAAGAATTCCATATCCAACACCACTTTTCCACTCCCTATTATCCACAAAGTAATGACCAAACTAAGGCGTCTAACAAAACAATCATCAGAATCCTCAAAAAAATAGTCAATGACGTTGGTCATGACTAGCATTTACAACTTAATCTTGCCCTATGGGCTTACTGCACAAGCATTTGCACTCCCACTGATGCCACTCCATACTCCTCAGTATTTGGTTCTGAAGCCATCTTACCTATAGAGGTTGAAATTCCTTCTTTAAGGGTATCTTTGAAAGGGCATATTGACAATGAAGAATACCATGTGTCAAGACTACATGAGTTAGAATTCCTAGACGAACGAAGATAAAAGGCACTAGATCATCTTCAAGCATATCAAAACCAACTTTTTCGCAACTATAACATGAAATTTTTGAGTCAACATTTTGACATTGGTGACCTGGTCTTAATAGAAAATCTAGAGAATCAAGCAGAAAGAGAAAAACCAGGCAAGTTTGAACCAAACTGGTTAGGGCCTTACATTGTTATAGAAGCCTTTGGATCAGGAGCATATCGACTCTCTGCCCCTAAAGGAGAACCACTATTAGTGCCAATCAACAACCTTAATTTGAAGAGATTTTATTCATAACTTCTAAGAGCCTTGTCTTAATCATAAAAACTACAAAAAAAAAGGAAAAGAACAAAAAAAATCGTTACCTTGATGAAAGCCTGACAAACATGCATCTTTGTAACACAATTTTTTTTTGAAAAATCTACAAAATAGTAAAGAGAAATAATTCATCCAATAGTGAAAACCACTTTGATGGTGCTTTGGATAAGTACCATGGTGAAATCTTGGAAAACAACCGCCATGTGTAGTGGACTTTTCTCCTTCATCTACCATCATTCCAATCTAATCTTCCTATCATTACACCCATAATAAATGGTTTTCCTTTTCATAACTTGTAATGATTGGCATCAAGTACCCTCCATATCCCCATCCCATCCTATTCATCTTATACCCAACCGGGGACAAATACTCGACCTATGCCATTTGGAGCTTGCACTTGTTGTTCCAATGTCACAAAATATCCTGAAAAAATCAAAACATGAGAAAAAGCCAAAAAAAATCAAATATCTTTCAAAAATCCCAAAAATAGTTAGAGTCAGTTGTGTTGATGTAGTTAGTCATGGAAATTATCGAGCTACGTTTCCTTTATGACTAGACGTAGGCAAGGCCATCACTTGATGCACCCCCAAGGCATTAGGTCCATCTTTCTAGGTTTGTCAGATATCACACACGTCAGTCCTGTAAATCAATCTTTTTGTCAGAATAAAATCATGACTCAGTCCTTTGTTTATAAGACAAAGTCATTGGTTGTGTTGAACTACGAGGTCTCTACATGTATAATATAGGCAAGGCCATCAATCGATGAGCCCCCGAGGTTGCACTAGGTCAGTCAATTAGGGTTTATCACATTCACTATCACACACGTCAGATAACATCAAGTTAAGTAAATATTTTTTAGTCAATTCTATCAATCAAAGTCTAGTCAAACTATGAGGTCTCTGTGTATATAATATAGGAAAGGCCATTAATTGATGAGCCCCCGAGGCTGCACTAAGTCAGTCCTTTAGGGTACGTCATGTCAGTCAACATAAGTCAAACACCGTTATCACACACAAACAATGGTAAAAACATCAAGACATTCAACAATGTCATCAAGTCAAACCAACCAAATTGCCAAAAGAATCAACTTATGTCTTATACAAGATGTGTCCTTGACAACAAACATTATCATCTAATTAAACATTATCAATCCCTTAAACAGGTGGCCACATGATCAAAACTAGACTCGACGTCTTATACATTATGTGTCTTTCTAAAACCAAGCTTCATCATTACCTTAAACAGGTGGTCACATGATCAAAACCAAACTCAACGTCTTATATGATAAGCGTCTTTGCTAAAATTAGGCTTCGTCGAACAAACAAACAAACAACAAATAGATCAAATTTTGGCAAATATTTTTACTACTTGTTGACTTTATGGCTTGTTTTGTCATATATTTTCACTTGGCTTTGTCTTTGAGTCCGGTTACTAGCTTTCTCAAGGATGTCCCATGAAGGATTTAGAGAATCAAGGATGCTTTAGGACTCTTTTTTTTCTTTGGTTGTTGTTTTTCGACTGTCTTTTGACTTTTTAATTTATTTTTGTTACTAGTTTTCTCAAGGATGTCCCATGAAGGATTTAGAGAAGCAAGGATGTCTCAGAACTCTTTTTTTCTTTGACTGTTTTTTGTTGACTGTCTTTTGACTTTGTTTTTGAGTTAGGCTACTAGCTTCCTCGAGGATGTCCCATGAAGGATAAAGAGGAGCGATGATGTCTCATAAATCATATTTTTATTTTATTGTTGTCTATGATTTATCTTGACAAAAAGACTGGGGCAATTTTTCCCTTATAGCTCAATCAGGCAGAGCTTGTTGTTTTTAAACTAAGAAAAATGGTACATTTAAGTCATTCTTACACTACATTCAGATGCATAAATGAAATAATCCAAAAAGATTGCATTTTTACAAAATTACTGCATTCATACGTATGCATGTAATAGAAAAAAGATTCAAATATCTCTAAAAAGTAATCTTTATTGAATGTAAGAATATTCTCACATAAGCCGTGAGATTAAATTTTGCTTGTTCAATAAAAATCATGAAAAATATATACATGAATAAGTAAAGAAAGAAAGGAATGTGCATAGAAGGAAGGTAACCAATCATTGTCTGTGAATGACTGGTTCTAATGTGTCTTCTTGTCCTACTATTATCCCGAGCTTTATTTGTTGCTCCTAGTTCATGTTCCTGAAAAGAAGTAAGTAGTGGTATTAGAGAAATTCTCTAAGAAATGACTGATTACAAACATTATATACATATTCACCCTATTCATGTATAAACTGATCATTATCTGCATTTAAAAAGCTATGTGAACATTTTAGATGTCCCAAAAAAATCATTAAGGCCATCATACATACCCAAACATGCATTTATTTTCTAACATGTTTGCTTCATGTGTAGATACAGGTTGTTATCAAGATGTTATTTTGATTTATTTCATTTTGGCAAGTGGAGTGAAATGTGGCTCCCACAAGGGTTGAGCCCATCTTGCCAAGTGATGTGAATCTATTTTGTAATGGTGAAGCTTATTTGAAAGGAAAAGTATAATCATGAAATCCATCTACAGATATGTAAGGATGCAACATACCTTCGAAATAAATGCTACAGTAATGAAATGTGAGGATGGAGTAACATGTCACTTCACTGTCCTGAATAACATAAGAGTTAATAGACTGAAATGCATTATTAAATCTTCATCAAACAAGTGAGGCTTGTACCAAAATGAACATGGTTTCAACATGATTATAATTGTTCATGCTAAGAGGTCTTTCTAGTGATCATGCTTGAAGAATTGTGAGGACTTTGTTTTTCTTGAAGACCATAAGAACATAAGGCAGTGCTAGAAGATAGTCAATTATGATTGTTTGGAGACAATGATCTTAATACATGATATTCAGTACCCCCAAATTTAGTAGTGCTATTGTTTTGTGAAGTAAAAAAATTATCCCATAATTTTCTTTGAGAGTCCTTTATTTAACGGATAAAGGATCAATTTATCTTTATCTAGGAAATTTACAACAAACAACAACCTTATTGACAAAATAAGAAGCCATTAAGCACAAAGCAGTGTCTTAACACTCAAATTAAAGTAAGGGAAAAGAAGGTATTGCATCAAATATCATAGGAAATTCATTCACAACACTAAGAAGGAGGAACTTAATTCATAGGTTCAAATTCCATCATATGACATGATAATCTATGATATCAAAAAGGACAGTGCTTGTGCTAAAAAAATAAGATTTATATTGCATATCATGAAATTCTACAGGACAATTAATGAATCTTTCCTAGATTTGAGGGTGTCCTTGGCATTCCTTATGATTGAGTTCTATATTCATAGTAGAGGTAATTTCATGTGGTAGATGCACAGTATAGTTCATTTAAATACAATTGAGGTGACATAATAGCCTATAGATTAAAGGCTAGTGGCAAAGGATGGACAAGGAGATAAGCAGTCACAGGTGTTTAGAATCTAATTATGAGGGTTGCAAGCATTTTTTGACAACACTATGTGGACAAGCTTTTCTCAAGATAAGATAAAGGTTCAAATGGATATAAATATATATATAAAGCATGCATTATTGTCCTCATTCAACCATTTTATATCAAAGAAATGTGTTGTAAATTTTGATTTTAGGTGACAGTAAGAGGTTTAGAAGGAATATAGAGTCATAGTGAATGGGAGACTGCCTCTATCAAAAAGGAGGTTGATGTGCACATACTGAATTATCCAAATCTTTCATCTCAGTTAGTCTATCAACTTCACGATATCACCAGTTATACAAAGGGTAATTATACAGTCAAATATCAAAACAAGAGTAGTGCATAAAGGAGTGCAAAAGCCCTCAAAACTAAGGTACAAAGGAGATTTTCCCTTCATGGTTTGAGCTCTTTGTGTAGGGTTCTTCTTGACCAATGCGAGAGCAAGATATAAGGATAGAGAAACAAAATGTTTAGGTTGCTTTTGTCTTGAAGTTCGATGCTCATGTTATAGTTATCTGAGCCACAATGATAGCACTCTAGCTATCAAAAGAAAGGAAGATTGAACAACCACTAGTATGGAGTAGAGAGAATGCATATAGTTTTGATTAGTCTTTGTACTGTGCAATGGCATCGAGTTTTTTTTAGCAAACCATTTTCTTCACAGGGTCGTATTTTCTTGTATAATTGATGGTTGAGATAATCTTTATTTCAGTTGAGCATGAAGTCTCATTTATACTATGATCTTGGGTGATCTCATCACAACAAAGGCGATTATTATCACAATAAAAGAACAAAGATACCATGTATAAGAAAAACCACACTGAAAAAGATGAGGCTGCAACCAATACGGAGGAGTTTCTATTTTTCTTCTTGCAAAGTATCTCTTCTTTTTGTTTTAAAAGAGATTTCAGGAATAGAAATATGTACAGAGGATGACTTACCATGGTGGCAGTAGGGTACCCATTCTACAGAGATGAATCTCCATCAAACTATCGAAAATCTTTGGTGGTGCTCTTAGCAAAGAAAATTCTTCAAAAAACTCCATGAAAGAGCCAGTTGAAACCCTTGGTGGTGGCTGGACAAGTTTCTAGAAATCTCAAGAAATGGAAATGAATGATTTTGAATTCTTTTATTTCTTTTGTTACTTAGGGTTTCAAACCCTTACCTTTCCTGACAAAATAAAGGTATTTTTACCTTTACTTTTCAAAAAATATAAGGTGTTTAATTATCCCGTGGGCTACGACTTATGTCTTATGCCTTTACATTTATTTATGCCTTATGCCTTTTAAATGTTTCCTTTATAACTTGCATAGGAGTCTTCAAAGACTTAGTCTTCATTTGCACTCATGGTCGAGTACTTCTATGCATTCCTTTTTTGCATTCACTTTTAATGTAAATCATTTGATTTAGTGATGCATTATAAATCACTTAGTCAATTTGCTATTTTTAATGCAAAAATATGAATGCCTTGAATGGCCTTTATGAGCATGTTTATTGCTCTTGAGAGCATGTAGGGGAGTTGAGTGAGGTTAGTAAACATTGGGAGGGCATCTAGGAGGTGGTTCATCTTTGTTGGAGGAGATTTATGCTTTTTGACCAAGTTTTGAACATTTTTAGGGGTTATTTTTTGAGTCACTCTTATGGACTTGGTCAAGTTTGACCTTTTCACCCATTTGGAGCTCTCTTGGATGAAATATAGGGGCTAGATTTGTGTGATTTTTATTGCATCCAACCCATGAGGTTTCTAGAACCTATTTTGGTGGAGCTTGGCTACTTAATCACTTTTGTAACTCATTATTGAGTTAGTTATGATATGTATTTTTTTGCCTTGTGACATTTACAGTCCTTTGGAGATTACAACATGTTTTGTAACTCATTTTGGAGTATGATATACAAAGAATACCTTGGATACTATTGATTGTGTTATTTATTTCCTTCTTATTCTTGCAACATTGTGTATCATCAGGTGATTGATCAAGTTTCTTATGAAATTGTCTATTTCCCTATAGCTTTATCTCATGTATTGTGCCTTTTCTGCAAAAGTATGGTTATGGAGCTTGTAAATTGTGTTAAAGTTATGTATGATCTTTTGATTTGTGAAAGTTACCTTTCCTTCTCGAGAGTGTATGCAGGTTAAACCTTTCTACAAAAATATTCATGCATAAGCTTATAGTAACATGTTGTGCAGTTCAATATCAGTCATCAGTGTTAAAATGTATACCAGTTTGAATGTTTATAACTCTTGTTAGTTTTGGTGTATCACCTTAGGAGTAGATTTCATTTTCATTTTTCTTTCTTACACTTTACTCTGCAAAAGAAGTAGTTCTTAAGGTGATAACTAGTCAAGAAGTCGGCCTTCTCCGGAGGTTCATTCTCATGATAGGTGACCCACAAACTTGAGAATGCTCCCATGTTACTTCTAGAAGTTAAGTTCTACAACTTAGCTAGGGTGCAATTCTATGAGATACAAAATTTTGGCACGCCCGGTGGGATCAAAACTTATTTCTAGTTCAAGTTTTTTGCATTTTGGCTGCTATTTGGTGTGTACAACAGTTAATATTTGCCTTTTGAGGTGTTTCAAATACATGCCTGGTGACTCTGTTGACTCTGGTTTAGTGGAAAATTAGTATTACATCACACTATTGAGAAACTGGTGTTTTTCTCAATGTTATCAACCTTTGGAGGCAGTTTAAACAACACCTAGTGACTTCGAGCTCAAATCTTCTGGTTTCACAGATGCAAGTGTTGGTATGTCTCAAAATAATTTGTTAGTTATGAGTTTCCACCTCTTTGAATGAAAAAAGATGTCAAATTTTCATGAAATTCTTACTATTACCCTCCATATCATCAAAATGACGCTTATCAACATCCTTATCAACCTTTTCAAGCTGAGCATGCAACTAGTTATAGTTCAAATCCCATGTTTTTTCAGGAAAACCAACATACCCACTATGAATACCACCCACCCAACCCTGTTGAGCCTTCATATCAGCCTACAAATGATTATCCACATAATCAGCCCTAGGAGCACTCTTACCAAAATGTACTAGATTTGATCCAATAGGTTGATCGTACGTTATGGGATCTAAGTCAAGGTCTTCACAACTTGAAGATTGATGATATTGGTAAGGTGTTTGCATGTATATCTAGAATGTTGGTTGACATTAAGAGGTAGAAAAGGACCATTATGCAGCAACAAGAAATGGATGAACAAGCCTATTCTTATGATCAGGAGTTGAGGATGCAAAGGATGCAGTTTGAAGGTCTTGAACACGAGATAGTTGCTAAGGAGGGGCAAATGAAGCTTTTGTCAGCTCGGGTGCAAGGTAATCAGGCTTACCTAGAATATCAATGCAAGCGGCCTGAGGAGGTTTGAATGAAGCAGTTGAAGAGAGTTTTGAAAGGAAAAGAGTTGTAGTTAAAGAAGATGAAGTAGAGGAGGCCCACAAGTATGAGTTTCAAAGTTTCAAACAGGAAAAATCTTTTGGGTTTTCAAGTGAACCTATTGCTAAGACTTCTACCCTTAAAATTACAAGTCGAAAAATCCCATCTCTACCACCTTGTGAGGTTACTTCACCTATCATACAAATGAAATCATTCTCTAACAACGAGGAAATAGAAGCGGAGAAGACCCTTGATCAAAATAGCTCATTCCCTATGGAGGAGATTAGAACTCCAAATTTGTTACATCTAGCTATAGAGCATTATCGGCTAGCACAAAGAGATCTCCAAATTGAGGAAACTATTCCAGGACAACAAGAGGACATCAAACCAGCTGATGAGTTCTGATTAATGATGATCAAAAAGAAAATAGAGCCTTGGACCATGATGAGGAGCATGAAACAAAACATAATACCATTCTCCAAGGGGTGAGCTGTGATATTTTTGAACATATTATAGACGAAGAAGCTAATGTTGAGCTTTATGAAGTGGTATGCATGGACATAATTGAACATTTTTGTTCAAAGATTGA
Organism: Sequoiadendron giganteum; assembly: GCA_007115665.2. Classification (NCBI taxonomy): domain Eukaryota; kingdom Viridiplantae; phylum Streptophyta; class Pinopsida; order Cupressales; family Cupressaceae; genus Sequoiadendron; species Sequoiadendron giganteum. The sequence continues at coordinate 256,324,904 of CM021108.1, read as the reverse complement.
TGAAAAGGAATCAACTCTATTTGAGGAGGTTGACATTCATGCTGAAATTCAACAACAGGTTCATAGGTTTGAACAAGAAACTTCTCATGAACTTGTTTTGCAAGATCTTGTTTGGTTAGAAGAGCTTCCTTTTTGTTGTGCAACAAAGCTTGAAGCTGATTTATGAGATGAAAGCTTGTTTCAGGAGATTTCTTCAATAATTGAGCACTTTTCCACCTTCATTAAAGAAGAGCAACCTGTGTTGGAATGTGTTTCTTTGAGTGATAATGAGGTTTTTGAAGTTAAACAAGTTGTTTGTATGACCCTTCCAAGAGTTGATAGCTTTGATGAGTTATTAGCTACCTTAGTGGAAGAGGATTGCCCACTCACCATGGAGGAGGAGATTACCTGGAAACTTATTATGCAAGATGAAGGTAATGTTGTTGTTTCTGAGCATTCAAATTGTCTTTTAGACTTGGCTATGAAGCAGGAAAACCATGTGAAACCAAAAGAAGGAGAGGCAACCAGTAAGGAAAGCCCAAGTTTTATTCATTCAAGAGGCTATCCAATTAGATACTTATCTCAGATGGAGTCCGATGAAGCATCGATGATCAATCATGCACTTACACATGAAGGTACAATTGAATATATCATCGAGGATGTACTTGTAGCTAAACAAGAGTATGTTCAACTCACTTACCCTCCTTTAAACAACTATACATGATCAATTTAGTGAGGTAAGTGAACTCATTTTTCTCTTTTTTGAGGCATTGCATCATCTTGTTGAATATTTCTCTATGTCCTATTTTTACTTAGCTGCCATCATGCATGCAAATCACTGCATATTGCTTAGAAAATGCAATTATTTTAGTCGTCCTATGAATGGTTTTGTTTGACCTGCTTCTATGTTGGTTAGGGTAGGTTAGAATAGGTTTAGCTGCAAGTTTCAATTCCCTAAGTGTTGTTCCAGCACAATTATTATTTTCCCTTTCATAATTTCCCTATTTTCAATAGGTTTCTAGGGTGATCTAATCTATTTCAAATGAGTTGAATCCATGTACAAGGATTCTCTAGGTCTATTTTTATTTTTCCAAATGACTCCATGCCTAATGGACAAGCCTAGGCAACAGGTCAATAGTGTTTAGCAAGCAAACACTCCATAGAGGTCGCCAAAAATGTTACCAGATTTTCACTTATAGCTCAATCAGGAAGAGCTTGTTGTTTTTAAACTAAGAAAAATGGTACATTTAAGTCATTCTTACATTACATTCAGATGCACCGATGAAATAATCTAAAAAGATTGCAATTTTACAAAAAAACTGCATTCATACATATGCATGTAACATAAGAAAGATTCAAATCTTTCTAAAAAGTAATCTTTATTGTATGTAAGAATATTCTCACACAAGCTGTGAGATTAATTTTTTCTTACTCAATAAAAATCATGAAAAATATATACATGAATAAGTAAAGAAAGAAATGAATGTGCATAGAAGGAAGGTAACCAGTCATTGCCTATGAATGATTGGTTATGATGTGTCTTATTGTCTTGTTGTTGTCCCAAGCTTTATTTGTTGCTCCTAGTTCTTGTTCCTGAAAAGAAGTAAGCAGTGGTATTAGAGCAATGCTCTAAGAAATGACTGATTGCAAACTTTATATACACATTCACCCTATGCATGTATAAAATAATCATTATGTGCATTTAAAAAGCTATGTGTATATTTTAGGTGTCCCAGAAAAATCATTAAGGCCATCATACATACCCAAAACATGCATTTATTTTCTAACATGTTTGCTTCATGTGCAGATATAGGTTGTTATGAAGATGTTGTTTTGATTTATTTCATTTTGGCAAGTGGAGTGAAATGTGGCTCCCACAAGGGTTGAGCCCAGCTTGCCAAGCGATGTGAATCTATTTTGTAATGGTGAAGCTTATTTAAGCTTATTTGAAAGGAAAAGTATAATCATGAAATCCATATACAAATATGTAAGGATGCAACATACCTTCACAAGAAATATACAGTAATGAAATGTGAGGATGGAGTAACAGGTCACTTCACTGTCCTGACTAAAAGAAGAGTTAAGAGACTGAAATGCATTATTAAGTCTTCATAAAACAAGTGAGGTTTGTACCAAAATGAACATGGTTTCAACATAATTATAATTTTTCATGCTAAGAGGTCTTTCTAGTGATCATGCTTGAAGAACTATGAGGACTGTGTTTTTCTTGAAGACCATAAGAACATAAGGCAGTGCCATTGAAAGATAGTCAATGTGATTGTTTGGAGACAATGATCTTAATACATGATATTAAGTACCCCCAAATTCAGTAGTGCTATTGTTCTGTGAAGTAAACAATCAGTCCCATAAATATCTCTGAGAGTCCTTTATTTAATAGCTAAAGGATCAATTTATCTTTATCTAGGCAAAGTACAATAGACAGTAGCCTTATTGACAAAATAAGAAGCCATTCAGCACAAAGCAGTTTCATAACACTCAAATTCAAGTAAGGGAAAAGAAGGTCTTGCATCAAATATCATAGGACATTCATTCACAACATTGAGAAGGAGGAACTTAAGTCATAGGTTCAAATTCCATCATATTTCAATCAAGACTAATGAAATGATGGCTGATAAAATAATATCATATTACAATGATAATCTATGATATCAAAAAGGATAGTGCTTGTACTGAGAACAAAATATTTATATTACATATCATGACACTCTATAGGAAAATTAATGCATCTTTAGTAGATTTGAGGGTGTCCTTGACATTCCTTATGATTGAGTTCTATATTCATAGTAGAGGTAATTTCATGTGGCAGATGCATAATAGAGTTCATTTAAATACAATTGAGGTGACATAATAGCCTACAGATTAAAGGCTAGTGGCAAAGGATGGATAGGGAGATAAGTGGTCATAGGTGTTTAGACTCTAATTATGAGGGTTGCAAGCATGTTTTGACAACACTATGTGGACAAGCTTTGCTCAAGATAAGATAAAGGTTCAAATGGATATACATATATAAAAAAAAAATGCATTATTGTCCTCATTCAACCATTTGATATCAAAGAAATTTGTTGTAAATCTTGATTTCAGGTGACAGTTAGAGGTTTAGAAGGAATATAGAGTCATAGTGAATGGGAGACTTCCTCTATAAAAAAGGAGGTTGATGTGCACATACTGAATTATCCAAATCTTGCATCTTGGTTAGTCTATTAGCTTCACGATATCACCAGTTATACAGAGGGTAATGATATAGTCAAATATCAGAACAAGAGTAGTGCATAAAGGAGTGTGAAAGTCATTGAAACTAAGGTACAAATGAGCTTTTCCCTTCATGGTTCGAGCTCTTTGTGTAGGGTTCTTCTTGACCAATGCAAGAGAAAGATATAAGGATAGAAAAACAAAATGTTCAGGTTGCTTTTGTGTTGAAGTTTGATGCTCATGCTACAGTTGCCTGAGCCACAGTGATAGCACTCTAGATATCAACGGAAAGGAAGAGTGAAAAACCACAAGTATGGAGTGGAGAGAATGCATAGAGTTTTGATTAGTCTCTGTACTATGCAATGGCATCGAGTTTTTTTTTTTAGCAAACCATTTTCTTCACAGGGTTGTATTTTCTTGTATAATTGATGACTGAGATCATTTTTGTTTCGGCTAAGCATGAAGTCTCATTTATACTATGATCTTGTGTGATCTCATCACAAAAAAGGTGATTATTATCACAGTAAAATAACAAAGATTCCCATGTATAAGAAAAACCAAACTGAAAAAGATGAGGCCGCATTAAGTACAAAGGAGTTTCTATTTTTCTTCTTGCAAAGTATCTCTTCTTTCTGTTTTAAAAGAGATTTCATGAATAGGAATGTGTACAGAGGATGAATTACCATGGTGGCAGTAGGATACCCAATCTACACAGATGAATCTCCATCAAACTCTCAAAAAGATTTGGCGGCGCTTTTAACAAAGAAAATTCTTCATAAACCTCCATGAAAGAGCTAGTTGAAACCCTTGTCGGTGGCTAGACAAGTTTCCAGAAAGCTCGAGAAATGGAAATGAATGATTTTGCATTCTTTTGTTTCTTTTGTTACTTAGGGTTTCAAACCCTAACCTTGCCCGACAAAATAAGGGTATTTTTACCTTTACTTTTCAAAAAATATAAGGTATTTAATTATCCCGTGGGCTAAGACTTATGTCTTATGTCTTATGCCTTTACATTTCTTTATGCCTTATGCCTTTTAAATGTTTCCTTTGTAACTTTCATAGGAGTATTCAAAGACTTAGTCTTCATTTGCACTCATGGCCAAGTACTTGGATGCATTCCTTTTTTGCATTCACTTTTAATGTAAAGCATTTGATTTAGTGATGCATTATAAATCACTTAGTCAATTTGTTATTTTTAATGCAAAACTATGAATGCCTTGAATGGCCTTTATGAGCATGTTTATTGCTCTTGAGAGCATGTAGGGGAGTTGAGTGAGGTTAGTAAATATTGGGAGGTCATCTAGGAGGTGGTTCATCTTTGTTAGAGAAGATTTAGGATTTTTAACCAAGTTTTGAGCATTTTTAGGGGTTGTTTCTTGAGTCACTCTTATGGAATTGGTCAAGTTTGACCTTTTCACCCATTTGGAGCTCTTTTGGATGAGACCTAGGGGCTAGATTTGTGTGATTTTTGTTGCATCTGACCCATGAGGTTTCTAGAACCTATTTTGGTGGAGCTTGGATACTTAATCACTTTTGTAACTCATTATTGAGTTAGTTCTGATATGTATTTTTCTGCCTTGTGAGATTTAAAGTCCTTTGGAAATTACAACATGTTTTGTAACTCATTTTGGAGTATGATATATAGAGAATACCTTGGATACTATTGATTGTGTTATTTTTTGCCTTCTTATTCTTGCAACATTGTGTATCATCAGGTGATTGATCAAGTTTCTTGTGAAATTTTCCATTTCCCTATAGCTTTGTCTCATGTATTGCACCTTTTCTGCAAAAGTATGGTTATGCAGGTTGTAAATTGTGTGTTGAAGTTGTGTATGATCTTTTGATTTGTGAAAGTTACCTTTCCTTCTTGAGAGTGTATGTAGGTTAAACCTTTCTACAAAATATTCATGCATAAACTTACAGTAACATGTTGTGCAGTTCAATATCAGTCATCAGTGTTAAAGTGTATAAGAGTCTGAATTTTCATAACTCTTATTAGTTTTGGTGTATCACCTTAGGAGTAGATTTCATTTTCATGTTTCTTTCTTACCCTTTACTCTGCAAAAGAAGTAGTGTTTTAGGTGATAACCAGTCAGGAAGCCGACCTTCTTCAGAGGTTCATTCTCATGATAGGTGACCCACAAACCTGAGAATGCTCCCATGTTCCTTCTAGAATGTTAAGTTTTGCAACTTAGCTAGGGTAAAATTCTATGAGATATCAAGTATGAGTTAAGACACTCCTTGTCTGTTTTTAGCAGGTGGATAACTTTGTACACCTTGGTCTATCTCATATCATGGTGTTTATTATCCATTTGTGTCATTCAATGCCCAATGATGATTCAAGCAAGACCTATTATGTAATTGGCAAAGTATTGAAGATTTTGAGATTCTTTTAACATCCATGTCTTCCATGCTAACATCCATGTCTTTTATGCTACTACTCATCTTTTTCGTTGTAACATTTCTTCTTTTTTGCATCTTCACCACCCTTATCTATGTTCCTCTACCATTTTGTCCTTTATCTTCTAGTTCTCTCATCCATGTCAAGAGAACACACATGTTATTTGAACCCGTCTATCCTCTCGAGGGGGCATACCACTACCTCCTCGTCATTCTCTCTTTTACTGGGGCATATTTTTGATAAATTTTCTTTGACACAACACGATAAACAACATTGTATCAAAGAGGGGCAAAGTGTAGACACCAAATATTTTCCTAGGCCTGCAACTCTTAACTTTTGCATAATTATTACATCTTCATAATTAAATAATGTTAATTATTTAATAAAGTCGTATGTCCTTTATTAATTAAATAACTTTAATTATTTAATTAATTCATTCTTACCTTTATTCTTTCTTGATTAATTAAATAAACATTATTTATTTAATTACGTCGTTAATTAAATCTATCCTCTCTCTAAAATTAAATAAACAATTATTTAATTTAATCTTATGACACTTTCAACTATAATTAAACAACTAGTTTAAATTATTTAAGTATTCCTTAGCCTAATCTCCATTTAATTAAATAAATATTTATTTATTTAATTTAATCCCCAAATCTTGAATGTTGGATTAAATTATTATTTAATTCATAAAAAGGCTTATCCATGGCATATTCCTCCGTGATTAGATAATCTCTTGGTTATCTAATTAGTCATTTATCACTTGTCTCTAGATTTAAATTAGATCATTTAGTTATCTGGTGATTTAATATCTGATTGTTTCTAACAAACAAACTTTCTATCTTAATCAATCAGTTATCTAGATCTTCCACATACAAACCATTATTAATTAAATAAATTTAATTATTTAGTTAATTTAACTTCATCTTCTATCTATTTTCAACCTTTATCTTTACATGCAATCTTTATTCTTCTAGTTTCCACTAGAGATTAAATTATTATTTAATTTAATCACCATCATTTATGCTTTTTTCACTCGGACTAATCTAAACCTAAATATATTGCATGTCCTATCTTTAATCTCAATCGTCGATTTATCTTTTAATTTGATCTTGTCATTCGAAAATCAATTTTCTATAAATTGGATTTACCTCTATCATTATTACTCCACCCGAAATCTTTATACTTTTTGGAAGAAGCTTTAAGAATCTTCAATGTTTTGCTAAATCATTATCAATAGGCCATATTTGCATACTTAAGAGAAATCTAAGGGCAATTATCATAGAACGGAAAAATGAAGAAGTGCAATGAAGGTGATTCATGGAATGGATGAAGACTTTGGTGAGATTGTTCTTTTACTCATATTTTGTATATTTCCATTGTTCTGTGTTGTTAGCGTAGGTTTATATTTGAGTTTATTGTATTGTAATGCTTAATATTTCTTGTTTTCCTTATGTTACAACTTGAACCATTACATCGAACTTAGGTGGTGTTACCATTTTCATGTCTCTTGATAACTCAAGAGCTAGCTAATTTCTCTTTTCATTATCATCTCTCAAATTAGAATTGTTTTCTCCTTGCACACTTTGGGTGATGTGATCATGTCTATTATCATCTTCTCTTTCCTAGGATGTCTCATTTTCTCTTTTTGGCTTACTTTGGCCTCGAACTTCTTGCTCTAGGATACCAATTATTTCCCTTGTTTCATTCAAAACTTCCAATATTTGGTCCAATTTAGCATTCGGATTTTTAGAAGGGTGGGATACCTCCTGACTTCCTCCTTGTTTAATTCATGTTCACACCATGATTGTTTTCTACTTCACACCTGAAGCTCATTTTGAATATTTAATTCGATACTCTAATTTTAGCATTGATCTTTAATCAATAATCTGCATTCATAATATTATCTTAATCCAATAAGTTTTTTGGAAAAATAACAAAACTTTATTATATTTATTTAGTGGATTCATAATACATCCTTATTTAATATAAAACTTTTTGACTATATGTGACTACAAGTCACTATCAGATAATGATATCTCTTTGGGTTCTTATTCACCCTTAGAATCAACCAAGACAAACTTGGAGGGTGGGTGTACTTGCAAGTATTCCTCCACCAGGGGCATCATGGACACATCCAAAAGGCATGTCGCTATGTGGAAATGGTTTAACTAGTTTAACTGAAGGAATAGGTATGATAGCCTTCTTGGTCGCTTTAGTACCTTGTTTTTTCCAGCCAAATGCACTTAAGTGTGTCAACACAATTTTCTAAGTCAGCAAGCCATGCACCCTTGTGTAGTTGATATTCTCCAAGTGTTTTACCTTCAAAGATTACTTATTTTTGGTCACTAGGCAAGGCAAGTTCTTCGGTACGAACTTCCTTACAATTCTTTTAGTTCTTCTTCCTATCATTATAACACAAGAACACTTTCAAACATTAGCTAATTGTTAATGTTTGAGAAAAAAAATCATAATGATCTCATAGGTCCATGTGTTGAACCCAATACGGTGAACCCATATAAGTGGTGAACACTTTTGTGGAGGAAGGGAAAAGTCATTTTTTACCTCTACACAAAGTGAAGGGGTTCGGCCGAACCAAATTGTTCAACCGAACCTTTAACATGGTTCGGTCAAACCACAGGGTTCGACCGAACTCTATGTTCACTCGAACCCCATTGACATGTGAGCAGAAATATTAAAATAAAGGGGTTCGACCGAACCCTAGTTCGGTCGAACCCCCTTAATAGGGATTTAAAAAAAAAAACTTGTCATTTTCTCGGACCCCCTAAATTTCCCTCATTATTTTAAAGGGGCTCAAGTGAACTAGGTTCGGCCGAACCCCTTTAAGAGGTTCGACCGAACATAGGTTCGGCCAAACACCCTTCTTCCCCTATCTCCTCAAAAAATTGTCATTTGAAGCTCAATTTGAAAATGAAAATGTAGAAAACTTCAGAAACCCAACTAGATAATGATAGTCCTTGGAATGAGCTATCTGTTGAATATAATTTTAATATGATTTGGTTTTATTATGTATTTTATTTTTTAATTTTATTAAACATAGGTTTTTCACTGAAAATCAAAATCTCTGGTCTGTACATGTGGAAAAATAGCGTATTATCAAAATAAAAATTTTAAAAATATGTTGAGGTTGGGTATTGATGTCCTCGATCCATTAAAAAAATAAAAAATGATTTTTGATTCATATAGAAAAAGTTATGTTGTATACAGTCCGACTATGTCTGAATTGCAATTGGTTTGACTTTGAAACTTGATTAAGGAAAAAATATTCAATAAAAAACTATGAGACCAAATGAAAGTGCTAGATATCGTAGTTACAAATCTAAATTCGAAAAAATTAGAATTTTATCCTTCATACAAAAAAAGTTATGTTTTATACGGTGAGCGTCACTTTTTAAAAATGTTGTTTTTTGAAAAAAAACCAGTTTTCGTGGGAGATAGAAAAAAAAGTGCAATCTGATTCCAAAAAAAATGAAAAAAATATTTTTAGAATCTATAGACAAAATTTGATGAGACTCTAGTTTGCATCATTTTCAAATTCCTCACGGTTTAGCCACTACAATAGCTCGAACGTGAAGATTTAGTTAAAAATAATAATTGCAGTGTCCAGTTTGCCCAAAAATTGTAAACCACTATTGTGGGATCACCCAATAGCTTTGATACAATATGTAACAAACTCACTCTTACTACACATTAATTAATTTATAAATTGCTATAGAAGTAAATAAACATACACTTAAAAATAGGATAGTAAAAAAATTCACTTTCATATAACATTTGTCAAACATGATCAATATATAAATGAATAATACTTTTCAATTTGAACTATATTAATTGTAACTTGAGAAATAATATAAAAATTTTATTTACAATTCATACATGAAATACTTTTCAAGTATACAAGTTCATATTACACATAAAGAGATACAAGGTCAAGCCTTTCATATATGGAAAGTTTCCTCTCTTTCACAAGCCTTAGCATTGTCATCTACAAGAGAGAGAGCATCACCCAAGTTTTTTACCTCCAACCATAGACCGACGGTTCCTCACACACCTTCCAACTAGAAGCGACCCTACCCTTCATGAAGAGTATAGACAAATGAACCAACAAATACATGCCATCTGAGTTCTATTGTTGTATCCTACATAACTAGTCAACAGTACAACTTTAGACATCTCTAACTAAGTATGACCAATTTGACTAGATATTTAATTTGGAACATGTTGAACTGACTAATACAATGAAATAATTTTGCATTAGTTTGGCCAAATATTTGAAATATATCAAACACTTCCTCGAGAAATGAATTTTTAAGTTCACACACCTCTAACTCAATTCAAAAATGACTTTGTACCTAAGGTATAACACATGAATGATTTGTTGACTATTTGTCTAACTTTTCTTAAGGGTGTTAAATCATAAAATTATAACTTACTATAGTTGGTAAAGGACTAAGATGATGGAAATATTTTCTTGACAATGAACACATGTGTTATGTACTCGCAACATCTCATAACTTGGCTACAACCACTTGTTCATAAATTCTTACATTCAAATATAAGAGTAAAATACTCCCTATTTTCATGTGCAATATTTACCATAGTGTTTTTAAACAACAACATCGATTCGAGACACCTTGTCTTTCACATAAGTTCTTGTCAACTTGTCAAATGAGTAAAATAAAATAATTTATTATTCACCAAAAAGAAGACAATTTCTTCTTTAAAATAATTCTGACTTCTCTATGTTTTTATTCTTGGTTCTTTACACAAGGACACATTAATAGTTTTCGTAAAAGTACAATATATATTACCAATTTATTTTATAAGAATAAGCACATTTTTACGGTGTTTAAAATATTTCAACAATTCATATTACAAACTGATTTCTTTTAGTCAACACAACAAAATAAGCTTTAAATTTATTTTATAGTTTTATATTTATATAAAATACAGAGTATCCTTTACACACTCTTTATATATATACCACTATGAATATGTATATATAACAAACTATAAATATAGTTTCTTGAGAAAATGGGATAAATATTAATCTATCACAGCTGGGAAATAAATCTATTCTCTATTGACTATTACAGATTTGAAAGAATAATTAAATAATTTTGTGTCAATAAAAATCAGACCATTCATTCTCTTATAACAACATATAATATAATTTTCAGTCTCTACATAATAATAATCGTCTATGATATTAGACTCTTCACTCCTCTCAAGACCGCTCACTTTCTCCCCCGTGGTATGAATAATGCTTTAACAAAATGCAACAAACATAAAATGTAAAGCATCAATCCACTATTCCCTCTCTATTTGTGTAGTCTTAACCACTTAACTACTTAGTTAATAACTTTTAAATTATCTTTTTAATGACCATTAAAATAATCATAAACTCCCTAACAAGCAACACCACTTCTCCCTTTGTTCACATTAATATGCATACTATAAATAGAAGCTACTGCTTCTTAATGGCTTTAACAATCAATTGAAAATTTCAATGCCACCTTTATGCCCTCCATATGGAATTAATGCAGTTTGAAACTCCCAATTTGAAGCCTTTGATGGAGGATTTTAAGCCCCATGAAATGGTTGCATAGTTTGAAGATATTTACTTACCTTTACATGCTTTTATTAGCATGTTGATCTGCCTTCAAAAATTCCATTTAATATTTGTAAGAGAGGGGGACCAACCACTGCAAGGCCCCAGGTCATGAAAGGCCAAGAGTGGAAAGGCTGCCCTAAATTACCTCAGTTTCAAGGAAGATTAGGATAGGAGGGATGAGAATGATGAGGAATATGTGTCCTTTGACCACTCTGCAATCCCAAGAGTAGGAGGAAGACTAGATGAGTCCCTTTTTAAGGTCAACTCTCTGTTTCAGGTAGCTCTCTATCAGAGGACAAAAGCGCAGTTTTGAGATAATAGTGTGGCACACTGGTGTCTCACAGGTGTGTTGGTGTCTGTATGGTTAGAAAACCAGAGAGATGAGGTTAAATCCTCAAAAAAATACTGCTAGCCTAGTTTAGAGGTTTCTTGAGAAGAAAATGAGATTAAGAGGAAGGAAACATAAAGAAAAACGTGATAAAGGAAGTATGTTACTACAAGGGTGACAAAGATGATCTCACACAACAGTCTTCTCGCTAGATTGCTTCAAGATCTCTCCACCTGCACACAACAAAGAGGGAAAATTTTGGGGTTGTTTAGGGTCCTGCCTTAGTTAGACCCCCATTTTGGTGTTTCCACCTCCATGAACAACCAAGTTTGCAATGATAGAAATAAAGATAAAGAAGGGAATACAAGCTACGTAAACAAAGACACTACAAAAAGTATGTTCTTACTCAAACAAAGATGATAGAAGAGATAAGAGGAGCTTACCACCTCCATCCAAAGTTCTTAAGGCTTGTGGAGGAGAAAATGAGAGGAACTCAAGCCTCTTCTGCAATGGTGTTTGTCCTACGCTCGCACTATCAAAATGATGGAGTAGTGTATTTTTGTTATGGAGTGTAAAGTGATGCTACCAAGCTTGTGAATGCTTGAAAGAGTGGAGAAAATATGAAGAGATGAACTCAAGATCTTGCCAAAACTCCTGCTGAAGAGAACAATGGATGAATGGATGAAGAATATGAAGGAAAGGATGAAAAACGGTCATATTCAGGTTGGCCAACCAAAGAGGGGCATTACACTTTGAATTCCAATAGGGAGTGTAACGTCTCTGCAATGACAAAAATTCCCCCACCGACACACAAAATAGGCGCCAAGTGGAGTGTGAGTAGCGAGCTTAAGTGGAATTAAGCCTCCGCCTTAGGTTTTCTAAAGTGGGAGGGGGTAAAGGGGAATTTGCATTAGGGATGAAAATTAATGCCTATACAATATTATACATTATATATATAAAAATATCTCTCTTTTTGTATTTATATTACATATATATATATATATATATTATATTATATATATACTAAATTTAAATAATAGTCGATTAGACTTTATATAAACAAAGTTGATAAATCGAAATGACAAAGATGATACTTACATATCACTTTATTTTTATCAAAAAAATAGGCCAGGGACTCGAAAAGGCTCATCCTAACCTTACGAATCGACCTAAATTTAGTCAAAATAGGAAATTAACTTAATGACAGGACTAGAGTTATTTACCCGAATTGGTTATATAGACCTACATGAGTGTGTGTTCAACTCATTTGTCATTAAGCTATTTGTTTCCCATGCATATACTCCTCTCTCTAGTGATACTCTCCATCTCCATCTAGGAGAATATGATCTTACATTTCACTTATAAATACAATCACATAGTTAGTCTATTTTTAATCATATCATCATAATCTTGATTAAACAATAATAATCATTAAAATTGAAACGCATTGCATTGCATTATAATTTCATCAAAATGTAAAATATCATACAATTATCTATTGATATCTAAAAGACATTTTTAATGTAAAAGTTAAAGTAATTTACATATCAAAATTTAGGGTGTAACAGTACAGTTATCTCCTCTTTGATGATATTGCTTATTCTCCTCCTCTTTGGAAACTTCTATAAACCATCCCCAACATGGGATTGAAATGTTGTTCTCTTCAATTAGGCCTAGGACACCTAATGCAATCTTGGTACATTTCATCATTGAATAGTGGACCTATACACAACTTCTAGAGATATACATTTTGTGTTTTATTCCCTCTTTTTCTTCATGGATAGGAAATACCTTCTACATACACCTATGGGTCTAATTATTCCTAAGAGAAGCAATGTTGTTTAGAAAGCATGGATATTTATCAGTCTTTAGTACCATTCTTCCATTTCCAATGTAGGAGGCATCACATATGGGGAGATAACTAATATCTTTTTCATTCTCTCTCTTATTTTGGTGAGGAATTTTTGTACTTGATGGATAAATAACAATACAACACTTTGTGGAGACTCATATTTACCTTCCTAAGTTGTATTTATTAGGGTATTGGTATAATATTCATACTTCACATTAGATATTCATTTATCCTAACTGTGGTATTGCACCTATTTAGTAAGTTTACTTAAAATATTAGGAATATTTATTTTATCTCTCCTAGGTAGCTAATAATGGAATATATCAATTACCCTTGATTTTAGGTTATCACAAGCCTTAATTCCCTCAACAATTCCTGATGAATCTAAGTTAAGTGTCATCTCTACTTAATAAAATTTCATCTTGTCTTAATTAGACCGAGTTAACTCACCTCTTGATTGGGAGTGATTTAGAGTTGAACTCATCATGTCTTAGACATGTCATGTTGTTGACTCATGCATATAAGATGCCTATATATTTGTAAGCAATCATTTATGTTGAATTTTGTATACATCCTTTATATTGGAATAGTTGTGTTTTTGCATTCGACATTATTTGTCTATTTCTATGCAACTTATATAGCACATCTTCTCTCACCTAGATATTGATTTATGTGTTTGGATTCTCATTTAATTTGATAAGGATGATTATAAATAAAATTTTAATAAATATAGAAGCATGAAGGTTGGGAATTTACATTATAATTCTTAGTTTTTTGAAATGTGGGACTTAATCCTAATTAAGTGATGTTAAAAATGAGATTTTTATTTGTTAATATTAGTATTTTTTAATCTAAATTAAGTAGGTAATTCAAGAGTCAATATCTTAACTATGGAACTTAATCTCTCTACAAAATATGTATTCCTTCTAATCTATCTTCTTTATTTTAATTTACTTATTTTATTAATTTTTAATACAAATACTAAAAAATTGTAAACTTGGATTCTCAGTGACAACTAAAGAGTCACCCCACTTGGTACTAACATGTGTCCTTTTTAGAAGTTTAAATGGGAAGTCAAACAAGAAAAAACTAATGATAAAATTAAGAACAATAGGTGGATTTATTTCTTTTCTATACTCCCACTTGTTAGGGTGATAACTCCTACTCCAAAGATCAAGATTCAAATATCATATATACAAGAAGACCTCCAGTGAGAGTTTAACTATAATACCCACAATTTACTATAGAAAAAGCTCCAACAAAATATGATTAATTTTTTTTTGTAAATCAATGCTTGTCATAAGCTGGAAAAGGAAAAACACATAATAGGCGCCATTGCCACATATAATGCCACTTGGTAATAATAACACACTAGAGGTATGTGTTTCCAAGTGATCATGATGAAAGAAGGGTAGGATGAAGATGAGAAAATGATGGTTGGAATGCATCCACACAAAATATTATTAGGATAAGTTGGCATTAATATTACAATCATATGTAATAACATTTGTATTTTAAACATCTTAGGAATGGGTACTTGGGTACCCCTATAGGTGGTTGAGAGAATATTTAATTATTATTCTCCTTATAAATTGGGATGTTAATTTAGTGAAATTAAAAAGAGAGGTTATAGTTTTCAAGACTTATAATCACCATCTTCATAAGGGTTATTGAACTCTCCATCATGTAGCACTTTGGAGTTACATTGAGAAGAGTGGGGGATCTTGTTATGATATGTGGAACCTATATTAGTTGGTTACTCCATAGTGGAGCACTAGATGTGTGTATTTGTGCCTACCAAATTTGTGAGATCAAAATTATTTTGTGAGTGGATTTTCATCTCGAGTATTGTCATTATTATATGTGGGGTTGTGGGTTTCGTATAGACCTTAGTTTTCAATGCTTGCAATTTTTCTCTTTTGTCTTCTTTATAAATTACATGCATTAGATGGAGGTTTTATCGGTTTTTTGCAAGTTGAGTACTATAACACTAATTAAATATTTTTAAATGAATGAAGATATATTATATATTGATGTAACTCAAGTATATGAGATTAATATAGGCTTGAGCTATTTTTATGGTAATATTTTTCAAAAAGGGTTTCTCCACATACATCTAGGGTAATATGTTTCATTTAATGTATTTTTTTATTTTATTTTTTATTAAATAATTCTCCAAACTCTATTTTAAATTCATATGGTCAATCACATATTCATTTGATTAGATTTATACATAATATGTATATAGTTTCACTATATATATATATATATATATATTTTTAATATTTGGTATAAGAGCTTATAGTTTTGATCATATAGGTATGCATTTTCTAGAAGTGTTGTGAGGTTTTTTGTTTAATTGGGAGTACTTAATTCATTGGATATTATAGATTTGTGTATTATTAGAGAATCAATAGCAAACACATCTCAATTAGGAATTGAGAAATTTATTGATTCTATATATATAATGTGGAAGATAAAAATATATGATCTCTTGGAAGTGTAAGAGTTGGCCATAGAGATAGCCACCAAGATATAGATGCCAAATAGAAAGCCTAAAGAGAGAATATCAATATGAAAATAATAAGTTGTATTCCTATCAATAGTTCAAATAGAATTCAATATACAATTTATGAAAGATCCTTGGTTATATAGCCAAGGTGAGACATAAGATTATACATGATCATGACAAGTGTCTTAATCCTATGTCGTGTGACAACTAACTCATCAAATATTAAATGAAATAAGAAAAAATTATTAAATGACATGAAAATATCACATGACACCTAATACTTCTAAAAATATCCATAGGACCTAAGTAAACTTAACATGTGAATAGGACCTACTAGGTGAACTATTTAGATAGGAAACCTTATTCACACCAACACTCCCCCTAAGTGAAACTTAGGGAAGAGGAAATTAATGCAAGTGATGAAAACATGAAGATAGGTCCCAGCTACGAGGCCATGTTAGGTACCCATTTACAAATTCAATCTCTCACAAATAGAGAAAAGGAGAAAACCTAGTGGGACAAAACTCCTCCCCAAAAGAGATGAAAAAAAATGATCCTACTAAAGAATGAGATGGATAAAAACCCATACGAGGAAAAATACCCCCCATAAGAGAGAAGAATAAGAGAGAAAATGCAGCACCCCCTCAATGTAGTGTCTCTTGAAATGATGGTAGATGCCCAACAATGAATGTTGAAGATGATCCAAGATTGTCAAACAACATTCCTCCCCTTAGGAAGAAACAAAACCAAGAATTTATGTAGGATTTATTCCCATTCCTGAAAGTAAGATGAGGGAAGAATGATGATGTGTGATGTATTTGAAGCATGATCAAGTGTCTCCATGATGATGTTGAAAGCTAACACATTCCAAACAGGCATTCTAGGCCACACTGATAAAGAGGATAATCCAAAATCTTCTAGAAATGGATGTAGAACATAATCCAAAGACAAATATATCTCTTCTAAAGACAAAGAAGCCTCCTCAAAATATTTTACAAGAGAATTCACACTCACATAAAATTGTGAAGAATAATCATTTAGATAATGAACAAGAGGTTCAGAGTGTTCCCTCACAACAAATAAAGAAGGATCATATTCATCAAAGAGAAGAAAAATACAATCAATGGTGTTTCTCAAATCTACAATATGATACTCCACAAACAAGTTTGAAATACCTATCAATAAGTCATCCCAATTAGTCATATCTCAAAGACAATGTAGATCTTGTTACACTAAATCACAAGAAGCAATATTTGTAGCAACACAAGAATCATCAACTTAAAGAGTAGATAAAGGAGATGGAATGCATTGTTGGGTAAGTGCACCAATTTGTGACACAATTTTGGCTCTTAAGATGCCACTTTTTTTTCTTTTTTCTTTTTTTTTTCTGAAATCAGGAAAATCTGATTTGCACGAGAAAATGAAGATAGTTACGCTCAAAATTTCAAGATGCAAAAAGAACAAAAGTTAAAGTGCTTCGAGTCTAGTTTCTAAGCTACTATTGTTTTTTGAAATTAATGAAGATTAAGGGTCTCAAAAATGGGGGGGCCCAAAACAAGTCCTGTTTTCATAAAAAAAATAGCATAGCGCTTGAGGGCTCCCCCCTTTTTGGTTTTTTTTTTTTTTTAGAATTTCAAAAATCCCAATGGTGAGAAATTAGCTAACACCATGTAGTTTATCTTCCTTCTTTCGGATAATTTTTTTTAATGAATATTTAATATTTTATGAATTTTCAAAGTGGACACATCCTGAAAAGTTGAAATTTGAGCATTCCCCCCCAAATTTTTTGCAAACTAATTGAAAATTGATTTATTTATTTTTTCATCATGTGTAGAATGGAGTCTAGTTTCAAAAAAAGTAATTTGTTTCACGTTCCGATGAACGTGTAAAAATCTATCCTAAACCTAACACATGTTGGTTTTTGACTAAAAACGAAGGCATTTACAATAGAAGCCATGGATCAAAACCTTAACTAAATCAAAATGAAAAAAGAATTATATATTTAGATAGCTGAGATAGAGTTTAACGCTATCACGATTTTTTTTATAAACTTGCATTGAAAGACGTGCAAATGAGACAGGGAGCATAGATGAAAATATGAGAAAATTTAGCAAATCCTGTTAATTAACACATCTAAAGCAGGCCTTTTGGCGAGCGCCAAATGGCCTACTTTTCACAAAACTAGGTTTTCGCTTTCTCTGTCAGGGAAACTATACACATGAAAGTATAAGTTGACATTTACATATGGACATTTACTTTCTTATACTCTAAGTTATATTTCATGTATATATAGGTAGGATGTTTGAGAGTGGTTTCAGATCTCTAAGAGTTATAATGCAAATTCTAGTTTTTAGAAGATCTTAAAAAATTTAGACTTAGTCAAATTTCAGTAATCAAGAGGTCAAATTTTAGTACTCAGGAGGTCAAATTTCATCTCTCTCTCTCTATCTCACTCATTTTCATCTCTTATTCTCTAGACCTCTCTTTCTCTCACTATCTCCATCCCTTTAGCTAACAATATATTCCTTGAGCTCAAGAACTATGTCTCTACATGTCCATATCTCTCTCCTTCCCTCTCCACTATCTATCTCCCTCCCTCCTTCCCTCTCTACATTTTTCTATCTCTCATCCCTCTCCTTTTATCTCTATATATCTCTCTACTCTCTATACCTACCTATCCCTCCCTCCCTCCCTCCCTTCCTCTCCTCTCTTTCTCTCTCTCTCTCTCTCTTTGAT